>BGPR01000046.1:1040188-1161376 GCA_013235015.1 Araneus ventricosus | reverse complement strand
TTTCAGATATCTGAAGACTCTAAAGACATTGAGATCTCTAAAGAGACAGACTTTTAGAGTGAAACTTTGTAGATCAATCGACATAAAAATACTTTATAAATGCATATTGTGACACGACAAAGATCGAATATCAAGACAGATTTCTAGAAATAGACGTGTTTTGAACACCTACCTTATGGAAGTTTTTATATCAATTTTAAACAAATGATTGGCCTAGCTATCAATCAACCGCACTAACTCGTTCTCACGGCTTTCAGTCTTGTTATGTGGATGAGGCACATGTTTTCACACACCTTTATTTAGCCTAAGCTTTACACACCTTTATTTCATGTTTGTTAACATGGGATTTTGTAATCGATGTTTCACTCACATTCTGAAGTGCAGCAGTGACCGATGAAAACGCTACTCTCTAGATTTTGTCATATTTTATACATAAGGCTGATGCTATCACTTAAAGATAAAGAAATAACAAAAACGAAAATTCAATCTTGTGTTCCTATTACACACAAACCGTTCAAAATTACCATTTCCCCCAACAGCAATTCAATTAATAATGCCATATTTTTTAAAAAATGTAAGTAATGAATTTTTATAGGGCACTACAGTAAATAACTTGCTTCAAATTAGCGTATACAAAACTATGGATATTTGCTAATACTAACTTCTTTTTCTTAATTTTTCTTTCGATTAATGAACATGAAAAACAAAATAGTTTGGATTCATATTTTGACACATGTTTTAGCTTACATCTTTTGGTAAACATTTTAATAAAGAGCTAAAATCTTTGGTGCAAAATTATTTAATAGAATAATTAATTGTGAAAAGTTAAGGCGTCATAATTACCTATTTTCTAATTTTGAGTATGTTGAGACAATCTTTATGTATGTAGGAATTGTATTTTTCCAGTCTAGCATTAATAGACTAATTTTAATTTTTTTCTGTAATATTTTTATCGAGCCGAAACAAGCTTAATTTGAATAAGTATTAGATCAGCAGAAATCGGCAGATAACGAAATCAAAGACCTTGGAGTGATCATGCGCTCTCCACCTGGTAAACCACGTGACGCGAGTAGGAGTATCTTTCCGGTAAAACGCATAATATTTTAATTCGTATGAGATGAAATTGAGATATTGACGAGCCTAGGTTTGCGAGTTGACCGCTACGGGGTCTTCGCGGGTAGCAGCAATGCTGGGCGATGGCTATTTGTCTATCTATCTATCTACGTATTTTTACCATAAAGTAAGTGATAAACTATCTAAGTTACGTAGTATTAATTTTAATTAAGTTCAAACCTTTATCCTATATCCAAATGTAAATATTTATCTCAGTAAATATCTCTCTCACTTATGTTTGTTTTAAATAATAAAAAAATTTAATTTTTCTCTGACTGAGTTTTCCTTTTAGTATTGTACCCCCACCCCCCACCCCTAAATGCTAGATTAAATTTGGCGTCAGTTAAGAAATAGAAAACTTAAATTATAAATTTTGATTTCAGTTCAATTTGGAGATTGGGAACTTCAATACTCACGAATGTTGTCTTCGGCCGGGAATAGAAGGAAGTTAAAACTTTCCATCTCCACATATATTATTTTTTGTGTATTCCTTTTCGATTTGCGTCGAATTATCTAAAATTTCATATTCAGAGTTTTCAATGTGTAAAATCGTTAGAAAGAGAAACAATGATGGTTGCTATTCGAAAAGTTGAGAATTATATGAAAATAAATATGAATACGGCCCCTTACATAAATGAGATTCACATATAAACTAAGATCGCACAAATCAAATGAATTATTTTGCTTGATTTTAACATCTATAAATTGCGAACAATAAAAAATGTTGTGATACTCTTTGAAAAGACTGTGCAAAGAAAATATGTATCTGAAAACAAAAATCTGTGTAAAAAATCCCTAAATGGACATCTCGAGAGAATGGTTCTCCCAAGTGTTCTGAAAAACACATCCTAAAGGAATTTGGGGTACCATTGCAAAATAAATAAGAACATCGCTGAATTTGAATTCATTTGCGTGATCGATTATTCTGTAGCTGCACTTATGTTGATCGGCTACTTATGTTTCTAGATGTAGAGTTTCCATTTCCAGACTAGGAGCCTGCGGGTTCGAAACTCGTTTCCACTCGTCGTGTTAGCGGTCTTGGAACATGTTGAATCATTCGCATTCAAATGTTCTCTTGCTGGCAAGGAGTTAAAATTTTGAAGATTTATAATCTCTGACGTCACACATACCATGGAGTCCAAAACTGTAAGTCTATCCTAGAATAGTTTCCGAGCATCTTCAAAACTAATTAAACTAAACTAACTTCCAAACTAAAATTATAATATTTCGTCGAAACTTTATTAAAATCAAAAGAAAAAAAAGTATAACGGGAATTATGCTATAAATTTTAAAAACAAAGAAACAAAATCTATAGAATAATAGCAGGTATCGAAAATAAGAAAGAGAAGATAAATAATATATATAATAAAGTTAAGCCATACCATATACTGGAATTCTTATAAAATGCTTTTTTCATTGTGATGTCATTAATGCAAATTAAATAGATAATATAGAAAGTACAGGATATATGAAATTTCCTTTTAAAAATGAAAATTTCATCTATATTCATTTATGTTTTTTCGTAATCACCACATCTTGTGGTGTTTCATTGCCATGTTTCTTCTTCTTCAAAAAAACCCTTTTTTTAATATATATATTTCTAAGTTTATGAGGATGATGCAGAGGTTTCAGCTGAATTTAGGAAGCAAAATTGTTTCAAATGCCATACAAATGTTCAGTTAATAAATAATATAAAGTTCATTTAAAAAGTCTGAAATCAAATTTTTATAAAGGGTGCAAAATTTAGTGCGAGTAATCCGAGGTTACTATGTAAAATACACAGCAGTAAATAAATTCCTGGTTATAAATTTCTTTAGGCTGTACCGATGAGCAATAGAGCTTAAAATTGTTGAGGACTTGGAACAAAGGGCTTGGAGGGTTCCTGTGGATGTGAATTAGTCACCTGCAGCTGACCACTTGAGCTCAGCCCAATCTACTCAAAATATAAGTGGATAAAAGTTTTTCTCTCTTCCATCGAACAAAATAAAGAATAAATCATCCCAAAGTTTTTTATATATGCTTAACGTCGTCATATTTGGTTGTCATTGTTTGGGTAATTTTTTTCTTCATTGTCGAGCCATCGAAATCTCAGCATATTTGTCGTTTATCATACACTTTTATTAATTTTACTTGTTTCATATTGTAAAGATGAAATTTTCCAATCAATTTTTCACTCCTTTCTTGATGTGTTAGAGTTTTCAAATTTTGCACACTCGTGTGTTCGCCACGAAATCAAACCATTTTAATATTTTAAGAACTTAATGGTGGGTTTTTTGCAATCAATTTTTCACTCATTTCTTGGTGGTAGATGTTTTGGAATTTTGTACACTCATGAGTTCTCCGTGATCAGAAACCATTTTAATATCTTAATAGAGTATTAATCGATAAATATAATAAAATCTTCATTCAACATGAGAGTATCCATCTGGCTGAGGATTTGGTGAAAAGAGTTTTAGAGGATTGACATTTTGGGCTTAGTGGAGACGACATGTTTTTTCCGCCACTATTTGGATCTGCGGAACGTTTCTGAAATTTTTAACTTTCCCTGTGGCTTTTACAGGTTTCGTTTGAATAAGAATTGATGAATGCAACGATATCTTCATCCAGTTTTAAGTATCACCTAATAAAAGTTGGTTTTTCTTTAAAGTAGTTCCTGATATAACGATTTGCAGTATATGATCTCAAGTGCTCATGACTCACTTTTTTATTTTTGTGATTCTGCGAATGGCAGCAATGTAAATCTTGGCATTCAGTAAGATAACCCACAGGACTTTCCTTGGACTTTCTTCCTTTTGGGTAGGCCGGGCCGATGTGGATTTGTATTTCTTATAGAAAAGGCCAGCGAAATCGTTAACGCTCAAGAACGTGGGCTACATGCCAAAAGAGATTCGGACCAAACGGCAACAAAAAAACTCAGACAGCTTTTTTTAGCGGTTTCCTGCTTTTATTATTTAAGCTGATTCATCCACGCGAATCCATCAAGGAACTCTGTTAATATCAAATAGTTGTTAATACTGGAAATTGATTTATTTTTCTACTTATTTAATACCTTTTCTCAATTATGGTTATTGTTTCATCAGTTCTGTTTAGCATGCCTTTTTAATTTTTTAAGCACTCTGTCTGTCTACAAATTAGTATACGCACCAAGGGATACTGTTTGGATTCTGAGTTACGGCAGGGTTTTTTTCCAGCTAAGTTCACCAGTTTCTTGTCTTTTTTTATTTCATGTTGATTCATTGACGAGGAACTCCTTCAGAATGAATTTATTTTTCCACTTCTGGGAGATCTTTACTTTCGTTTCAGTTGAAAAGTTTCTTTTTTCTGCATACTGAATTTCGGAATTGAATGTTTATATATTTTGCAAAACGAAAGTAAGTGTCAATTGATTCATCATTTCTGTTTTTATGTTTTTTCATTTCTTAAACACTCTGCCAATGTGCATGAGATTTTCTTCTACATTTTTCCTTAATAAATTAATAACTATGAATAATTCTTAACTATGAAAAGAAAAAAATAATTATTTATTTTATAAATTTATACAGTTCCAAGCTAGGAAATATATCGTGGATTTTCACTATTCTTCTTCAAAACGATATGGAAGCAGTTAATTATACACATGCAATTTTTTAAAAAAAATAAATGATTTATTTTAAAAGATGGTCGTAAAATCATAATTTGTGGTGATTATATCATTATCCAATTTAAGACAAACGATTAGAAAATCGTAATAAGGAATACAACAGGTTTCTTTTTCAATTCCTACTATTAGTTCACACTCTCCCTATATTTATATATCTTGTTCAAATTTTTAATCGTTAATAAAATACTTTGTATTCATCCACTCAAGTTCAAATACATTTTTTAAAACTTGTAGTGGATGACACTTGATGTTAATACAGTTTTTTCAAATATTAATTCATTAATTAAATTTAATTAATTAATTTTATTTATTAGAACCTTTTGTCGCCAAGTCGTCAAAATGGTCGCCAAATTTGTCGCCAAGTTTAGCATCTCAGGGAAGCGACTTTATAGCTTCGTAACAATATTTAACATGATAATGTTTTTAAGATGACATACCACCTATAAATTATTTTTGCACTTAATTTATATTCTGAAAAAAATCTCTTGTTGGCAATTGCATCCAAAAATGGTTAGTTCTCTGTTTGAATGGATAAACTTAGGTCTATTTTTTTTTCTTCAATTCAATTCCTACTATTTGTTCAACCAAGTAGGAATTGACTTTAATTTTTTTTTTATATTGCTTGTTTCAACTTTAGATTTCTGCTTTTATTTCCAACCTGATGCTAACGAATATGCCTCTCTCAAAATAGATTAACTCTCCACCGAGGTAAATTAGACTAGATGTTCTATGAAGGATAACTCGGAAGGATACTCAGAATCACATAACTTCTCGTCTAGACGAGTGCTCTGATTTCTTCGCACAATAAGCCTTTCATATTGGCTGATGCATTTAAGAATATACCCACCTGAGCTGGTTACCAAAGCAAATATATTTGTCTGTTGGGAATCATTGCATATTATTCCAGCAGAGAGAACTTTCTCATATTTCTTTTCTTCCATTAGTACTGTCAATCAGGATGGAATTACGGAAGATCATATGTTTATAGCTCTATATCAGATATACTATTAGAATTATTGCAGTCATGGATATATATCGCATAAATAATACATAGCTCAATTTCAGATATACTATAAGAATTATATCAGTCATGGAAATATATCACCAAAAGAATATAGACATATACTATAAATAATGACAGTACATATGGCAATAATGCACAGATCGCTTATGAAAAAATCTTCGAACAGAAATTCAGACATACAAAAAAAATACCTTTATTGCTCATAAATCGTCCGAAAAAATTTAAAGTCTTAAAACAAATTAGAAAATAAAGTTTTATATTGGATTCCTCTCTTATTTCAGGAGTACCGAAAAACGCATATTTTTCAAATTCTGTCACAATAGTTGCTGTACTTCGTTGAAGTAAGCACTATACTGTACGAACGAACTATTTCTTCCATGGAAATCACTGTGTACCTTTTCACTCTCTGTTTTTCCTTTCTGTAGCATGGTAATTATATTCATTGCTGAATAACATTGTTTTTAACCTCCTCAGACACAAGAAAAATTCTGAATCTTAAATTTTGTTAATTTTTGGGGTAATAGGTTTTAAATACATAAACGTTTTATGAGAAAATTAGTATCTCCTACAGGAAACAATGTGACGAACTGACATACGTTTCAGTAAATAACAAATTTAATTTATTGATTTTTAATACAATATTTTGCAAAAATATGTAATCTAATAAGATGAGTATTCTGGGGGAACGAATCACACTTCTCGAGTTTATAAAAACTAATTCAAGTTTAAAATGATTGTGTTAAGTTTACATTTTCGATGTATTATTTTCAATATTGACCCGATGATGACTCTAGAAATTTTGAGGTCTTTTTTTCCTAGCAGGCAAGAAATAACACAGAACTAATAATGTACTTTAAAAATATGAACTTGACCGCTACATATTACGATGTAAAAGAAATTTTCATAAAATCAACGTCGACGGATAAAAAAGACTTATCAGTGGGCGTATAAGAATTATTCCCCATTCCAGTAAACGCCATGTTCAAACTTCGAATATTTGCAAATGATCATTCAGTATTAAAATCAACAGTTTCTCTTACCAGTCAGAGAATGACTCGAAGCCAACATTTAGAGATACTCCATGGCCCAGATAGCAGTTTTAGTTTGCAGCAAATTTGCAGCTTTCTGCAAATTTGTCACGACAAGTGTGAAACAAGCTTGCAGCAAGTTAACGCAAGCCTCGAAGTCACCATAGGACGAACTTGCAGCAAGCTTGCATTGCAAACTCATTGCAAATTGTAGCAAAAAAACAGAGTACGAACACAACCCAGGATAGAACTCGCGACCTAGCGGTCGGGAAGCGGGCGTTCTAACCATTCGGCCAGCTAAACTCTGAGAGGAGAAGATAGATTTCGCTAACACATCGTTCGATTCGATTCGCATACGATTTATTTTAAACTATTTTCTTGATTTGGTTAATTTTTTGAGTTGCGAATATGATTTGAAGTCAAAGAGAGCGATTTTCGCTAATAACTACGTTCTGTTAGTAGAATAAATTATGAAATTAGAGTTCAAAAGTAATTACTTTAAAATGGGTCAAAATGTATAAGTTTATTTTTCAACAAACATTGACTGTTTTTTCGGTTTAATTTGTTTATAAACGCTAAAATTTCAACATTAAGAAAAAGGCGATATAGTTTTCTTTAAAGTAAAAACTTTTAGTAAAAAGATGGAAAATGCTTCAAAATTTTTTTTATAACAAAGTTATTTTTTTACAAATTATCATTGATTTATTGAATTAATAAAAAGAAGGACGGTCTAGGAGATGCTATTAAAAATCGGATGTTTTTTTTAAAACAGAGACAAAGATAATTATCTCTTTGTGCTATCTTTGCATCAAGCTTGTTTTGCAAATTTGCATTGCAAAGGAGGTGGCGCTGTGAACTTGCAGCAGACTTGCAATGCAAGAGAGGATGGCGCTAGTTGCCACGGTGAACTTGCCACAAGTTCGCTTCAAGTTTGATACGTCAAATTTGCTATGACAAGGCAATATCAAGTCAAAATCAAACTTGCTGCAAACTTGCGTGCTATCTAGGGGAGAAAGCAACATATAAATTTATTGTGTAAACAATATAGAAGACATCACAAGACCAACACAGAATACACATAGACAACCATTAGACAAAGACTGACAAAATACTATATATCCCCGGAAGTAACACGCAGCGCCACCAGGCGACACTCTTGGACTCAGAGCTCAAACACGCCATATTGAAATGTCTGTAAGATAGCTCCAAACACATTTCAGTTAATAAATAACTGCTGATAATATTTTACAATCTATTGACAAGATCTACGACTAATTTTGATAAATCTAGAGTTACTTGAATTAAAGTGGTGACAGTTCGAAAAAGTGTTTTTTAGTGTTTCCCACAGGCGACGCTGGGACTGAGGAGGTTAATCTTACCACAAACTTTACAGTCAATTTGCCTTAAAAGAAAAGATCAACCGACAAGGATTTTGCGAGATACTTTGAAATTTCAGCAAACCTTACAGAAGTAAATCTATATGCAAATCCAGAGAGCTGTAAATAGACATCAAAAGAAGCAAAAGTTGAATTAGAACATGAAGTTGCAAACCTTGTTTGATCGGTGAAAATATGTATGAACGTTCTGACATCACTTAGAGAAGATACAAAAATGCAATAATAAACAATACAAAACGGCAAGTTTGCAGCATAGCTCGTCATTCATAGATCAGTTCCTAAAATGGAACGATTCAAATGATGTCACTGAAATTATGACTGTTGTTATTCAAATTGGCATTTGCAGAAGTCATTCTACAATCACTATAAATACTATCGAGTTTCAACCTTTGTGTTCTTTCAGTTTTAGTTGAAGAAGGATGGAACAAATATGTGAGGAAGATTAGGTGAGATGAGACCTTTTGTATTTTTACAATAAGAATAGTATTGAAATAATGGAACCTCCCCCTTCGTATAATGTTTATCTCCTATTGAGGATCTCTAAGCGTTTCACACGTATTTTTCGGTTTCTCATATTGAGTTCAAAATAAGATAATTCATGTTCATGTGTATAATTTCTTAAACTTCCATGGATAAAATGGTCTTAAGATTTCAGAGACTCGAATAAACGCAATAAAGATCAAATTATTCACTTTAAAAGCAAATTTTTAAGACTTTAAAGCTATTTATCAAAATAGTTAACTGCTCAGAGAGCTAAAAATGCGCTGTGATTTTTGCTCTGCATAAAAGCTTTATTTAGTGAAATGACGAACTTTCCAATTGACTATGGTTGTAAATAAGTCGATATCCTCAGGTATGTTGTTGCTTCTTTTCGCTTTATACCTCATGGCTTAATTTAGTTCTATTAACTTTCCGCTTTGAAGCAACAGGAGAGCTATATTAGGACAGAATTCGTAATTTTGAACCTTGGTCAGATGACGAGGACGACCCCTGAAATCGCATCCTCCTCTCCAAGCTTCCGCACCAGAATACCATAATGTATAACATTTCTGAAGAGCAATTTTCTATCAACCCTTTGACTACTAACGGGACATATGCGTCCCACTCACATTTTAAAATTCCTCCCGGGATCGAAATTGCTTCCAAACATTGTAATATGTCCCAGTTGTAAAACAATTGCGTGCATTTCGTCTTTATTCGGCTAGTTAACACAGCCTATTTTCACTCCAAAGGCCATTGTTTACTGGCGACTTTTCTTCTGTGACTGTATTGTTCGATAGTTTTGATCTATTGGTGAGCAATGCACATTCTTTTGCAATAATATTGACTTAATATCTCTACTAATAATATAGGAGAATATGTGTGTGGGTGTGTGTCTGTGTGTTGGCTCTCAACAGGGCAGACAGCTGAACTTAGAGCTACAAAATTTGGCACAAACATACTTTGGAAGATGGGAATGTGCACCTCGAGCACCTTTTTCGAAATTTTAACTAGAATTTTAATTAATTAAACTTTAAGCGAAATCTTAGAGTTTTTCATTAATAACTTCCGAAAATATTAACGCACAATTTTTACGCCATCTGAAAGTGCAAAAAATTGCCTTTTCAATGATATCAATTAAATTGTCATTTATTTGCGTGCAAACATTTATTTGCGTGTTTCTCTACCATTTAGGTAGAAAGTTAAGGTAATACGAGGCATGTCCGGAAAGTAAGCACCGTTTTGGAAAAACTCGCATAAAAAATGTTTTTTCAGAACGAAATTTATTTTTACATGAAAGAGCATTTCGTAAACTATTTTTCTACATAGCTACTACCATTGTTCAGACATTTGTCATAGCGAGAAACCAACTTGTCTATACTCTCTTCAAAGAAAGATGCCGCCAGTGAAGACAGCCTCTGATGAACACCGTTTTTTGCGTGGCCATCGCTGTCAAAGCGCCTACCTCTAAAATCAAGTTCAAGAACAAACCCAAGTTTCATCACCGGTCATAATTTTATTTAGGAATTCATCGCCCTCTTCACTGCATCGGGTACGAAATTTCAAAGCACTGCCAAGTCACTTCGTTTTGTGGACATCCGTAAACATTTTCGGAACCCAACGGGAACACAATTTGCGATAATTTAAGCGATTTGTGACAATCTCATGCAAGACAGTTTTTGAAATTTGTGGAAACTCATCAAAAAGCATTCTTATTGTGAACCATCTGTTTTCACGAATTTTCTCATTCACTTTTGCAACCAAACCATCATTGACAAAAGAAGGTCGCCCACTTCGTACTTCGTCATGAACATTGGTGCGTTCATCATTAAATTGTCGAACCCACTTTCTAACCATTCCATCAGTCATTACATTTTCACCATAAATCTCTACAAGTTGTCGATGAATTTCAGCTGGCTTAACTTTCTTTGCGTTCAAAAACCGTATTACAGAACGCACTTCACAGTCGGCGGGATCGGCAATCGTCTTAAACATTTTGAACGCCCACTAACACATGTAAACACAACACAATCCGGCTGCAATGGCGTCAGTGGACAGACAATGAACCAGAGACACGTGTGCACATGCGCGGAACTGCGACACTAGCGCTGCGGTGGCGGTAGAACGAAACGGTACTTACTTTCCGGACACGCCTCGTATCTTAATGTTTAATTCTATCATTTAATCAGCATATTTTCATCCAGCTAACATGCTGATGGCCGACAACGGATTGAAATCATATTCCTGAGAACAAACTGGCCGAGGTGGCTAGTTGTAAATATATAAATGAGTTTTCGCAATAACTAATAATAATCATGTTTCATGCAGACAAATGTGATGTTTTTTGGTTATGGGACCATTATGCCTCAGACTTTGGTTTAAAATCTGTTCGGAGGAAGAAAAACACAAACAATTGGTTTATTTGGAGCCTATTTTGTCTAACATCTTCATTTTCATAGAAATTTATTTTATCTATATTCATTTGCATAGAAAGTTTAAATAAAATTAAAATACAGAAATCCGTCCTCAAAGTGTTAAATATGGGATGATAAAATGTTTGGAATAAGGAAATATCGAAGGAAATAAATAGATAAAATACGTAATTAACATGATTGCATAGAACAGCAAACTTTTCATGCAAAGTTGATGAGAAGTTCGCATTCAATATAATCAAAAGAAGTTGCACGTGTAGAAGGGAAACAGCTACTAATATATTTTGCTAGACGTGTCTCTGGAGTCTTATCTTTAGTAGCTTGTTTTGCTCTCATTCAGTTCTGCTTAGTTGATTCACAATTCATAAAGTAATATGCGGAGCTAACCAGCCTGAATTTGTCTAAATTGATAATGGAGCAAAAGTTTAGGGTATTAAACATTCCATTTTCAAGCAGTGTTACACGGAAATTTAGAATTTCCTGTCATTTTACAGCCTATTATTTAAACATTTACACGTTGTTCTGAATGATGTTTTCGGATGGAGTTCATGTAGAGTTTGAAAAATCTGAAATTAAGTTTAATCATTTGAGTTTCAAAATGAATATGGAGCGCGAGATAAATCACCTGTAGTAAAGAGTTTGAGAATTTCAGACGCAATACACACGTGTGGTTAGAAAAAGAAGTATCTAAGAGTTTTTTTCATACGAATTATATTGAAAACTTTCGTTCACAATAAAAACCATTAAAATATTCTTGAAATCTTATTTGGATTAATAGTTCATTACTCAAAAATTGATAAAGATAACATATTTTCTTCCTGAATTTTTAGTAACTTTATTACTAATCCATTGTGGGTGAAAATGATGATCATGAAGAAAACTATAGGAACCATTTATATTACTATTCACTCCAGTGTTGATATTGACGAAAGTGATAAAATAATCCATCTAACATTATTTTGCTACTCATAAATCATAAAACTAATAACAAATTATCGTGCCTTCATTATTGTTCGAAAAAATAGAAAGTATTTTTCTTCTCAAAAGCATTAAGGGGAAATAGATCTTAAAAACTTTTAGCGCTAATTGAATTGAATTTTACAAATACATTTTCATGTTTAATTATTATTTCATTAATTTTAGTACAAAAATAAAAGCGTGTTTCCCATATTTGATATTTTAAAAAATTTGTGCTCATTTATAATCAGATAATTTAATATTTTTTCTCATTTGGTTCATTTAGTTTTAAAGAATTTCACTTCCCCATGTCCTAAAACAATCTTACCAAGTACCGGAAGTAAAATATTTCTGAAAACAATTTCCCATTAAAGATGGGAACACAAAAGATTTCGAATATGCAAAGAACAAAGGCGGTAGATAAAATATGTAATTAATATAATTGCATGGAACAATAACCTTTTCATTCAACTGTGATGAAAAGATCCCTTTCAGTCGAATCAAAAGATCGTGGGCGTGTTTTCGCAACTAATAAATTTTGTCAGTCATGTCTCCGGAGTCTTGTCGCAAATTGGTCGTTTTCGGTATCATTCAATTCTGCTAAGTTGCTCTAAATATCAAAACGGAACCTGCTTAACTAACTATTCTAAACAAGTAAAAAATGATACTGGAACAAATGTTTGCCGTATTAATAATTATTCTTCGAAGCAATGGTATACGGAAGTTTAAAATGCTCTGTCTCTTTTAAGCTTATTCTTAGGACATTTATGCGACGTTTTGAATATGGACAAGTTTTCTGTTTTCCTTATTTGCATTAAAGTAGGATTTCCGCCATAATCACCGACTTTCGGTTTTAATTCTAAGTTTCAATGGAAGTCTTAAAAATTTCAAATTGAAGATGTTAATTAATGTTTAAAGTAGAATTTCGACTTAAAGATACTTTGGAAATATTGAATTTTATGTTCTTATTGCTGTAGCTCTAGATGTTTACTTAAGCCTAATTTGGTGTAAAGGCTGCCATAAATGTAAGTTATCGCTTTTTTGGCGATTTCTAAAGCTTGTTTGGAAGTTAAATTTTTAACCATACGATTTAGATAATCACTGGCGGTTAAATTTTTAACCAAACAATTTAGCTAATTACAATCTTTCCAATTAGAGCTAGCCGTTTAAAGAGTTTTTTTTATAACCGATTGAAATAAAACGGATTACACGAACTAAAAGAAGACAGAATTCAAAACTTTGTGTAATAAAGAAAGTACCTATTCGAACTTGGCGCTTGATACAGTATCCAAATATATTCGGAAGGTTACCGGAAAACGGTCTGTGAATTCAAATAAACAAACCAGAAAACTCGCTTATAGTTTTAACAGTTCATGAAGAGTAGAAATATTTGAAACTGAATTTAATAATTTGGGTTTCTTTATGAATTTGGAGCGCCAGATTCATTAATTACATTAAAGGTTTTTGGAAGTTGAGACGCAATACACGCATATCGATTAAAAAAATAATATCAAAGATATTTTTTTCTGCAAAAGAAATTGTAAAATTTTCTTGAAAAGAAAAAAGCAACAACATATCTGAATTTTATTTGGATTATCAGTAGTTTACTTTAAAATTGAAAAAGTAACATTTTTTCCACGAATTTATGGTATGAGCATAATGTAGTTCTTGAAGCAAACTATAAGGGCAATATTTGTTGTTATTCTCAGTTATGTTAATATTCAGGAATAGACGAGAAGTTATAAAACAGATTCATCTGCAAGATATATTCACATTGCAATTCATTTAAGTGATAAACGCATATTCTTTTCTTTCAAACACGATGCTATTAGTGTGCAAAAGGGTGGAAAAATAATATTGAGTTCAAGGCAAAATCATAAAAACATGAAACGATGATATAAATATTCTAAGTAATTTGGAGATATGCAACCGCATTTATAGTACATTTTTAGTATTTAATGAATACCGATGAATTTTCCTTCTTTTGAGGTTCATTGTGGCTTAGTTTCTCTATGTTATTGTTTGCAGAGCCTCCGGCATTTAAAGTTTTATTTTGGAATCCAGATTTTTTATTAAAAAATTGTTTTTTCCACAAAATGGCGCCTATTATATGGAACAAAAATTTGATGAAATCAATCAATTGAATAATGAATCATTTCTAAAAATTATAAAATAATTTAGTGCAATTGGAAACATATATCTATACAAAATTTCATGACATTAGTACATATGGAAGCGAGTAAAAAGTCGACTGCAAAATATTTTTACAAACATAAATGGAATCAAGTTTAAGAAAATCGCATACTCGATTTTTTTTCTATATGCTACAAAGTTAAACACAAAACGCGCCATATTGTGTAAGTATGTAAGAACGTCGAGAGAAGAGCACTCCGATGGTTTGAATTTGTTCCATCAAGAACGAAATAATCTTCTGTTAAAGAGTAGCTCTTCAAATAATCATATCGGAACTCATCACTCTACTCAGTCGGAATTAACCCTTTGCGGACAGGTGATTTTTCAGAGCACTTAGATCAGGTTCGAGCATTTTATTCCATTCCGTTTCCTCCAACTTTAAGCTTATCTAATTATACACAACTTTATTTTTTATGGTATAATAAGATTAGAGTTTCAATGGATGGATGATACAGACATTTTCGTTCGAGTTTGAGTCGCTATGTTCTTCGTAAACTGGATTGCCCTCCACACGAGTCTCGGAATCAGTTTCTTGGTCTCAGTACTCAGTCACTGCACCATCGAGATATGATGCATCAGATTCGCCCTCAGCTGGTATTTTATTGCCTTATTCATCGAAAACAGCGGAATATTGCTTTGTAGGGATAATTTCCCGCCGTTTCGTGTTAGCCAGGTTGGGTTATGGAGAGCGTTTCATGCACTTTCAAGCGCGATCAGACCAAACTTCATTGTCAGTGGAAAATATAGGAGCAAATGAAAGGAATGTTGGCACGAGGTTAGGGGGTGGCGAGCTCTCCACTTTCGATAGTTCTTATTCAGCTTATGGTATATAGCCATTGGCTCACTCTATGCGCCTTACCTGCTGAACCAAAGAGTTAAAAGAAATAGTTTTTTTCAAGAAGCTTAGTGTTGAATTGTTTCATATAAGTTTTAAAACTCGTTAAAATATTAAAGTGAAATCTTTCTATCAGAGAGTCTGGTATGGCAATGACCTTTTGTATTATTATGCTTAAAGTGGTAGGTACATTGGGACCTGTACATTACTATGCTGGGGATCTGGTTCAAAGGAGCTCAAACACAGGAAACAAATATATTTTTCTGTAAACAGAGTTAAAATTACAGCGTTTCGATACCCCACGCATATTTTTAACATTATTAATAAGTTCGTCATTGCATATAACTGCCACCACAACTGCCCCATAGAACATATTGTTATTACTCTTGGTCTCTTGACCAGTCACCGCCTTGAAACGGAATCTAAAAATAAAAATTCTTACCTATACGCCGTTTTAATGACTTTAAGAACCGTTCATGCCTATTTCGAAGTAAATCGAAAAACGCACTTGGTCCTGACTGCAGAACAAACAAATTTATCGGCAAGCAGACGAAATGCCAAACGGTCGAGTTAAAACAGAACCTCGCTTCTCTAGGCCAACGAGGATCACATTGAGGCTATAGTGGTCATTATGTTTATATGTATGTATGCTATCATATACATTTTTTTAAAAAATACTAGCAGCCTTCGGCGACCAGCTGTTCTACCATAACATTAATGTCCTGTGGTTATGCTTGCAACTTGTAGAGGTTGAGGGACTATGTAAATGTTTTATTTTTCGATTTCTCTCAAAACTGGAGGGTGGTGGCTCGCAGGCGACCCTTGATGATATATCTAAGGGTCATAAGCTTCCATAAGAAATAAATTTGTCGAAATCGGTTCAGTGGTAGGGGATGGGGGACTCTGTGAAGGTTTCTCCCCATAGAGAGAGAAGGCATAGTGGAATGGAGTTTTTCGATTTCTCTCGAAAATGGAGTATGGTGAGCGCAGGCGACCATTGATGCCATAAGCTTCCATATGAAATAAAAATTATGGAAATCGATCCAGTGGTTGGGGCTGGAATACTGACCCTCTGGTTTTTGCCAATTATTTTAAATATGTAGATTACCTTAAATTCAATTTCAATTTCAGTTCGGATGACATATTATTTATCCTCAAATATCGTTTTGAATTTGTTATCAAATATTCTTTTTTCTGTCGAAAGAAAATTATTTCATCTTCAGATATGTGACAGCTGGTGGAAAAATCTCGGCTTCGAGGGCGGAAGGAAGCAGATTAGAGATCTTATTCCATCGTGTATTCTGGCGCGCGTTAAATCTGCTATTGAGGATCAAACGTCCACACTCCGATATGGATTTGAAGTTCGAAGCACCAGTGCAGTTGGTAGAGCGCCGGTTCGGAGGACCTTCTCTTTAGTGATCTGTAAAAAGTTTGCCCCGTGGTAGCTGCTGCAGATACAGCAACCAAATTTTGTTATCTCTCCAAGGCGTCGTGCATTTAATGTCATTAAGCAGCGGAGTGGGTTCCACCGAAGAAGATGAAACATAGCTATAGTAGGTAATTTATTTTTCTCAGACACAATCTAGTTGCGCATTCCAATTTCTTTTCTCTCAAAGATTTTGAGAGGAAAAACGATAACTTTTGTTTGTTATTACGGACAAGCCCCCTCCCTTTTATTGTGTGAAGGGACACCAAGGGAGCTGGTTTGGTATTTAACTGTTCTTTCTTTTAGTAATTCTGGATTTCCAGCCGAATGGAAGTGCGATGCAAAACATGTGTGTTTAAAGTAAGCAAGTGATTCGTGCTTCATCCCGCCAGCTTGCCGCTTTGTCATGGGCTTCGTTTTTCACCGATCACGTGTCTTTCAGGAGCAGGTGTGAAGCATGCGAATTTCCATTCAGAGGTGGAGAAAAATTAAGAAAATATTTTTACACTAGACATTTTTGACGATTTTTACGACTACATTTTAAGAGCGCAAATCGTTTCAAAATGAATCACTGATTTATTAATTATTATGGAAATACACTAAACAAAAATTCTATGCTATAAATTTATTACTTAATATCATTATAGTACATTTGGGATTGAGACATTTGAAGCTCATTACTCGTCATGTATATCATAAAAATACTAAACAAAGGACGATAATATTTTAAATGAATTCAATCTCATAGCTTAATGTAAACGCTTAATCTTCTAAAATGAATTATTTATTTATTAATCGTTATCTAAAGTAACAAAATGAAAAAAATCTGTACAATAAAAGTATCAAAAGTAAGCATTAAAGAAAATTAAAAGATTTAAAAACTTGTAACATAGCAGTAGGCTTTGAAAAATTATTTTAATGCTAGAGGTATATAATTTATATAATGAATATAAAATGAATATTAATTTTTTACTAACTATAAACGTAAAATCACAAATGTTTTAAGGAGTAGGTAGAAATTATACGTGGAGGAAACATAGACATAAGAATATTTAAATTTTCTAGATTTTCATAAAACCTTTACTTTTCTCTCTGAATGAAGATTATCGATATTATTCAAATATTGAAAGATAAATATTTAATAATTCAAATAAAGAATCGTAACACATATTACAGATAAAATTAAAATTGAAATACGACGACACTGAACGTGGTCTTTCGGCATATTTATAAAACGTGCGTATAAACATTTTATACGCACGGGCAGAATGCGTTGATTCTTAAGAAATGCAATTTAAATAAATCATTCATATTTGCAAGACGATTTGAGATTAATTCAGTTTTAAAGAATAATAATACTAACTTTTAGTCTAAATTTTGAATTATCTGAAACTTTTGTGTGCCACATAAATTAAAAATTTAAAGCAAATGGATAATTTGACTGTGGATAAATCTCCTACAACTGAGAGGGCAAAAAGTGAAGCTTCTATTTCCAATTCTGTGGAGATTAGTAGTGCGCCAGATGGACAGTCTTACTCTGAACCCCATCACAGATTGGCACTCTCATTGGCAAAGGAACTGTCAGCTGCCCGAAATGCAGCGGCAACTTCCAAATCCGTGGAGAAGTCCAACACTTCGACTGTTAAGCGAACAACTGGAAAAGGTTCAAAGACATCGGAGAGTGCCACGAAAAAACGGAAAGCCAGCAGAGACAAAAGCCCAGAGAAGAAGAAGGCAGCTGCCGCTAAAGGCAAGAAGCCAAGGCAGACATCGAAGGATGCCGGTGGTAAAAAAGGGACTGCCAAAGCAAAAAGCCCGGAGAAGAAGAAGGTAGCTGGCGCTAAAGACAAGAAGCCAAGGAAGACATCGAAGGATGCCGGTGGTAAAAAAGGGACTGCCAAAGCAAAAAGCCCAGAGAAGAAGAAGGCAACTGGCGCTAAAGACAAGAAGACATCGAAGGATGCCGGTGGGAAAAAAGAAACTGTCCAAGCAAAAGCTGCAAAGAGTACCAAGAAAAAGCAGTGACTAGATAAGATACGAAATCAATGGAACTTTAAAGTGCAAAATTAATCAATAGAAACCATTTTATGAGGGAAAAAATCAGTTGGTTTTAAATTTGCTCGAAAAATTTAATGCAATCTCGAAAAGAATCGGACTTGCGAAAAATTTGATATAATTTAGATAAAATTAGCTTTCTTCGAAAAATGAAGTACCTAATTGTGAATAAATGCATACGATTGACGAAAATGGACAACTTTGTGTTAAACTTTAAATTTTATTATATTCTATGCTTTAGCCGACTGTTTGAAACGATTTTAAAAATCGCCAGTTTAGCGATGTTCTCTCTCAATATTGTGCATTGAAACGTTGCATGATCGCAAAACGTAATTAGCGCGTTTAACGCTCACAAAAAATGAATCGCCAAACATTCGGGAATGACTTATTCCATGAATGTTCTGAAATGATGCAGACTGGCAGTTTTGTAGAGTATTCTACTTTTTGATGCAATCCATAAAGGCCATCCGTACAACCCAAACAATTGAGTGGATAAGTTTTTTTTATATATATAATGATACATCTTGGAAATGGGAATTTCATATAATGTTGTCGATGATCGTAGACATCATTTCAAAATTTCTTCTCGCTTTTTGCTATAATGTAGTAAATTTTAAATATAAAAATATATCCTGAGTAGTTTATCCCTAACTTGCAGCTAGTAAAACTTTGCTATGTTAGACTTATGGGTTGAAATCTAGAAGTTGGTACACACTCTTAAAATGGGGCCAAGTCGCCAAAGCTAATGCAGGTAATACCTGCATATAGCTTTGGCCACTTGTCTCCAATGATATGCAGCGATCAACGTCTTGCTTTGGCGATTTGGCAGCGTTTTAAGAGTGTGTACCAACTTCTAGATTTCAACCGACTTATGTTTCCTGAAAATTCGCTAACTTATGTTCATGGAATTGCTTTGAAAATTTAAGAGAAAGTAGAAATTAAATCTATAAAATCAAGCCAAACTAAATGGAAAATAAAATATATAATCTGCTAACTATCGAATACGGCAAATAACTATCATAATAAAATCAATTTTATCATATTTCATCATTGAAAGCCATAGTAAATAGCAAGAAGATGTTATCTTGATTGATTGGTATCGAATTATTGGTTAGAACTTGAATTTTTTTCAAGTGAAAACTCGCCTTTTTTTATTATTAATTTAACGCGCCATCAGTTATTTGCCATCTTAATGGATAGCGAAAGTTTCGCGAACTTGGCGATGGGAACGTATCGCGTTCTTAAGTCTAACCAGGTGCAACTGTCTCTTCTCATTCCAGATTTATCATTATTTAATGTGAATTTACCAAAAGTGTGATAAACATTTAGGTGAATTTGACCTAATGTTCCATTATCTCGGCAGCCTTATTTGCCACCAAAAATATATGTTGGCGGGAATTGTCATTTTTCTGTTAGTGTGGTATTTGTACTCTCCAAAGAATATTATTTAATTTGAATATTATTTTTGTTTCGAAAACTTATTGTCCTATTTTTTTGTATCAGGAGTAGTCGCGCAACTGATTTCAGAGTTATACGAGTGCATTCAACTAATTTTAAACCAGTAATAAATTTTTAAGAAAAAACTGAAATAGATGTTATCTAAAATAGCATTACTTTAATAGTAATAAGATAGAAGGGACGAGATATGTGGTGTGTTGTATTATGTGCCTGGGTCTGGAAGCAGAGACCGCACCGTAGTTAGAACAACAACAAGCTTCATTGAACACAGCTAAATGGGAAGAGAGCGAGCATGCTCTGTACAGACTTTATATATCATGTCGCGCATGAATACACTACATAGTGTTCACTAATTACAAATTTCGAAATAGCAATTATATTCAAAGAAATAACGTCATTTTTTCCACATTTTCTCAGATATGAGAACAACATTTAAATAGCTTTAATGTAAAAAAAAAATTAATAATATTTAAGTAACATACTCCATTATTATGATTTCTTTTTAAAAATAAAATAAGAAACGCTATTTCTATCATCAAAATTTTTTAAAAAATTATTTGTATTCAGGATACCTGATTCCATGATAAGGAGTAAATAAACTAAGTTAGTTTAATCTTGTTTTTATTCCAGAAATTAGAATATATTCTTAATTATCTTAATGGAATGCTGTTTATTGGTTGATTATAAATTTTGAAAATGAATTTTAATTTTATGTTTCTTTCTCTAAATGCAGAATCGGATACTTTTGATTATTTTGCTTTTGACATCACTTGAAACTTCGAAAGTTGACTGATTTTCAAAACTGTGGTTGAATTTAAAGAAAATTTATTTTAAAAAATCCGACACACTAAAATGTTTCGGCAGATTGTGTGTGATTTTCAACCGGCTCATAATCTTATTACTCACATGTCAGCTTAAATACGAGGGCCATTTTTTTACAACCTCCGATGGACCTTAAAAAATGACAAGAGTATAGAACAAAATGAATTTATCATCAAAAGTTGTCTTCAAACATGGTTACTTTTCGACATAATCGCCGAGGCGATTCAGGCATTTGCCATATCGGTGGACCAGGTTTCCGATCTCCTAGTGGAAGAAAGTCGCAGCCAGTGATGCGAGACGGGCCTTAACGTTTCTTTGAATCTCCTCGTTTTTCTGGAAGCTTTGGCCTCCTAGCCAGTTCTTCAATTCAGGGAAGACATGGAAATCAGTCGTCGCTAAGTCGGGGCTACACGCCATGTAAACAGACACGTCCCATTTAAACTTCTCCATAAGCTTCTGGGTTACAACAGCGCTGTAAGGGCGTCATGAATGAAGACAACTCCAGAAGTCAGGACGGCTCTTCGCAGGCGTCGTAAAGTCTGACAAGATTCAGCTGCAATAATCGCTTTCCACAAACAACCTTCTGCTTGAAGAAAGCGAGTAACACTACGCAACTCGCATTTGGCGGGTGCATGAATTCTTCCATCTATTTTCACGTACCGAAAGTTCATATCAAACTGGCTAGCTGACTTCTGCAGTAGTTGAGGTTATGGTTAGAGACACGCGCAATCGCCCACCGCGCATCCCCACCTGCTACCACTTCTCTGCCTATTTAGCGGCTCGATCGGAGGTTGAAAAAATATTGCCCTCGCATTTCAGAAAGTACTGGTGACCATTGCCATTGACACCTCTACCTGATTGTACATTAAAAGCGAAGAACAGCCACATCACCAACAAATGGCATGATTGCGTGCAAGAAAAAAAGAAAGATCTCCAAAAAATTTAACAATTTTGTTCAAATATAAACTTTCATTGTAGGGTAATTCAAAACAATGCACCAATTACAAATGGCTGCAACTTTTTTGTAAACAACGATAGGAAGAAAAATGTGGGGTAGTGGCCTACACCCTCTGGGTAGACAGTGCCGGCGTGGACAAATAAATAAATAATTAAATCCAAGAGATCGTTCATTTCACTAAGCATTCTCTACACCTGCTGTTCTTCGTTCACTGTTGCGCACAAAGGAGACGTCAAAACAGAGTCTACGACAAGGGTGTCAAACTCGTGCGAATCTTTGCTGCCCAGCATACATAACAACATGAAACAAAATGCTTAATACGGATGTCGTAATTTAAATCTTTCTTTCTCATATACGAAAAGAGAAAATATTGCAATCGTTAAAAATTCAAACTCGACGTTTTCTCCACGTTTTAGACCTCCCTGAGTCGGAAAAACACAATTTTGGAATTATGTCTGTCTGCGTGACTGAAAACACGAGAACTCAAAAATTATTAAAGCTAGAATGATGAAATTTGGTATGTGATCTTTACACCTAATTTGCAGGTTTGCGTCAAATTTTGGACAAAATCCGCCCTCGGAAGTTAGTCAGTCTGTCCGCGTTAATGTGAGAACGATAACTCAGAAACTTAAACAGCTAGATGTATAAAATTTGGTACACAGTTTTATCATCAAGAATGTAGGACCGCATCAAAATTTGGGCCAAATCCACCGAAGGGTTGACTGTCTGCATCATTGCAAACTTTTGTGAACAATAATTTATTAACGCAAAGACTTAGATAAATGAAATTTGGTATGTGGTTCTCTAACCTTAATTGTAGACATGTGACCAATTTTAGTTACAATCGGTTGTAAAAAAGGCGTTCAAATTGCATATTCCGTTTTCTTTATCTTACTATGACGCAACAATACGCGCCATGTTGTGTATCGGCGCATATTTTGCGAACTTGGCGCAATTTTATGTCGCTTGCATTCTTGACCCTTTAGTATTGCTGCGTTCTGCGAAGACAATATCAATAACACTCGTGGACTCCGCAATTTTTAGGCCGGGGGTGTCGGGTAGGACACATTTGTTAGAAAGTATACGAAAAAGTTTAGGGGAGACCACTCCCGATGGTTAAAATTCCTAGTTATACATAATTATTAACCCTTTGCAGGTTAGGGGACGTTATGCGCCATCCTTCTTTTTCCAACTCTACGCTTATTTAATTATACACAACTTAATTTTTTTACGATATAATAAGATTAGAGGTTGAATGGATTTCGTTCGAGTTTGAGCCGCTATATTCTACGTAAACTGGATTGTCCTCCACGTAAGTCTCAGAATCAGATTCTTGGTCTCTGTACTCAGTTACTTCTCAGTTACTTCTCCATTGAGATATTATGCATCAGATTCGTCATCAGCTGGTATTTTATTGCTTTATTCATCGAAAACAGCGGAATATTGATTTGTAGGAATAATTTCCCGCAGTTTCGTGTTAGCCAGGTTGGGTTATGGAGAGCGTTTCATGCACTTTCAAGGGCGATCAGACCAAACTGCCGGATTCATTGTCAGTGGAAAGTATAGGAGCAAATGAAAGGAATGTTGGCACGAGGTTAGGAGGTGACGAGCTCTCCACTTTCGATAGTTTTTATTCAGCTTAGGGTATATACCCATTGGCTCACTCTATGCGCCTTACCTGTTAAACCAAAGAGTTAAAAGAAATAGTTTTTTTTTTCAAGAAGCTTAGTGTTGAATTGTTTCATATCAGTTTCAAAACTTGTTAAAATATTAAAGTGAAATCTTCATATCAAAGTCTGGTATGGTAATGACCTTTTACAACATTAGGCGAGTTCGTATTTCATGTATTTTGAGTGATTGATTCCTGCAACGAAAAAAAAGCATAATTTTCTGTCTAATATGATATGCGGTATATATTAATTTTTTTTTTCTGAGAATCGGTGATGTATTTCAACATCAAAGTTACATTGATGTCGCAAAGGGACAAAGTTCATGTTACCAAGAAGTAGAATTTAATTCCAGCAAGCAAATATTTTCTTGGAATTCGTTAGTAATGAGACCCTTAAGTTAGTTTCATAATTCATTTTTTAATTGATAATTTAAAGAAATTCTAAAACATATATTTCTATAGAATAGTGATTTGCATATTCAAAATGTATTTAATTTCATCTTCTCGATCAATAATTTATCTCCAAAATGTTTGCCGTTCAATAGCTGGTCATATCCGTTGATGGCTTTTACATTATGCATTTGTAGTACAAACAATCATGAATAAGAGATGTTTAAAATTTATCTTCCAAAACATACTCAAAGAGGAAAATCTTTTGTAATGCAAATATCAACTTGAACATATATTATTTATTTTCTTTGTAAATGTGCTGAATGCAAAAAGGCTTTCGGAAAAAATTAAAATTACTAAATGAATTTGAAAGAAACTAAAAGAAAAATAGATATTTTTTATATTTTAAAGCAAATATTATTACATAAGTCTCAAGAATTTCTTCCCTATTCATGTTTTATCTAATAAAAGTTGGTAAAACTTTGGAATAAGAATGAACCAACAACGGGCCATTATAATGCAATTTCTCTATTTATTTAGCTGGGGAGTCTTGTATATTATGAACAAAATAACGAATGGAAATGTTATTCAGGGACGAAAAGAAATTCCATACCAAAATCGAGATCGCTAATTAAACTGCAATCCATCTTCCTGGCAAGTCCACACGCTCAAAGAAGCTGATTTTTTTACGACTTCCTTTGTCTGTGGGCACAAAGAAAAGCAAGGAGATGCGGCAAAAAAGCGCTCCTTAGTCATGCAGTAATATATTAATCAAGTGCTTTCAGTTAAGAAGAGAAATCGAATTCAGTTCTCATCATCTGCATTTGCATGCGAAGCGTTCGCTTCGAAAAGGAACGTTCCGCTTCAAAGAACCCGTTCACCCATTCTCCCAGAACAGACAGAACTCGGGAAAAGAAAACTAAACCACGCAGTCGAGTCGAGTGTCCTTCTCATGGTGCGAATCGTGAAAGCGGGGAAAAAACTTCCAAATTCTCTCGATTTTCTTTCCCTGGAATGAATGAATTTATAATGAGAGGCGGAATCGCCAGCGTCTGAATTATTGAGAACTTTTCGATTGCGAACAGCGTCTCGACAAGAGAGGGTTGTTTGCTTTTGCCCCTTCTTCATCTCCAGGAGTGCCAGGCCTCGACTTACAATTTCTGAGAGAAACGCGGAGGAGGGGCGAAGTGGAGGGTGGAGGAGAAAAGAAAAACTTGGTTAGATACGGTGTCGTTTCCGGATCACAAACCATTTAAGAGATTATTTTAAAACCCTTCGGATATGTCAAGTTCTCTTTTTGTACGTGGAAGTATTTACTCTTCTATGGGACAGCCATTAAAGTTGATGGCGTAGTGAGATAGAGAGTCAGAGGGCGAGAATTTTTCATGTTTGAAAGGTCGTCAAGGATGATGCACATGCTTTGAATTTCAGTCAACCTTATTTCAGGACTAATGATGGCCCAGTAATACCAGAATGAGTGTTTAAGCAATTCAGATTTTTAATATTTAGCCATTATGTTTTCTCTACACATTTATAAATATTTTTAAGAAAACCAATAATCAATTCTTCAGTCATTATATATGAAAAAGAAAGAAATCTGTGGCACTTTCTTTCGAATTTCAAATTTTGTATCAACCTAGCTTAAATAATTATTGTTATAGACAGAAAACGCTGCCTGTAACAATGATGATGCTGAAATAAATTTTGAAATTTAAAAATTTTGAAAAGAAAGGGTCAGATAAAGAGAAGTTTGCTTTTTATGATATAATTAATGTAAGTTAGCTTGAAAATACAAGCTCTTTCTTTTTCAAAAAAAGTTTTTGCGCATAATTATATTTTTTTCCCAAAACAATAAAAAAAAACCTTGCATGTTTTAAGAAAAGTGTCTGAGTCAGCACTTGTACTAGGATTGAAGGCTGGATACGGTCGTGCGCATGAGCCTAGACTCTTCAGTGCATTCATGCACTTGTATGGCAGAGATAAAAAATAACCATCTGTTGTAAAAATCTCAAAAATATCACTACCTCTTTCAAATAGAAATCGAATGACAAGAATTGTGAGTGTGTTGTGAAATAAGATTTTCTGAATAAATAAATAGTATTCGAAGTAACAACGTTGAAGTCAGAATGTGCTAGTTGCAAGTAGTATAAAGTAGGCCGATAAATGGGCATCTAGACGCTTCTGCCAAGGAAGTCCAAACAGTACTTCAAGCATCAATGACTGATATTTCGTGCTTAAAGAAATAGAATCTCAACCCTAAAACAATTTAGATTCTGCTTTGTTGTACCCAACAGAAGGATGGTGTGGACAACAAATGAGCTGAAAGAATTCCTGATGGTTTCACCCATCAAACATTTTAATGAAAATCAACAACACCCCTTTAAGTGGTTATGGAAAAAAGACCTCTATGTATTCCCACTCATGTTTACAGAGATTACATTTTTGATGTTTATATGTGCCTTTCTAATCGTGCAATAAATAATAGGTTAAATTTCAAATAGAAGCATGACTCTTATCTTGAAAAATTATCGTTAGCAGCAAACGATGAGTGATCGCCATTTTGATCATCAGACCTGAATCTCACCAAACATGTTCAGGAGGCTCTTACAAAGCACTTTGCCGCTTTCAAACCTCCTCCTACTTCCGCTCACAACGGCTTTGTAAGAATAATGACCCCTACTACTTGTTGACCTCCCAGACCATATAATTGGTAACATGACATGTAGCTGTTTGTGATGTATTATTGTTTGGGATTCTCAAACAACGTATTGGAGAAATTTTCCTATACGTAAATGATATACCCAGTTCGTCAATTTTAGAGATGTTCTAAAATCTAAAACAAAATAAATCTCCAAAAATTTGCATTCTTGATACTTTATAGCTTATTATATATTGCATTCTTTATCTTAGTTTCATTAAAATCAATATGCACCTTTTGAGTAATCAGCGTTCTGTGATTTCTCCTTAACTATAGAAACCTCTATAATTACGGATATAGAAAGTTAAAAACATTGTCTAATTCGAAATCATCTTTATTATTAATGATTTACAGCAGCATTTATTTGAAGAGAACAGCGTTACTGAAAGTGGATTGTATTCATGACTCCATCACTAGAGGATAACAGATAAGAAAATTACATTATAAGGGAAACAATAATGATAGAAACGGTTCCCTAACAAACTATGCCTACTCGTTCAGTAACCGATTTTACTGCAAAACGTATTTATACGGACACAGAAAAGAAGATGTAAATTTCTGAGAGAAAAATTGTATAGGTGCGTACTAAACATGAGTTATAACATTTTTAATAAGCTTTTTTTAACAGAGTCGAAAAATGTCTGTCTGCTGGTGTTACATCCTTTTTTTTGGAGGGCATGTGTATCGTTTAATATCCTCATATTCCAGATTGAGCCTGTAATTGTTGAAGAAAATTGTTTTCTTTTCTGATTTTGATTGGCTTGTATGAGGATTTGACATATTTACAAGTATGAATCTGGTTTGATAGATTCCTGAGAAATTTTGAAAAATTGTGAGATACTAGAATTTTCCCATAAATAAATTTTTTTTCCTCATTTTGTTCCAACACCTTTCTGCAAGAATCCAGTTATCGTCTAATATTGCTGGATGAGTAGTTGGAATGAGTGTAGTAAAATGAGCTGAGAATGATCAACTCAATATCTTCCAAAAGTAGGAAATATACTAGTTCAATGTACCAGCAGTTTCTTGCATAATTATAAACTGCTGCCTTAAACTCTTTGCCAGTAGAATTTACATGCTTGCAAAATTCTATTTAGAGTGTATCTGGAACATTCTCGCCCTATCTAGCACAAATGCACTTCATTCTACCATACTAAAAAGACAGTATATAGAGGGTATTTTTCGGTAAATTGATTGAAATACAGTAAAACCCCGGTTAACCGTACTCGGGTAAATCGAAACCCGGGTTATCCGAAATGCCACTGAAATCGCAAATCCAAGAAACACATACTGTTTTAAGGCTATATTTATGTATTTTAATAAAGAACATAAGTGTAGCCTACAAAGAGAATTTGAATTCGTTTCCCCACTAAAAACCTTTCAGAATTACATTCAGAAATATTAATAGATGCTTATGGTTTAACCGAAAAAATCGTTATACGAAACGCCCCCTTTAGATAGGTTCTTTATTTTGAAAATTCTCAGAACTGCATTCTAACATGTTTACACTATTCTTAGGGAGTTTTAAAAATAAGTCTATAAAATGAAATACAGAGCTTTAAGTCTTTATGAGGCATATTAATGGAATTAAAAAATGCAACATAATAATAATTTTCATTTAATTAATCTCTTTAATAGTCTACCTAGTTATAAAAACAAAATACTAATTTTTTCCTGACAACTGACAGCATAGATTCTAAAAATTAAGAACGATCCATAGATATTTTTTATTTATCAGTTAAAAACGTTCAGCAATAAAGTATATTTTTTTGTGAAACCTAAGAATGAAAAAGAGATTAATAGAAGCTTAAAAATATTTCAGAGAGTACGAAATCTTAACACAAAGTAATAAAAAAAATTCTAGTATCATTTTATGTTACCCTTAACCTTTGATTTTATACTTAAACTAGCTGATATGCCCAGCGTTTCTCGGGATAAAAATATTTTCAAGTACTTATAACACTTTCAATTTAATAAAAGTGTTTTTCGCGGAAGCGTCTTTCGATGATTTTCGTTAATCAACTGACCCTTTGGACCAGCAGTGAAACACCTTTCTTCTTTTTATCTCTTTAGTTTGAACCACATGGCAAGAATCTCGGAGTTCTTCGTACTCCATTTTCCCCTCCCCATCATTGCTACGGCAACAGCAGAAACTCTTTCATATCTTGTATTTTTTTGCCATTATCCGAACTTCAATTATCTTCTCTTTAGTGTTTTTGTAACTGACCGGAAAAAACTGCATAGTGTTCTTTATTTTTTTCCTTGGGCCCTCTCCCTCAGGAAGGAAGTGGGCTCAACAATCTTGAAGGATTTTAAACACTCATTATAATCATTAAAAAATTTGTAAAATTCAATGAAGCATCGCGAAAAGAGAGCAATTAACATCATTGTGTTGCAGTGCAAACATATTGAAAGAGGTATATGCTATGAAAAGCTAAATAAAATTTCTGCCTTTCTGTTAACATTCAAAGAAAACAATATTTTTATCATAACTTTCACAATGGCAAAAATACTGGAATGAAGGATTTGATAAAACGATCAATGGTTTGAATTTAATTACAATAACAGAAAGCATTGTTACAAATTGTGCATGGAATAAATTTGAAATGCTCATTAAATTTAGAAAAAGAACGCGCAACTCGTTATTTAATTAAATATCTTAAGAACTAATTAACCCTGAAAGTTGAAAATAGCACAGTGGACCTAGAAATTTGCTCTAGAATGTCGTGTGCAAATTTCATGTCGTTACCGTTCATCGTCTAGGAGGAGTTCTTGCGACCGACAGACAAACCAACAAATACATGTATTTTCTTCTTTTTATTATAGAAGACTAGGAAGCTTGACAGCTAGATCATTGCCAAATTAATTTTATGTACTCTATTAGTATCCCTTAATATAATGTTATGAAATATTTTTAAAATGTCTTTTCTTTCATTCTGTTCTCTTTTGCTTATTCTTCCGTTTTCTTAAAGGATATGTAATTTTATTTGCAAAAGACAAAACAAATTTCCTCTGGAGAACATCGGGAGAAAACATGCTTCGAATGTTTTCTATAGAGAATATATTTGAATTACGTTTCTAGCACCGTTTAATGTTTTTTTTAGTTTCCCATATTTTTAAATCAGAGCTGCAGCTTTACAAGGTGATTAATTAGTTAATCATAAATTAAATACCACGCATACATCTTTTAACAGTACATAAATAGTATGTATATAAAATGTATGTAACAGTATATAATAGTTCACCAGCTCGTTCGTTGCGTATTTGAGGTCTCGAGTTTACAGACATAAATGCTTTTTTCGGACTCAGGTCGATCTGAAATGTATAAATTTATCAAAAACTCGAAAGCGAGTTTTGTTGAGTATCATAATAATTATTCTGTATAAACTGTATTTCCTGGAAAGTAAAATGATTGATTTGGAACAAATTCTATAGAAATAATGAGAGAAAAAATCGGTTCATGCAAACTATGATAATATTAATAAAAGTTTCAAAAGTACAGTTGAATTTGAACTCATTTATGCGCTCCTTAATTTCGGAGTTGTGCATCAAACTCTTTTATAACACTAGTTTTTATATGAAATAGTTTTTTTTAAAAGTGGGGAACAGTTGTCTAAATTTATAGACGATATTTTATAGCATTGAAAAAAATGTTAATATTTTGAAAGAAAATGATGAAATTGGTGAAACAATACATGAAATATAAAAGTAAATATTAAATCATTAGATAAAAATATGGAGAAACTGTTAATTTTTAAGTTAAATATCAATAAATCCATCTAAAGGGCTTTCCTGTCCAAATCATTGTAAGACATAATTTTTTAAACTTTCGTTCTTGCACGTAGGAAATTTCAGAATATTACAATAAAACAATTTGGAAAAATTCATGGAAACAGTGTTCCGGACAATATAATAAATTCTTAGCACTTTCTTAAATGTAAAATCTCCCAATTAAATATCATTAACTTAATAAGTTTTACTTTTTTGAATGTTTTGTTGCTTTAGATGAATAACGTTCATTTAAATTAATGTGCATTATATTTTCGCGATTCTCAGGCACATTAGAAATGAGTTGCAGAATCTAATCAGTAACTGATATAATTCTTACGATTTATATGATTTTTTTGTTATCAAAATCCTTCTTAAAAACATGCATATGCATATTCCTATTTTTCTCAGATGGCATGCATTACTGTAACCAATAAGTAATATTTATTTTTGATAAAAATATCTCAGAAATCAAGCGATGTGCATAGTTTGGTTTGTGAGAAGGCTACTGCCGTATTGAGACCATCGTCAGCACGTTGTTCATTGCACACACGAATGAAAAGAAAAGGGACAACAAAATTCTTTTTTAAATGACGTTGTTGTATAATTTAACGTTGATAAATTATAGATTAAAGAAAGAAAACGAAAGTAATGTGGGAAATAACGTTATACGAGTATCTTTCATCTTGAAGCCCCCCCCAAAAAAAAACCTATTTAAACTAGTTCAACTACTTTGGCGAGAATGCGTGGCCGTGGGATTGTGCCGTTCTTGGATGTTCACATAAGGATCGCATATATTGTTACACCAGGTTATGATGTTATTGAAGAATGGATGAGGAATGCTGGAAAAGATGAAACTATTGAAGACGTAGATATTGCAGTTTTTATTGGAAAAAGAAGAATAAGAAAAGGATGAAATAATGGTTTAAAAATATATCTTATCTGTAAAATCTCATTTTGCTTCGCTTTTTCAATGGATACTTTACCATTTCTTTTCTTACTTTTTGATGCTACGAAATATATCGATAGATACAAACATCCAATTTCTACTATAGTATCAAAAATAGGAACTAATACTTTTCTGTCCGAGTCACTTTTGACATTTCCCTCCGATAACAGCGTTAGATTATAGAGATTTCATCGTTGTTTTCTTGGAAATCTGATAGAATTATGGAAAAATTTCCGTTTTTTGTCGAGTAAAAAGGAATAGGGAAAAATTCCACCAAGCTCGCGAGTTTCAACAGCGGTAAAGTATCAGATAATAAAGCCAGATTTAAGCAAATTTATTTAATTTTGCTGTACAAAATATAACCTCAATTATCAATAATAATTTATTATTTCAATTATTATTAATGATTCATTATTCAATACATTAAATTATGTAAACTATTCAGTTAACAATAAATATTTACTTGATTATCAAAAGATGATAATTATTTTATTTCATGAATTTAATTACAAAAGTGTGATGAATGACTTAATTCTGAGAAGTGAAGCTACTAATCTTAAACGTACCAACTCTTTCGGAGTGGTTTTTGAGGTAAATTCTTTTGCAGGTTGGATTTCTGAAACATGGCGAAAGAAAGAAATTATGAGTGCGAACGCAGTCTTATGCCATTCAGATTCAGGAATATCTCGTACTTTTTTTCTTGCTCTCTTGTCTTTGTGTACAACTTTCATTGAGAAAGTAGTAAAAGTTATGAAGATAAAAGTGGATAGAATAGAAAAAAGTAATAAAAAAATTAAAGTCAATTCCTACTTAAGTCAACAAAGAAAAATTTTATTTTAGAAATTTTCTTCTCTCGTATGAAACTAAAAGTTGGTTACTGCAGTAATTCAAGATGCTGCTCCTTGATACTAATTCCTGCAAATTGCATCATGAAATTCCATATTGCTACAAAGCTATAAAGTCGTTTCCCTGAGATCCTAATCTTGGCGACATTGGCTACAAATTTGGCGACCATTTTGGCGATTTGGCGGCAAAGTTTCGAGGCTCTAATAAATAAAATTAATTAATTAAATTTAATTAATGAATTAATATTTGAAAAAACTGTATTAACATCAAGTGTCATCCACTACAAGTTTAAAAAAATGTTTTTGAACTTGAGTGGATGAATAAAAAGTATTTTATTAACGCTTGAAAATTTGAACAAGATTTATAAATATATAAATATATATATATATATAGGGAGAGTGTGAACTAATAGTAGGAATTGAAAAATAGCCATGCGTTTTGTTGCAATTAAAAAAGTATTAAAATATTCAGTTTCCGAGGTTTATACCGTATAAATAATTTACGTAAAAATGTTTGAAGTATTTCTAGACTCGATTCTGCCTCTCTCACCAGGATCTGTTGATATTAAAGCTGGAAGTTCGGGAAGACTATTCGGCCCAAGTTAAATGAAAAGGAAAATAAAATTATAATATGAAATTTCAATTGGTAAATTAGTTTATATCACAAATGAAGATTTAAAAGATATTTTATTTGCATAGCTTTTTTACCACTTTAAATGTAACTAATTTTAAAAGCAGGTTGAATGACTATAATTTTTGAACGACGTAGGAAGGAACTTTAACTATTTCATTTTCAGATTTTGATAATAAAAGCATTATATAAGCCAAAATATTTGCATTAGAATTAATAACATGGTGTCAATGCTGGCAAAATCTTTTTTGGACAGGTTTGGAGGAAGAGCAGCCCATTAAGACACCGTCTCTTCGGATAAAATAATGAATATACTTAATGTATTATAAACAAAATAATAAATGCAAATGTCATTAAAAGATGGGAGAGCAAGAGAGCGAGTTAAACTGCGATCCATCTTCCGCAAGGCGTTCAACGGAGTTGAATACTCTTGACTTCCTTTGTCTACGGACACAGAGCGGAGGAAGGCTGCAGACAAAAAATATAATCTGCAGCCACGCATTAATATCCTTATCGAATGCCTTCAACTAGAAGGAAGAGTAATAGAATTCTCGCTGCCTGCATTTTCTGAAGAGTATGTATCTCTTCGTAAAGAACGCGTTCCACATCAAAGAATTCGTTCTTCTAGGAACAGTCCCGAGGCATTTTAGAAAACGGACCCGAAGCGCACAGCCGAGTGGAGTGTCGGAGAATTTCAGAAAAAAATCGTCCAAATTCTTCCGCTTCCGTTGGACTGAATGCTATTATGACGATAGGAAGAATTGCCGTCATCTAATCTGTTGAGGAAGTTTTCATTTAGAATGACGTCAAGAATAAGACAGAGAATAAGAAGGGGGGATTCTTTTCTTCAGACTTAACCACTTCTCCAAGAAAGCCATGCACAGCAAGAGTTTGTGTCTCAAGTAATTTTAGTTCCTTAGAAGGACATAGAAGTGAAAATTGGGAAGTGGGAGAAAAAGAAAAAAAAATTGTTAGATGTGCGGGGTGTTTCTGAGTTACAGACCATTTCGAAAATGATTTTGAAGCCCTCTGGATATCTCAAGTACTCTTTGGGAACATAAAAGTATTTAATCACTGACGACATAGTTAGTGAAGCTCAAGTCTGGAGGCATTGAGAGTTGTTTTAAAGAAAAACGGTTCACATTTAAAAGATCTTCGTGAAATAAGAACTGAATAATACTCTATCAACCGAAAGTTTGTAATCTATAATTACTTTAAGAAAAAAGTCCGTGGTATACTTCTTACCTTCTCTAATACGTAGTATGCAAGAACAAAGTTTTGTTAAACGTCCTAAAAAGTCTTTTATTTGTTTATCCTGTGGGTTTATTCTTTGTTTATTTTTTTCAATTTTTCGAACAGGACAAATAAAATTTTCACTGTCTATTACGAAAAGAATAAGCATTGACTGAAGCACGTATACTAAGATGGAAGAGTGAACAAAAACTATTTTATTTATTAGATTTATATGATAGAAATTCAAACTTTAATTAGGTATGACTAGACTGAAGAACAAATAGTGTCTTAAAAATAAATATCTAATAAAAAAACCCGAAAAGAATAACAGTAATTTTTGGATCACGTTATCTGTTTATTAGGAATCTACTCTCTCGAAATATAGTTTGTATTTCTGATGAGCGAGTGAGATATATACTGTGAATTTTTTTAAATAAATTTTTGGACTTCAGGGACACTCAATTGCCGAGGGGCGTGATAATAATATAAATAAAAGCTGAAAACTGATTTCTCGAATAGAAACCACTTTAATCATTATTTGCTAAAATAACTTTTCAAAACTTCGAAACTTCAAAAATTTCAACTCCAAAATTTCAAAAATTTATACTTGATTGTTCCTGCCATCTTTATGCGAAAATTCTTCCGAAAGCTTAAAGAAAAATGTGCATCCATGAGAAATGTCTCCTCTAGTTGAAACAAATAATCTGGAATATAGAGATTTTGTAGACTGGTATTACTACACAGATAATTTAAAAAGTATATTCAGCAAAAATTCTACTAACAAGTTTCTGAAACTATAACCTTATATTTCTTAGAATAAATCGCTCCATGGTGACACCATTGAACAAACCATAGGTGACAAAATGGATGACAAAGAAAATCATCCTCATGTGAAATGATGGCGAGTAACGTGGATAACATCTTCCCACCCATTTCATTTTCTTTTGAAAGCATGTTTTCAAATCCCCAACGAAGAATTTTTTCACCTGAAATATATGAATCCAAAACAGCCGTTCGTAAAGAATCCATTACGAATCATTTCATTCAATTTCTCTTTATGTTGATATATTAAATCTGAGTTAAACAAATTTTTTTTTGAGTATAAGAAAGCCTGAAGACTGGGAACGTTTGAGAATAGACCTGAAGATATCAGAAGAGAACACCAAACTGAATCGCTGACATTATGAATTGAAAAAAAAATTTAATGTATAAGGTTTTTAAACAAACGGTTTCGAGTGTTCAAAATTATTCTGTCTCAACGCTTAAATAAATGAGCATGGTATGTAGAACAATATTTGGCAATCAGTTTTTCATTGGTTAATTCATTCATTGCAGTGGATCTTTTCCCTGCTTATGTTAATTTAGTATTAATGTTGCATTTCGTATTTGTAAATTCCAAAATGTTTCGTTCATTTTCTTCTCAAACTGTTTAATTAAATCAGAGTTCAGCAATTTTCTTTAAGTAGCAGGAAACAGAAAAACCCTTAAACTCCCACTTCAAGTTTGTTAGATGAGAAATCACAAACTCGTCATTCGTTAAAATTTTCTTTGACACCTTTCATAACCGAAATCCGAAGGTATCTGAATGATAGCCGTCGCACATTAGTTGGAATCTGAGGCTGGAGTCCTAATAGAAAACATCGGCCATAGCCCAAACTCTCCCGCAGGAGGTATATTTCGTCATCGGAGTGGAGGTGAGTTAACCCCACACAATTATTTTACCTACCAGGGAAGCATGAGCCAAATTTTACTTACTTGTCCACGAGCTTCATCCTCATTTCTGAGGTGCCCCGCGGTGGGATGAACGTGTTTTATAAGCTAAACTTCAGTTTTGAATGTCAATATTTGTATACGTAATACATGAATATAATTTGTAAATTATTTTTCTCTAAAACATGCAATCGCAAATTTCATTGAGCAGTTAATTTATTCTAGTGAATCTCTTTTTCTTTATTTTTCTACCTTCATTAAAAGTGGAGAAACATCTCTTTTAGAAATTCTTAAAAGAAATGCTGCTGTAAATATATATTAAGGATTTTAAAAATCATTCCGTGGCTTATGTTCAAATTCTGATTATATTAAAATCAATAATACGTTAAAATAGTCTAACTGAAATTGTCATCATTGGAAACATTTAATAATAAATGGAAATTAAACTATATGCTATAGATTGACTCGGCATAATGAAGGGAAAGCTTGATGTCAGATAGGAAAAGTTCAAACATAATTTCATTATAAATCTCTGTAATTGCTCATTAACTATGCTTGCACTAAAGATATATTTGTTTTAACCAATTAATCTATATGTTATAAAACTCAATGTGTTGTATGTATATATTCGTTCCAACATTATTCCGGAACGGCCGGATTGATTTTGAGGAAACCTGGGACATATGCTTCTCATTGATCTATTAAAAGTATTTTATGGATAAATAAGCCCTAACCCAACCCCTTAGTGTAAAGTGGGACAGAGGCGTTTAAATGTATGTAATAAATGGTCGATTAACACAAAATTGAGATAATTTTCATGAAACTTCGTACTCAAGTTCTCATTGGCAGGCTAAAAATTCTGTTAGGGTTAATAAACTCTAAACCAATTCCTAAGGGTATGGTGTAGTTTAAATACATATCCCAAATAGCCGACTGACATGAAAATTAATACGGTTGATTTTTTTTGAAGCATGGTATACATTCTGAGGTTCTCGTTGGTTGATTAAAAATAATGCAGCGATAAATCAACTGTAACCCAAATCCTAAGAGTCGCGTTAGTTATTAAAGTACATGTAACAAATGGTCTAATATCCATGAAATTGGACTCACCTGTTCCAACTTATCGAACTAAAAAATAAATTTTCGTCCAGTTGAATGCAGCATCTTCAGGTAACAGTCAAGACCCTAACACGTTCTGGAATTAATTGGAGAGTTCTCAATTAAAAACCAAAATAAATTACTTGTCAATTACATTTCGGAATAAAAATTTCACACCAGAATTCTTCAATTTTCTATTTATAATTCCTACTCTTTAGATATAACACGACGCTACTTCTGAAAAGAGCGATTTTTTATTAACGAGCTCTAAAAATCAATTTGAGAATGGATTCGATTTTATATGGTTTTCACCCACATGTAATTTTGTTACATAATTCAGACTTCTTCCGTTAATCGATTTCTGGCCGATTGGGTGTTAAGAGCATTTTCAATCCATACGCTGCCGGTTTTTCCCTTCCGGTTAAAACTCGTTTTACTGCAAGCATTCTCACCCCGCAATAAAGCAACATTGCACGGATTCGAAGTGATTTTGAATGACACAAACCTTCCACTATCTGAAAATTAAACGGAAATAAATCCCTTTAACTTCCTGGTTTATTCAATATAGCCAGGAAACTCATTACACAAAGTATACCTCTTGGCTTTTGTAACTTTTAGGGGATAATATTTTTTCAAGATGCAGATCAGGTAAAAAATAAGGCTAGGCGTTAATTAAATTTCTCTCATTAACACAGAAACGGCCTTCCTGGGGTATTAATTACTTTCGAAACTCAGGCAAGAGGAGGAGCGGTATGTTAATTTTTCCAATGATCCGAAGAGATTCTGATAGTTAATTTACTCTGCCTGATGAGATTTTAATGATGTTTACTTCTACGATTTGTGGCGGGGGAAGAAGAAAAACATCGGGGAGAAATTATTTCTAAATACCTCCTTAAGGCTATTGAGGCGTTTTCGCAAACTGGTGTTATTAAGAGCTTTAATTGGCTGACCGCATCTGCAATATCTGACGTCGCAAGAATGTGAATTTTTTTCTTTATGAACAGTCTACGTCTTTTTGCATATTCCTTGGGATTCGGAAATTTATACAAATATACTTCTTTGACTTGATAAATGATGACTTGAATATATTCGAGTCTCTACATCAAGTGATTTTTGAATCAGAAAAGATATAGTAATGAACAGGAACCAATTAAATAAAGCATATGCAGAGGCTACCTAGTAGAAATTAGCCCGCAGGTACTCTGTTATGCTACTATGCTCGGTGGTATATTGTACAATTGTATTCTGAAAGCATGGCGGACACATCTTGAGTAGTATCCAAGCAATTTTATTCCATCACAATCAGATGAGAACACTAGAAAGGGCACAAATGATATTGGTATAGACACAGAAGAGATGACATAGAGGATACCTATACATGCAATTGCAAACAAAGAATATGTAAAGGTAATCTAGTAGAAATTAGCCTACAGATACTCTAGCATGCTACTATGTTCGGTAGCAGGTCGTATAAGCATTATGAAAATACGACGGACACATCTTGAGTAGTATACAAGCAATTTTATCCCGTCTCAATCAAATGAGAACACTGGAAAAGACACTGATGATATTGGTACAGCCATTGTAGAGTTACCACACAATATATATAATAGGAAAGTATGTGTGTGCGTGTGTTCGTTCGTTTTTTGGTTCCTTATGCACGTGCACACGGTTGGACTTACGCCGCCCAAATATGGCCCACTGATGAATTAGCACAAGAGGGAGCTAAGGCCGTAAATATTATTTTAAAAATCAAATTAGATTTTTATTTATCTAATTAAATAACAAAATTTAAGCTATTTTAGACATTTTTTGCCAATAACTTCTGAAATACTTATTGTGGGAAAATTATTTTTACATCAACTTAAAGAGCAAAAGAATTATCTTTTTAATGATACCAATTTAATAGTTGTACAATTTTTCTCTAACTGTAATTAACGTTTCAAAACTAATTTTAAACGCAATTTGTACGCAATGTTTACTATTGTTATAAAATCAAATTTATTGTGTCATCAAATCCTTTATGCACGTGTTTTTACCGTTGTTAAAGTTATGATAAGAAAATATTGCTTTCTTTGGTCAATGACTTCAATGTAGATTTCTTACTTCCGCTGTTATTTCATAGCATGCACTTGACTTCCGTTGTTGTTTCGTAGATTTTAATATGCATTCAAATATCCAGTGAAGTCAGCTAAGCGATGTTTCGTTTAAATTTCACAAATTTTTGAATGATCCTAATCAGTGGCGTAGCAACCGGGGAGAAAGGGGAGTATAGATGCCGCAGATGCCAGTTTCCGGGCCGCTGTGGAGACAAAACTTTACTGCAATTCAGCCAGTTTTTAAAGCAAGTTATGCATTTGCGCTTGCTAAGCAAATGAAGACTGGAGTAGACTGGAAAAAATCATATTCCCTGGGCGACACTTACCCACGTTGCGCCACTGACCATGTTGACAAAACGTTAATATGTTTGTGTCACTTTAAAGTGAAATACAAAAAGGAGTAGAAAAATACCATGTCCAGAGCGCCGTTTAGGCAAGTTAAGCCTTTTATAATGAAGGGGGGGAATCACAGTATGACCCAAGCTCTAGTTACCTCGGTAAGACACTGTCAGTATGCAAAGTCTTTAAAGGTTAACCGAGTCCCGTTCCTACCGAAAGGAGAGAAACTAGGGAGAAAAAGAAGGAATGGTGCTTCCGGTCAGGCACACAAACACGAAAAAAAGAAAATGGGGAGCCATAAAAAGCATGATATGAAGCATTTCTGTTGTCTCCGTAGCAATGTAGGGAAGATGGAATTCCAGGGGCTCGTGTAAACAGGTTCAAAGTAGAGGGACAAAAAGAAGAGCTTAGTTTAGCTGCTGGCCGAGGGGTCAGAGACACGGGAGATGGCCAAAGAAAATCAACAAAAGACGTTACACTTAAAAACTATTTAATTAAGATAACTTATAAGTACATAGACTTGAAATTATTTCTACCCCGAGCAACGGCGAGTATATAAGCTAGTATACCTATATATACAATTGATGTTAAACGTGCACATGAGCATGTGTTTACAGTTAACATATGTATATTTAAATATGGTTATATACCAAAAATAGACAACGTCTGAAATGTTAGAAAAAATTGGTTATAGGGGGACGGTTGAATATGAGGAGGTTGTTGTTTTTGGACTGATTTGAATCCTTAGGCCGCCACGCATATATCCAATAAAAATTTAGAGCAGTGTGAACTCGATAATATTGTTGCAATTTATGCATAATTTGATTGACTTTTTAGAGTAAACACAGATTCAATAATTACTAAGTCGACAGAAAATGAAAGAAACATAAAATACGTGAATGACATTTCCCTTTATTTTTTATGAGTCTCAGTAATTTAAAAATATAAATTTTACAATGCGTTGTATGCAGTAGTCGATATGTTAGGTTGCTTCCTTCAATAAATTTTAATCTATTCTCTCTTAATTAACTCAGTATGATATTCGATAATTCTCTTATGCGTGGCTCATTCACTCCATTCACGAAACAGTTTCATCCATAGCGAAATACCTGATTTGAATTACTTTTTGTTGACAATAGAGAATATAAAAAATAGAATTTCATTTGAGGTGAAATCACTAAAAGAGTATGTCGATTGCGATAGTAGTATAATTAATTCCTGCTTTTAAAGAAAAAGTCAACAAAAAATTCCAGAAATTCATATTTCAAAACTATGACATCCAAATTCTGCGAAAATGAGCATAATATCTTATCGCTATTGTCAGTCGGAAAAACAGAAATTGTATTTTATAGTGAAGTGTATACGGTAAGTGAATTTTAATAATTTTTATTAGATATTTTGCAGCACAGAGTGGTGCTTCGATTCCAATAGCTTCTTAAGTTTTTAGCTCTTTTATTCCAACATTCTTGACAAGTATTTCTGTAGCAGCAAAAGTCTGTATGTCTAGCAGGGTCCGATTGTTAAAAATTCCACGAATAATGTCTCTTTATAAAGAAATGTGTCTGATAATCATAAAAGAAATAGGTGATTGCATGTCCATGTATTTGTTCATTTACTAATTTTTTTCGCATCATCTATTTCACATAGTTTGATGAAATTAAGTTTATAAAACTACAACACTATTACTTTTTAATTAGGTACACAATCGAAATCTATGTAAGGAACGCGTTTCCATGCTAATGGCTAAATAAATGTTGTTTTCTGGGTTTTATAACGCTTAAATAGTAGTTCCAAATGAATTACAATGGGTTCTTTCCCTTCTTAGCGAGTCGATAATTAACTCAATTTCTCTAAAGAAAATATCGTAGGTTTGCTTTCTCCTATTGAATTTTTTCTTATTTATTTCTCTTATCATTCTCATTCATCTTCTAATAAAAGGTCCGTTAATTACCTTTTTATTATTTTTCTAGCTGTGTCAGTAATTTCTGTTAAACCAATTTCAAAGTAAAAGACTGAATTCTATGTTCATTAAATTAATGAAAGTATGCGTTAAGTCTATTTAGTAAATCTACCAGTAATACCTCTTCTCCACTATTATACAAGCAGCTATTTCGTTATGTTCATGAAATTATATATCTCCCATCCTTTCAATTACAGCAAATTCGTTAATTTCTCTCCTGATGCCATAATGCTAATAGAAATCTGGAATAGCATTTTCTATTAATGAAGTGGAAATTAAAGTAATTACACGCGCGCGCGCGCAAAAACCACAGGAACAAGAGAGGAAATTCTTCAATAAAGTCATAACGATACTGAACATAAATCATTTTATTAAATTATTAGAAACGTTTTAATATTCTCGTACACATTAATTGATACTTCCACAACTTAGAAACTAAACGCTTCGAACAGTAAAATAGAGTATAATTACCACTGTGTTTGGTTGGATGCAATACACTTCATTTTTCATTTGTTCTATTTAGTTGTTAGGTAATAAGAAAGAATTTTCCTGTCTAAATATATCGTGTCTAAATTTCTTCTGTAAAAAATACACAAATGATGATGGTGAAATAAATATATAATGCAGAATAAGATTAATGAGAAAAAAGAAATAATGGTATATTGCAGAATCCAAGAAGCGCATACATTTCGCGCCTTTTATGATTTTACGTCATACATGATCATAACGTTGGCGTATTTTTAGCATTTAGAAAGGAAATAAGCCTCCACACAATGAAAAATACAAGCAAAATATCTTAAGCGCTATTGTAAAAATTAGATTTATATTACCAAAGAAATATAAAAAAGAAATTCAAACAGTTAAATAATCGTTCACCGATCGGCAATTGCAAAACATACAACAAATTTCAAATTTGAATTGGCGCGTCTCATTTTATGAATTGTCACCGTATTTCACATGTATTGTCTCCGTTGAACTGCTTTCTTCAAAAACAGAAAAAAAAATCATCTCTAATTTCTTTGATAGAAAACAAGTCGAAAGTTTGATGAAAGAGAGATGGAATCCAGGAATAAGAAGATGCAATTAATCACTGCTTTCAGCTCAAAGGCACTTGGAACCACAGAAGTTTTGTCCAGACGAGTGTTCTGATTTCTTCATTCCCTAATCCTTTCCGGTCAGATCACATTTGAACTGGCCGCTAACAAGAAAGTGAGTATGAGTGCTTGTCCATCATCCTATGTTCTTACAAATGGGGAAACCATTCTCAATATTATTACTTTCATGAGCAACATCAATCACAGAAGATCAATGACAAAGGCTATAACTGAAAATCCATATGTACAGCGTGTCCCAAAAAGGTAAAACAAGCGTTTATTTCCTTAAATATTGATTTTAGACATATACTTCCACTTGCAAAGTTTCATCAAATAAGGTAAGAATTTGTGTGAAAACACTTTGGCTTGTGTGGAAGTTGAAAATAAAAAGTTAAGAATATTAAATTTTTATACGCGCCCCATAGAGCGAAAGAGTCAATAAGTGAAATGTTCCTCTCCCACTCACCTATGCACAAACTAAGTTTCACACTCCAATCTGAAAAACCTACATAGATATGTTAATTTTTAACTTTCAAGGGGCTGCTCAGAAATTTATATGGAGATGTTTATTGCAGAAATGCAAATTTATTCAACACAGAAAAACAGCGAAATGCAATCAAGTAGTACATCAGCCAATCATCACGGATTGAAATTGAATTTCCAATGACGCATACTGTTGCTTAGTTTCATTGGTAGATATTTGCAATTATCGACTCGATAAAGAATGGAAAGACAACTTCGGAAAATAAAAATTTAAGGTATAGCAGGAATAACCTAATATTGAACCAGAATGCTTAATTTTTTTGTCCTTCGCGTTGTGCGCATTATTAAGCTTTACCTAAAAGCAGTGGCAGTCTCGTCACTTAGGCAGATTTTCAGAACTCACTAAAATTCTTTTAAAAATTCGAATTTTGTTTTTATTCTTACTTCCTTACTTCTCCACTCTGAGAGTTCGATCATTAACGAAAAAGATGAAAAATAGAAAAGAAGACAGAAAATAAATGAAAAAGTAAGACAAACACAGGATAGGACTGCAAAACCAAATAGTTTTGGAAAGCACTAAAATTCGCTCATTGCGTACAATTAAGTGAAATAATGGACGGAGGCGAATAGCTATTCTTTCTGTCTTAGAACTTAGCAAGAACTGTTGGGAATAAATTAATCTCTCCTCTTTTTATCGGCAGCATCAGCAAGACAATAATTTTCGAATCTTGTTGGCTCTAGTTGGTCAGCATTGCGATCGACGCTAACTGGAATGATATGCTGATTCGAATCACTGATTGATCCCAATCGGCATGTCATTGAAGATGTAAATTTCTTAATCGCCACACATATATAAAGGTGCGATGCTAGTTTTCTCTCTCGGTTACTCGGCTCACTGTTACTCGCTGTGCTTTCTCTCGCTAGCCCTCTGGCTTTTAATTTCTCCTTCCGGAGTAAGACGTCGAGATATGTGTGTGTGCCACGACCTGTTATGATATGTGTTAAGTATTGTTTTTATTATTGTCTATCTTGTGTTATGGCTACGAGTGGTATCCATGTTGTGCCGTAATAAATGTCAAGTTTAAATTTAAACTGTCTCCATCGTCATTTGTGTGGATCTCTATCTTCATGAAAAATTAAATTTATCAATTTAGGTCAATTTTTCACAAGAGAACTGGATTTTCGGATGCTTCTATTTTGCGCTAAAAGCCAACTAATGTTCTTTTTTTCCCTTTCTGTCTCACCCATGGTTCGCCCTGCGTTTGTAATATTTTTTTCAGATTTCGGATTCACTTTCATGTTGCCTAAACGGGAACTTGGCTGGTTCCTACGTATTCGAATTCTATTATTAAAACGGAACTCACCGAAAAAAGGACTGCAATTATCTCAAATACAATTCAGATCATTACAACTGCAAGTTCGAACTATGTGAAGATAAAGCTATTTTTGAAAAATTGTATTTCAATTGTATTCTATTAATATTTTTATAGCACTGCTTGTTTCTGGGAAAATGAGCCTCATAGATATTTTAAATAATTATTTATGTGTCACTGAGCTGCAACACATAATGTTTGGATAAATTTTGTGTTATTCTTTGAAAATTATTAATAACTTATAGAAAAAAATATATTTCGTTGTTTTTTAAAAAATCATTTTGTGCAATTGATATTCTCTCTTGAATTAAAAAATAAAGTTGCCGAAAATAAGGTTTATTGTATTATTATATTTTATATTAACCCTTTTCTAAGGCCGTGGCAAGTATAATTCCCACCAAATTCATATGTTTTCGCCGAATGTTTCGATGAAACAAAAACCTAGATGTTCCAGTTTCTTATCTCAAATCATTACGAATTGTCTTGACATGGTAATTAATTATTAATTAATAAAATTAATTTACAAAAAATTAATGTCATCCAATAAAGTAAATAAATTTTTTTTCTTAAATTAATCTCAATCCCAAAGTTATTTATTATACTACTACTAGAAAAAATAGCCTTTTAAAAGGTGAGATTATATTTACATTAAGATATTTTTTACATATGTATTGAAAAAAATATGTTTATTTACTTGTTTGTTAGCATTCCTTCGAGGACTAACACTGAATATACTTTTACTTTCTTTCATATGACATTTACACCATGCAGCCGCCAAGAGCTGATTTGAAATGTGATAACTATAATTTGTATCATCTTATATCTGTATTTTTTATTTTATAAAAACTTTCAATTTTGTTATTAAATACTGAAGCACATAGAAGGTTTAAATGGCAATTAAAAGTTAATTTAAGTCAATATTTTTAATAATAAAGGAAATAAAAATATTTTTAAACCAAGAAACACCGAGTTTATCAACTAGTATTGAGTAAAAATAACATTGGAAGCAGGAATCCAACAAAATTGACCTTTGATTTTTCGGAAAGAATAAAACGTTCACATGCATTTTAAACCAAATAAAAACTGAAAGGAACAATTCTTTACCGAAAGATCTAATGAAATTGTTTTATTTTTTTATTTGCATGTTTCCAAGACGAATTTCGATTTTTTATATAAAAAAATAAGGGCTTCATTTCATTATTACAGATCAAAGAGTTTCAACTGTGGACTTTCTTAGATAATGCCGCTTCAATTTTATTAGAAATGTCGTAACTTAAAAAAAAATTACTAAACAAAAATAAAATTATACGAATCACAGCTACTACAAATCAGCGCCATGACATCCAACCAATATTTGCAATATCTTTCCTATTCCACGTGGATAAAAAGACAACCAATTTAAAGGCTATTCCTCTGTATACACTAGCTAATCGATTGTGTGTATTATGAAAATAATATTCATTGAAAATGTAATTCCGAGCTGATAAATAATTCCTTGGCAAGATTGAAATACCTAAAAGTGATTCACTTTTGAGAAAGTCCAGAAGTTTAAAAGGACATGAATCTTTATCTATTTCTTCGTTTTCGTACACAAAGTAAAAGAAAGAAAGGTATTCGAAAAAATTGATTTGCAGCCATCCATTAATAACTTAATGAAATGCCTTCACCTAAAGAGAAGAGAAATAGAATTCAATTCTCGTCTGTGCATTTGCATGAGGATGTGTACATGATTTCGAAAGGAAAGTTCCACATCGAATAATTGCATTTTTTAAAAATCTCTTTGAGATGAGGGCACTGGAATAGACTGCATTTTCAGGTATCTTTTCAGATTGTTTCCGGATGAGCGAATTCTTCGACGTGGAACGTTCCTTCCGGTTTCGTTGGCGTGAATGAATTTATAATGAGAGGAGGAATCGCCACCGTCAGAATTATTGAGAAAGTTTTCGTTTTGCATGGCTCCCTGGTATGACACGGAGGAAGGAATGCTCTTTAACACCCTTTCTTCATATCCAAGAGTGGTTCGGAGTTACAGGTTTCTGATTTCTGAGAATCTCGAAGAGGGGGAGCGGGGGTGAACTGCCAACGGAAGGGTGGAAGAGGTCAAGTATAAAACGGTTCGATGTGGGGAAGTTTTTCGGATCGCAGATTATGCACTTAGAAGAATGATTTCTAAATTCTTTGGAGATGTACTCTTTTGGTATATAGATATATTTACTTCTTTTAGGGGCTTCCATTAAAGTTGACGGTTGAGTGAGATTGAGTTTTCGATCAAACAAACAATGTTGAATTTTTAAACTGTCGTATGCGTTGGATATCAAATAGAGCTTTCTTTGAGACAGCAGAGGATTCGTTAACTTATACCGTTATAAATTTAAGACCACCGTTTATCTGAGATATTAAGAGAGGATACTATTACTCTTCGTCTGCGCAAGCGGTGCAAATGAGAAAATATAGAAATTTTCGGTCATTATACAGGGTGGGTATAAATTAGTTTGAGAAATATTTATTATGTGTAGTTGTTATAAGCCAAAAATGAGAGAGTGTATATCATGATAAAAAATTAAGAAATCTTGCCTTATAATCCAATTTAAGTTTTGTATTTTCACTAACATAAGTTATGGCTATTCTTCGTTACTCTAAAAATGCCCCATCGATATATGAGTTCTTACTATGAGTCTGTGAGCATGTTTACTTTGATGAATCAATTGCAGTGTCAGTAGTGTTTCTTTTCGGGATGCTTTTCTTATATTCTGTTCGGAAATTTCTTCGCACTTGTATAAAGGATTAAGTTATAGGAAACCAACTGGCAGAACTAAGAAAGAGTGACGAATAGCCGCGAACTACATTTCACTCAGATGTAAATCTGAAACATCTAGGAGCATCTATCCATAGTTTAGTATCTATCCATAAAATTTAGAATAAATTCTAAGTTTACTAATCTGACATTAAACAACTAATCTGAAATTAATGTTTCTCAATTTATTCAGTTGCGAAATTACAGAATTAATTTGTGGTCACCTTTTAGATACAAACGAAATATACTCCTGCAATTTTTAACTAGATTTCTGAAAGCTTTAAATATATATTGAAATTCGGAAGAAAAACCTAAATTTCTGGAATTCATAGATACAGTGTTGGGCATACTGTCTAACAAATTATAAAACTTATTTCTAAAAATATATTCTATAAGTTTCACTATTTATTTTGTGAATTTTATATTTTTTCTTACTTCTGCATTTTGGAAAAGTTTATCATCATTATTTTTTCATTTTTTACACTTACGTAATTTTCTACTCAAAAGGATAAATTGACTCTAGCATTTATTCTACAAGAAAAGCACTTTATCGAGCCATCAATAACAGTAGGCTTGAAAGTTCAAAATATTGCTAAGTAAATACAAGAGAAAAATTAATTAATAATCATTGGCTTAGTTAGTTAACATATCGTTTCAAGCCGTACTGATGTTATCTTCGAATGAATATCGTAATTCCGAACCGCTGTCAGATGGCAAAGCCTACATCTGAACCGAGCCCGAGATCCTTCTGTCACGAAGCTCAGACTCCAGGCGGCCACTACTTAATAATTTTTGTTGGCGTCTCGCAGCACAATTCGTCGAGTTTTTATAAAATAAATCTGTAATTCAACGATTAAACCATATGGTTAAAGGCAGTTGGGAGGGAATTCCCTTCGAGTATTTTAAAACAGAAGTTTCTTTCCTGTTATTTTGCGATTTAAACAATAATAACCATGGAATATAAAATGACTGATCAATGAACGTTAATTTTAAAGTCTGCTTCATTCTACTGCTTGTCAACAATGCAACATAATTCTACCCAAATTCATTTCCTTTTCACTGAATATCTGAAAACAAATGACACACATCCAAACTCTATTTTTCTTCCTTTTATGCGAAAAGTGTTATAAGAAATCAGAACATCCTGACGAAAAAATAAATTTATTAAAACAATTTTTCAAAAATATTTGATCAGTGCACTAAAGACTAGATTATCTTGTTTCAATTATTTAGTTAACGTTATTAGGTTTTTTGGTATTTAACTTATGCATCATTATAAATATTGTGAAATCTCGAAATCAATATGATATCAATTTCACTACCAGGTAGCGCCAATGGAATCAAAATTTAATTAACTTTATTAATTAACTGATTATTAAGTTCTGACACTATTCAGTTAGTGCATTTTCATCGAGAGCACACAGGTATGCGAAATTCCAAGTACGTCAAGAAGTGAGCGAGAAATCTACTACGAAATTCCATCCTTACAAGCATAAACATGTCGAGTTAAACAGAAGTGTATAAAAATAGGAGAGGATGATTTATCTTCTGCCTTACTCGAAAAATTATGCGGTAAATATTTATGTTATGCTTAAGTATGATCCCTCCATTTCTCAGATCCACGAACTAGCCAAATTGTACTTGATTGCATTTTTTACAAACTTTGAAACATATCCAGGAAGTCAAATAAAAACACTTTGTAAATAAGACAATTTACAGAGGAGGAGGATATATTTCGGTGCTGTGCAAACAGAATCATTCGGGTTCTTTCTCGTGGGAGATGAAAAACAAAAAAAGTGAAGAAAAGGGAGTCGTCTATTCTGATGCTTCATTTCGAGTTTTTGAACTTTTTATGTTTTATGAAGGAATGGATTCTCCATTTCGTGTGGGAAAAGAAGCAAAATTATATTTATATTCCTTATGTTCGAAAATATGGGCATACATTAAAGAAAATATGAAGATTAACGGATAATTCTGTAACCAAGTAGCATTGTTTGTATCTGGCAGTAACTGTTAATTAATATAGAACGTTTACGAACAAACATTCGGATGCAATCAAGTCAGAAATTTCGAATGAAAAAAAATGCATAAAGTAAATAAACATAAGGTGTATTTACGAAATGGACAATTTTGATGTTATTAGTATCGCATTGCAAAGAAACAATTTTCAGTCGAAGTCATTATTTGAACCTCCTACTAGATTCCTCATATTTATAAATTATTTGATATCGAAAGTTGCAACTATGTCATAAGTAACTGTTAATTCCAAATACAAAAAATGCTTTGTTTGTTCATATCTAAAATTATCAGTTGCCTTATAAGCTCATATATATGGATCAAAATATAAATTAGTTTTCCTAAAAGATTATTTCACTTTATTAGGAGAAAAAGAAATTAATATTTGAAAAGGTTAACTGGATTGAGTACTTGTGAGTTGAGATTAGTGATGATGCGACTCTCACTCCACAGATAAAACTGTTGCAAAAACAGATCCATTTGACTATAAAATCGATAATCTTCCTCTACGTATGAAAGTGTTTATAGATTTCTAAACCAGCGTGCGTATTCTCTCAAATTTCTTGTGTACTTCTGTAGTGGTACCTATATATTTTACTTATAAATACAATTTTTTTATATTTTATTTTTAATTAATTTCTTTCTCTCCTTTTTTGCTTTTTTTTCAGGCAGGCGATTTTATTGAGCCATCTCTACATATATTATCATTAGTGTTTTAATTAAATTTAATTTAGCATCAATGATGATTTTATATTATTCTTTTTGTCTTTTTCTAAATTTAGTCTTATCAATATGGCAAATGAAATTATTTATTGAAAATAAAGTATGGAATGAAGTGTTTTTTAGAAAGAAGTCAGTTGAAAATGGAAAGTTGAAGAGTGCATCGGCATTTTGTATCCCCACACTTCCCCAATGCGGCGCGTCTTGTGTTTAGCTTTTTCATCTAATGAAGGGAATTTAGTGTGAATTCTGTAATACCATCTTTTTATCTGTTGATTTAATTCAAAACTCAGCGCTGATCTAGATTTCTGATATAAAAATCGCACCCTAAAATTCACACATCTAGCTTTTTGCGTTTTCAAGTTATCCCGTTCACATTCATAAGAATGGACATCCAACAGAAAAAGAGCCCTATCGTGTGTTTTATCCAAAACTTATATACATCTTAAAATTTATGGTTACGAAAAATACGAAGATTTTCTTTGAGCTATGTCGTAGCTTTCTTCAGTGATTGTGTTCATATACTAAGACAGGCCGACAGACTCCTCTCTCACGGATTTCATCTGAATTTTGACACAGATTTGCAATTTTGGCACACAGACCACATACCAAATTTCATACTTCTAGCCTGTTCCATTTTCTGGTTATCATGCTCAACGGCAGACAAACATAATTCCAAAAATGTTTTTTCTCGATGCCGCGATGGCCTAGTGGTAAGGTGTCGGCATTGGAGCCAGATTAAAAACCCGAATTCACTGAAGATCCGTTGTGTATTTGGCCCGTTGAGCGTTAAATCATACATAGGGCCAAACGACTTCCCGCGGGTGTGGTGCGAAAGTTTGGAGAGGGGGTTTAGAGGGGGGTTAAACTCAGGTGCTGTCCTCGTCATCTGACCTCGGTTCAAAATTACTAGGTCCATCCAAAGAAACCCTCGTGTTGCTTCAAAACAGCACGTTAATTAAACTAAACTAACCATCAAAATCTCGAGATAAAATTTTTGGCGATTACAGCACTTTTAGTTTGAATACAAGAGTGCAAAAAGTAACATTTAAAATCTTTGTTTGAAAGAATATGTCAAAGTAAATTGATTACATAATTTTAAATTCTCATATACGTATCATTTTCTTTTAAAACGTTGATGGTTGCCATAGTTATGATGAGAGAAATCATTTTTACCCATTTGAAATCACCCAACCTGCGTCGTCAAATGATTTTTTAAGAAAATTAACAATGATTAATTGATTTCAAAGTGAAATGCCTGCAAAGCCTGTTAAATTTCATACTAAACAGGAGCACAATTTTTTTCTTAATACTCATTAAAACTTCTACAACTTCCATTAAATTCAGGAACAGTATTTCGGAATTGAGCCTCATTACTGTCTTTCCGTTTCGATCTAAGGTCATTAACTACACCGCTGCCAATCGTAACTAAGTTTTCAACACATCGTCTTGATTTATCGACCGTACTTAAGAGTTCTGCTGTTTTTATCTGCAGTAAGTTGCCAAGGAACGGTCTTTTTACTTTCTCGTATACGAATTACCCAAAAGGAAGGTAATTATAGAAAAATTCTAACTCAAGATTTTGATGAATTTCCACCATTTGGACCTCCCTTTAATTCGAGAAAACGGAGGTGGGAGGGCGATATGTCGAACAGTCCTTTGGTCAATACCATAACTCAAAACACACGACCTAGACGTAATAAATTTTGTATGCGGTTTTCGCCTAAAAATTGTATATATGTTAAAATTTTTGCTGTTTCGTGACCGGAAGGTTCCACGTTCGAAACTCGATTGCACCGAATATCCACCGTATATGTGGACCTGTTGCACGCTACATCGCACGTAGGGGGCCAAACTCCTCCCTCTAGTGTGGAACTGACGTTTGGAGAGGAGGGTGCCAGCTGAAGTGTCGTCATCTGACCGAGGTGCAAAATTGCGAGTTCCGTCCCGAATTAGCCCTCATGTTGTGTCAAAACGGGACGTTAATAAAGCTAAATTAAACTAAACTGTTAAAATTTTGGACGAAATTCGACAACGAGGAGTCTGTCTGTTAGTCCGCGCTTCTGCATGTGAACACGATAGCTGAAAAACGCAATGGACAGAATTTTGAATATCGTTTTATTTCTAGAATTACAGATGTACATCAAATTTCAGATTGAATCTGCCAATAGTTTGACTGTCTGTCGATCTTCTACAAGTGTTTACCAACGCGATCGCTCGAAAACGCAAGAAGCTAGATGAACACTATGACGCAAGAAGATAGAAAAATAAGATTTAGTTTGTTGTGTTTATACCAAATTGGTAGACATGTAACAAAGTTTGGACACAATCGGTAAGGAGGAAGAAGTTCCAATTGCATACTTCATAATCTTCACTGTATTGCAAAGCTAAATATGAAACACAACGTATTGTGTAAGTACACGGGAAAGTCGAGAGGAGAATACTCCAGGTGGTTTTTACACAGTCTCATTTAGCTAATGTTTTATATTTCTTGACGAACGGAGCAGTCTATTCAACGTTAGAAATTTCAGATTTCATAAATAAGATAAAACATAATTATTAAAGGCATATTTCAATACATTTTTACTAAAAACACGCAGTAAGAAAATATACCTTTTATAAAAATAAACGAAGACCCTGAAGTTTAAAAATATTTCAGAGATTGTAATTTTATTAAGAAAAGCGGAAAAGCGTTAAAAAACACAACATCATTCCATGTTTCCTTTCTTTATTCTAAATTCATATTCATACTCTTTCATTCAATATATTTCATATTCTTTCCATATTCTAAAGACTGAAAAGTGTGACAGCTAAAAAAATTAAATTAATTCCATGTATTTTTATTTCATCTTTCAAAATGCATTAACAAAATTTATTTTCTATCAGCCTGAGTGTTTATTCTACCGCGTTTGCAAAATATGTAATCATATTACCAGCAGCAAAACAGAAATTTTATCTCATGCATCCTTTTAAAATCTTTTTCTTGCGTTTTTAAATCACCAGAGATAAACTCACAGTTTTTCGCACGGTAACTGAGAAAATATTAAAGAAACGTGTGAATCGAAGAACGTATAAATGCTGAAAAATATAACAACATGCATGTTGAAAGCGGATGTTAAATTTGCTAAAATTGCATCTAAGAAAGTAAGCTACAAATAAATTCTCAAATTTTAAGGGTTTCAACTTATTCATGCAAAATATAGTGGAATATTGTTTTAATACTGTCACTGACAAAAAATTTACAGAGAGCACATATTGTTTTAAAAAGTATGTTTTAGAAGAATGCAATTATTCTATTCTAAAAAAAGATATATGTGTCAAAAATACCGATTCAATGACTTTGAATAAACTTATTGGCTAATTTTTCTAGCAATCTTCTTGTTTACTCTTCCAAATCTTTTTAGCATCCAATTCATACGACACCGTTATAAATCTTCAGCTATAATTTTAATCGCACTTTAGAAAAATTTTAAATCATTAAAACGCTTTCTACTTCTGACTTTATCTGTCATTTTTACTTCTCTGTTGTCAAAATCTTACAGACATTCAATCACTAAATCTGTTTATTTGAGTCCCCTCTTCCTCTTTACATTTTTGAGAAATAAATCAATCTGCATAGAGTAAATTGAAGATATGAATGCCAAGGAATAGAATTTCCTCTAAGATATGAACAAGAAATTAGCCAAATTTTATCAACGTGCCTTAGGTGCAAAATAAAATTTTCGAGATAATTTGAATTTGATAATTTGATAATTTTCTATAAAGTTCGATTGTCCTTTTCTATAATATATTTTATTCGGGTGGGTCTTAAAAGATATTCTCTTCAGTTATTTGTTTTTTATCCCTTCTCCAGTAATTTCAGCTAAAAAACTACCAATTAACGTGGCTGGGATTCGATATTTTTTAATATAAGAATTCAATATTTGTTAATTTACGTAAGTATCCATTACTTCTTTTTATACATACTTTTATTTAACTCGAATTATTTCATGTTTGTAGAGACACAATTTCGCAATCGATTTCTCTCATTTCCTGACGTCTTGGAACATTTTGCAAGCCCTTGTGCTCTCAATGCAAATACACTATTCGAATATTTCAAGAACTTGATAATCAGTAAAATGATAAACTTAATTAAATTTTATTTCCATACGAGTGGCGCTACCTGGTAGTGAAATTGAGAACAAAAACTGAGAACAAGATTTCTTAATATTTTTTATAAAAATTATAAATTGAAGCCTACAAATTAAAAAATAATTAAAATTTCTGGTTTTTAATATACAAATAAAAGTGTGTGTTTAAAAACTGTTTTCAATAAATTCATATTTTTGGCATCAAATTTTTTTGCTGAAATTCTTAACTTCTATGAAAGATGGAGAATTTTCATTGCAATAAATAATTGTTTCTTCACGCAATCATAACAGTCTAGTTCATTTCTGTCTTTATATCATACAGTTGGTGAAATTTCATATGGCCATTTGCTATAGCATAGGGAGAGATGAAAAGAAGGACATGATCAATAGATAAAATATATCAGTAAGACGACGATTTTTCAGAACAAAAATCTTGCATTCAAATTAGAATGGAAATTCTCATTCACATCAGCTGTTACGCTCGTTATTCGGAAACAACAACACTTTGATCTCTAATGTAGAAAATAAAAATACCACTTCGTTTCTCCCAGGTCCAGCCTTTTGATTCTTATTTTAAAATGGTACATTTTCGCGTGTCTTTAATTCGGTATTTTCTCTTCATTTTCAAATGTGAATATTCAGAATTCATCAATATGAACTTTTAAAACTAAAAATGATAAAAATGATGAAATATACTGAAACAGGAAATAGTCTTTTTTTTTCTGAAAAGGATTCAGTTCTTTGATTTTCCAGTTTTTTAAACTTCTTTCTCACGGGTGATTCAGAGCAAAATGGAGGCATTGTGTTTTGATAGTGCGAGGTGGTAACAAAACATTTCGAGATTAGTTCTGTAATACGTTAATTAGTCCTGCAACAGATAGCAGCACAAAGCCACGCACACAGTGACAAGAAGCACCGACATTCAATATCGACAGCTGCGCAGCTCCTGCTTTTGTGACCTTACGCGTTACTACTACTGCACTGTTAATGTACTGCTAGCTTAATTCAATGTGTATAGATTTAAATTAAAAATGTAGCTTATATAATCTTTTCGTCATCTTAAATCGTCTTTATAATCTTTCTTTACATCAAAAATGTAGCTTATATAAATTTTGAAATATTTGGTTGCTATTTCTTAATAATTGTTTTCTGCTTCAGTATAAACGTTCCTACTGCTGCGCCCTAGGACAGAACCTAGGTTGGCCATACGGTAAATCCGGCTCTGCATGAGTCGTGAAAGGTGTTTTGAGTGGCATGCGAGTATCACTGGAAAAAGAAAAGAAATCCAAGGTGTTTCGCAGAAGGTGTTTGACATGCTTCAAGAAGTGGACTCGAGAGACAGATTCCAGAAGTGACAAGATCTTGGGAAAGGTGGTTTGCGTAGGAAGGTTTTGCTTTGAAATGACAGAGTATCCACTTAGATAAATAATGTAGTTTCTTCACAACAGAGCTTGTCTAGAAATTTTTGATACCCTCTCCAATTTTGAACAAAATTATTCATCTCAGAAAGAGAAGTGCTTAAAACCTCAATAAATGAATACAAAGATTATATAATATAATTTCGTTATATACAGATTAAAACATTTATATTAATATGTAAAGATTTTAACAGAAGCAAATTAATGAGAAAATTCAAGCTATTAACTTATTAAAACTTTAGGACAATTTTAGTTGAAGGAAATTAAATCGGGATTTATTCTGTAAATTAGAGATTTCTAGAACACTCAAATCGTGATTTCTGCTTTTAAAAAATTAAGGAAATAGTTCATTCATACTTTAAACTGAACGAATTCTGATGAAAAAAAGAAACAGTCAGACTATATTCTGTTTACGGCATCTTATTTCTCGTATTTAAATGTGTGCAATAAATGTTGATTTCCTCATTTCTGAAATCGTTTTAAACACTTATGTTCAAAGATAACGATATATTTCTTGCCTGACTAGCTGTACTTTGTGATATTTAATCAATATTCATTATTTCCTTATTTTTATATCATACAGTATATTAAATGGTTTTATAAGTCAAAGCAGAGAATCGAGCTCATATGTTGAAGGTTGTCGTAAAAATTATAACTTCCGTATTCTTTCGCTTCAACTCCTTCCATCGAATAATTAAAGCATTATTAAAGGCAACCTTTGCGATTTTCTAACTAATAGAAAAGGACTGCAATTTAAATGATGTTTCGGAGGGCGTAAAACTGCAAAGCACAAATATGTACTTCTTGAAATAAACGCAGTTTGAGATATCTCATCTGAAATAGTATGCAAATCTGAATTTCTAACGCTTAAGAAGCGTAACGTTAAGAACGTTTAGAAGCAATGAGCAAAAAAAAAGGATTAAAATTTACAAAAATTCTAAATAAGCAAAAATGAGTTGAGACTGCAAACAGGTATTTTAAATTAACCCAACAAAAAAAATATGAAAACAATTTGTAACATAAATGAAAACTAAAGCAATTTTGTTCACTTTGCATATATTTTATATGTGAAAACGCTGAAAAGCAAGTTGTCTAATACAATACCCGAGGAAAAGAAAAAAGTAATTCTATTTTTTGATTGCTTGGAAGCAAATGGTATTTAATAAGCATTTGGGATGATATCAAATCTAATCAGTGTTAATAAAATGTATCAGAATCAATGTGCATCGGAACAGAAGCGTAAAATTTAAATTTCTTTGCATCCAAAAGTAGACATGAACAAAATAATGAATGCAAATGCAATTCCAAGCAGAAAAGAAATACCATAGCGGGATCAAGATACCAAATTAAACTGCTATCCATCTTCTGTGAGAGGAGCTCAAAGAAGTCGAATTTTTATGGTTTCCTTTGTTTACTGACACAAAGAAAGAGGAAAGATCTTCTGAGGAAAAATGTTATACATTATCGATCCGTAATCGAATGCCTTCATCTAAAAAGAAGAAGAATCGAATTAAATCATCGTGTACATTTGCATGACGAGGGTTTTCTTCGAAAGAAATTTTTCACAACAAAACGAAGAACCCATTATTCAAGAAACAGTAAGAAGTCTTCTGAAATCCGATACACGAAGTGGATTCGAGTATCTCCAACTCGGATAGACTTCGGAAAGAAGACTCTTCCTATCTCTCCTCTCTAATGAATAAATGTTTAATGGGAAGAAGTGTTTGCCATCATTTGAGTTATTGAGAAGGTGTCCATCTTGCATGGCGTTTTGACAAAGAATAAGAAGAATCTTGTTTTTCTACCCTCCTCTGCGATATATCAAAGAATGCTGAAAAATGTCAAAGAATGAATGTTTCAAATATAAAACACCCTCAGTCAACAGTGCTTAGTAATTATAATGAAGACATTGTTTAATAAATATATTAGTCAGTAAGAATTGTGTTAAAATTGTTCAAATCAAAATATTGAATTTCATAAGAATTTTTGAAAATTATTAGGCTGTCTTTTGATTCTGGTGAGCTGCCAAACATGAATAATCAAATTTAAAATGCTTTCGTTATTTTGATTTTTTAGCTCTAGTCTATTAAGGAAATGGGTATACTTTTAGTCAACCATTGGTTTCCTTTAATTTGACAGACTATCAAGACATGAATGAAATTCATGAAACCACATCTGAAGCAAGACGGTGAAAAGGAAATCTCTCATCGATTGCATCATTTAACAACAGCAGAAACCTCATTTTCTGATCTCGGAAACAAAGAGATATCAACAGTAGTCCTCATATATTAGTAACAAGACTGTTTTCGAAAATTCACAGAAGTGAAACTATCTTGCATTCCCTTTCATTCTGGATTATAAGGGTCAAAATCTTTTTGTTATCGTCTCGATTACAGAATAGCATTACTTTGCTGTCTAAACGGCACTAGTTAAAGTCATGACCATATTTAGACAGAATTGTAGAATATCGCTTGCAGGCGATCTTAAATCTGGAGGTGGAATATCAGAAAGCTCAGTGCTTGAATTTCCTATTCCTATAAATGTATGTGTCTTTATAGAGATTATACTAAGTGGTAAGACCAACAAACAACATATCTCAATGTTTTCACAGCACTCGCTACATGGGAGACGTTGTAATGGCGCCCCGTTTGCACATTACATAGTATTAAGTATTATTGATCTAAAACACAGACTTAACAGCTGGATGGGGCTTTGGCTTAAGGAATATATGATCCTTGTGGATAACCTCCGAGGCAATATGACGCTTCATTTCCATGGTTGAATTAGACTGGAGGTTTAAGTTTCAGTTTCCGCCAGTTTCTTTTCTTTATCTATATTTTACAGTTCTTAATATATTTTTCGACTATTTTTATATCTAAGTAAGTATTTATAATCAGAAAATCATAAAATTAGGGTTTTTGATATAAAAATTTCACTATCCCAACATTAGACCAAAGGAACATCAACCCGCTCTGCCTATAAGTAACCCTCTGGTGAGAGACCACGAGAGACCAGACACCCCAACGAACTAGCCGAAAGCGAAAAGAGAAAGGAAGCCGCTATGTCGTAAAAACCGACCCCGGATTACATAACCCTGAGGGGTTTGAAGGGACCGCTGAGTGACCGTTGGGGATCACTCAAGTTGACCGTCAAAAAGAACTCTGCTGTGGCTCTTTTCAATGATGAAACGGGAAGGGGAGCGCATGTTTGTGATTGGTTAAATTGTTCGTCACCCGAACAAATCATGGAGACATAATGTTTCGGCCACGCCTCAGAGGGAATGGTCAAAGGGGTTTTTAAGTTGGAATAATTGGAAGACGAGAGGAGGACTCGAAGACCAGAGACTCGAGAAGAGTAGATTGAGACGAGATTGAATTCGGAGTCTGACTCCGATTCGAATATCGATTCTCGTGAGCGGTGATTTTGAAGTCAGATCTCAGCTCGAGATTCTGTACTTGTACGGGCGCCTTGTCCCGTGGAAACCGATAGCCAACCCTTGGTTGAATAAGCTCTTAGAGAGCTGGAAAACATCTTCGAATTCTTCGGAATTATTCTCGAAAATGAGCGCGAAATACCTCACTGCAAATTATCAATCTTGATAAGCCACATAACTCAAAATGCATCAGTTAATCCTCGAGACGAAACGGAAGCCGAACTTGAATTCCGTCGTAACGAGAAGTCAAACCCGTAAAACAATCCCCTCGCGGAGTCGTGAAAAGGAAAGGGAAGCCGTTCTCCCAGAGGAACCCTCGGCAATTGTTGGGGAGGATCTGACCCCTCTGAGTTTGCCTGCCGCAGAAAGGGAAGATGGGAAATTAGTAGAATTTAGTGGTGATGAGTTACGGAAAGCGCAGATAGATTGTTCAACCCTGCAGGCTTAATTTCCTCAAGCAGAGAAGGAAAATTCCGAGTATCGAGTAGGAGGGGAGGAAAATCAAGAGCGTGAAACGGAGGAATTGGCAATTCCGTACCCGGTTTCGGATCCAAACATTTTTGATTTTGAACGAATCAAAGCGTGCAGCGCTTTAGAAGGGAGACTGAGTCTGACCGAGATCGAGAGCCTTAAACAACTGTTAGGCCGACATAAAAAAATTTTTCTCGAATGATCCCGGGAAAACTCATCTGGTTGAGCACGATTTGAATTAACAAGCAATAAACCTATTCGATCAAAACCGTATCGCACGTCTCAACGACAGAACGAGATTTTGAAAAATGAAATTGAGCGTATGCTAGATTTAAACATAATTGAAATTGGACAGTCAGACTATGCGTCGCCCATGATCCGCGCTCATGCATAGACTATCGTCTTTTAAATGCGAACGTACGCACGCAATTTTTTCCTCTGCCTAACATAGAAGAACGCGTAGAAAGGGTGGCCGCCGCGAAGTACATCACCGTGATTGATTCGGCTAAGGGGTACTGGCAAATTCCTCTGAGCGAGCGAGCACGAAAATACTCTGCTTTTGTTACCAGTTTTGGTACTTACATTCCCCTGAGAATGCCTTTCGGGCTCGTGAAAGCGCCGTACTTCTTTAGCAAATTGATGGCCCAAGTTTTGGGAAAACTGACACCTTCGCAGTTCCATACTTGGACGATATAGCAATCTTTTCGGATAGTTGGGAAGACCACCTGAAGCATGTAGATGAGGTTATAAAGAATAAGAAACGCGCAACTTACCATTAAACCTTCAAAATGTAAGTTCGTACAGAATCATACGAAATATCTAGGCCATATTGTAGGGGGAGGAGTGAGGTCACCTGCTGAAGCAAAAATTAAGGCGGTAATGGATTTTCCAACCCCGACAACAAAAACCCCAATTCGAGCATTCTTGGGACTTGCAGGTTACTACGCGCATTACGTGAAAAAATTTTCTCTAATTTCAGCCCCTCTGACTAATGTACTCAAGGGCAAAGTTAAAAAAGAAACAGTAAACTGGGCCGAAGAATGTAATAGGGCTTTCACCGAGTTGAAAAATCGTTTAACAGAAATGCCAGTTCTATACGCTCCCGATTACAACCGGGAATTTATCGTACAAACGGACGCCTCGGATTTAGGGATAGGGATCGTATTGTCTCAGCGCGATGACAAAGGTGAAGAACATCCTGTTCTATATTTAAGCAAGAAATTTACGGACGCACAGAGAAAATATGGCACGACAGAAAAGGATTATTTACGCAATAAAGAAACTAAAGTATTATCTGGACGGTCAACATTTTACAATTGAGACCGACCATAATCCTTCAGTGTGGTTAAATTCTAACGCTGGAACAAATCAGCGTCTCATGAGATGGTCCCTAGCTTTACAACAATTTCAGTACAAAGTTGTTCACAAAGCTGGGAAGAAACACCTAAACGCTGATGCACTTAGCCGAAGCGAAATTTAGTAGAAGAATTAAAAAGAATAGTTTGTAAATATCTTAAATTTTGATTTATTCTTTTTTCTAAATGTTAACGTAAAGAAGTTGTGAAGAATTTTGAGTTAGATGTAAATAATTATTTTATTTCAGATTTTGATCCTTTTTGTGTTGTATTAAATATTAGGAAGTGTTTTTTAATGTATCGTAATTTTTTTTATTTGCCTCTGACGGTAGTGTAAACAAGTTTGTGTAATAAATTGATTTTTTCTCCTCAATTATCGAAAAAAATCACTTTCAAGGGGAGGGGAGTTGTGTGGTCCCAAGAGACCGCAAATTCCCACGAGACCACGAGAGACCAGACCCCAGCGAACTAGCCGAAAGCGAAAAAAGAAAGGAAGCCGCTATGTCGTAGAAACCGACCCCGGATTACATAACCCGGAGGGGTTTGAAGGGACCGCTGAGTGACCGTTGGAGATCACCCAAGTTGACCGTCAAAAAGAACTCATTACGTTGTGGCTCTTTCCAATGATGAAACGGGAAGGGGAGCGCATGTTTGTGGTTGGTTAAATTGTTCGTCACCTAAACAAATCATGGAGACTTAACATTTCGGCCACGCCTCAGAGGGGTTTTTATTTTGGAATTTGGAAGACGAGAGGAGGACTCGACCAGGCGGACTCGAAGACCGGAGACTCCAGAAGAGTAGATTGAGACGGGAATGAATTCGGAGTCTGATTCCGATTCGAATCTCGATTCTCGTGTGCGGTGATTTTGAAGTCAGATCTCAGCTCGAGATTCTGTACTTGTACGGGCGCCTTGTCCAGTGGAAACCGATAGCCAACCCTTGGCTGAATAAGTTCTTAGAGAGCTGGAAAACATCTTCGAATTCTTCGGAATTATTCTCGAAAGTGAGCGCGAAATACCTCACTACAAATTATCAATCTTGATAAGCCACATAACTTATTGGAAGTTATACCAACGTTTGAGCGGTAGAATCCCTCAAATTCCTATTTCCGGCCATCGGACTTTGAACTCGCCTTGAGTTGAACATTACTGAACTTAATTAGTGTTCTTACGAGTGAACTCATAGTTAAACTGCGATTGATTCCAGTTTTGAACTTTTGACTTTGAATCTCGCTATCTCATCCTGAGTTATGCAGATTTTATGAATATTAGTTTTGTACATCTTTTGTAAAAAGTCCATTAACCAAGAAGACTAAATTGAAATTAATATCCTTTATTGTTGTGTCTTGTGATATCTAATCATACCCCAGTATCATTGGGCTCAGACCCTTGATAAGCCCTAAGAGGCTAAGAGGGCTTTTCATTTTAAAACAAAATCTCCTAGGGACGAGGGCATTATTTATAAAGAATCATTGTAGGCGAATAATTCATCGCAATTTAAAACATTCCTTTGTAGTGTAGGTAAACATTTAAAATCACCACTAAGAAAAATGTCAATAAGAATCCTGAGCAAAAAAAGTAATAATTGTTTTTATCAAATGTATTTTAAGGGCGGGAAGTCTTCTCAGGGTTCCCGCCAATGAACTACATATGGAGTCAGCGGCTGCTGGTTAGCTCAGAAGCGAACAGTGCAACAAAAGGTTTCGCTGGTTCTGGGTTTTCCTATTTGAGAATATTTGAACAATGTTCCAATCCGGCATACTGAGATCTGCATTTGTTATATTCAATTTTTCAATCAACGAAACCTGTGAAAACACAATTTTTGACTGTCTGTAGCTGTTATTTTTTCTTTCCTGGTGAATGATAATGATTAATCCCTCATAAAATGTTAAAATTTTTTAGAAAATTATCTCCAAACTTATTTCGAATAGGTGAAGACGAATATTCAATGAACTGGACATGTTTTCGACGAGGTATTATAAAGAGAAACAGAAACCTATAAACACAGCCCATGAGAGAAAACGAAGAAATGAGGAAGCGAAGGCTTAAGTCACGCGCCAAACCAGGGCTGCGAGGAATGCAGCTCTGGGACCTTTAAATACAAAGGACGAAAGGGTTGCTTTTTCTCTCCTATTCATCTCTCAGCCGTGCGCAGTGGGCGAATATTGATGCTTTCGAGGCTAATCACTTTGCAACTAATCAGGTCTCTCTTGTTGATTCATTTTCCGACTTCTTTTTATATTTTTATTTCTTTTCTACCATTTCCGTTGGTTGTCGAACTCCCAAAGTGGAAAAGGAAGCAAATAAGAATAAACACGAAAATACAAGTTTTTAAAATAATTTCGAGAAGGGCTGCAGCTCTTCAGTCCTAATGAACGAGCCGCCACTGTATGGAGTCTAACTGATATGCTCAAAATCTCCGAAGAATAATATCCGAAATTGGTGCAATTTTTTTATAAGAAAAATTGTGTCTTAGCTATTAATAAAGTCACTTGTAGTGAGGCTGAACTATATTTTCTGCCTGACAAAGGAAACAGTTTAAACCTCGACTGTGTTCATACTATGCTAAAATAATTCATTTCCTATTCAATTTTCGATTTAGATTAAATTGTTTTCGGTGAGAAAAAACATAAAAGGCTTCATTTAATGATAGTTAATGAACTGAAAGGAATATGCAAATGCTGCATTGAAACAAAAAGTCTTACTCTGTTTAAAATACGATGTATTGTTTTGTTCTTTAATACATATCTACACGATTACGGTTTCTGCTAACACATGAAAAAATATTTCTCATTTTTATAAGCTGATGAAATTTTTTGATCACTCAGGTCTCTTTGAGGATGGCTATAAAAATCAATTATGATTAATTAATTTCAAATTATATCATTCTCAGAAATGTAAATTTTCAATCTAAATAAAAACAACAACTTTTCTGCGCTTCCACTTCAATTTCAGCAGATTTCATCAAACCCATATATAGTATTTCAAAATGCCTTCATGAATGCAAATCTTTAAGCTAAATTGGGAAAGAAAATGTTTTTTTTCTCTCAAATTTCACTTCAATTTTTAAAACTTTCAAGAAATTCAGACGAAGCATTTCGATCTTGTGCCTCATTAATTTAATTTTCTGCTTAGTTTCTCATTGGGCTCTTTTTTATTTATGGCGATTAATTGCAGTGCTTTCAGTCGCAACTAACACTTCGTCAGTACTGATGGAGGGAAACTAATTAGAGTGTTAAAATTTTTCTCGTCAAACACCGGATTTGTAGAATATTTCCACTCACATCAGTAACTCTAAAAAAACACTGACATATTATTGATTTCTTAAAATCTTATTTAAACTCTCCCCATGTAGTAACCTTTTTTTTTCTTCTTTTTAATGGTTTTGGTCCATGACAAATTTAGTGAAAACTTAATCAGACAATTAGAATACTAATAACGAGTAATATAAAATCACATTCTGGAGCGCTTTGGTTGATATGAATGGTTACCCGTCTTCTTCAAAAAACGTTCCAGCACCAAACGAAAGTTATTAAAAAAATGCTGATTTATTTTTTCCTTCAATTAATTTTATCGGTAATCATGAACCAGGCACTTAAGTGCCAAAACAAACGACATTTCATACAAAATTAGAAATTCTAATTTACAAATTAATAAAAATAAAACATACTTGTTTCTGTAAATATATTTTCTGAATTAAATATATTAAAGAACCCAATTTGTATGATAAAGATTTCCTTTTTGATTATTTCCGTCTAATTGTTGATTTTCAATAAAGTTATAATGTGTGTTGTGTAAAATTTGTCTTTACATGAATTAGAACAAAGTGAATTCGAGTATCTCAGGAATAATAATTACCAGAATGGCGGCGAACCTTCGCCAAGTAACTAGCAAGGTGTCGTCCCCCTTGGAGTTCCTAGGGAGGTCCTGAACAATCAAGAGACACCCCCTGGTCCAGTCAGGGACGGAAATGACCGAGATTGGCTAGACGTACAGGGGGGAAGAAGAGTTGCAAGTATATAAAAGGGGTGTCACACAGTTTTACCCAAACTGGAGATAAGCCCCCTAAGGGGGCTAGGAGCTCCATAAACTTTCTCCGACCTGTAGGAGGAGGAGATAAGAAGAAGGTAAATAGAATAAAGTGGGTTGTTTGTAGGAAACGTTAAGTGGTTGATTTTTATGACGGGCTTCATTGCGTCTCTGATATGTAAGTGACGGTGGTCGCCTGGTTAATTGAAAGATTTTATTGAGACTGATAGGGAGACGAGGATTTATTATTTCCTTTGATTGGAAACTACAAGTGTCTATATTCCAATGAATACGTGGGATGAAGGTCATGTGACGCCGCCTAGTGAGTTGAAATCTATTTGATCAGATCGAATTACTAGAAGCATTTATAGACTTTTGATTAGTGACTGTTTTAATTATTTTTATATGTTCCTAATCTTCCTAAGCTTCTTTTATGTAAGGGAAATTTATATTTAAATGTCTATACTTTAAATAAAGTTTAATGTTATATTTTTCAAATTAATATTATTTTCCTTTGTGTCGAATTCTGAGTGTTAAATTGTTTATATTAATAACAAAATTATTAGACAAAGAAAGAAGCGGGTGAAAAATCGATTACAAAATCTTATCTTTGCAAATATGAAACGAATCAAACCAAATAAAAGTTCAAGTAAATTCAAACACGCGTAAAGTTTGCTGTTAAACCACAACAATGCCATCTTTCTTTCTAAAGTTATTTATCATTTTAAATTATGTCAAAGGGTAAGACTTAAATTGATATTTAAACTGTTTCCGAATTTAAATTACACTTTTGAAGGCTACCATTTATAAGGTAATACATTTTTTTGTAATGTTTATTCCATGGCCATGTAAAAAATACTTCCAAAAGTGAAAGGAAGATTCATGATCAGGAGAAACCTTTTATCTCACGAGAAATCCCTACGATTAGTGGTGACAAATCACCTGGAAATGGGAGAAAGGGATTTAGATAGGTAATTCTCCCTCGAAGACACAGATGAAAGAAATTGTGAATAGATTTCTGGAAACTGAATTCAACGATTTTAGCCCTGAATCACTTGATAGTGACGAAGTTGGAGATGGATTGTGGCACAATTGATGAAAAAGAAGGAGGCCTTTTTCTTGAGGAAGACGCAAAAGGCTTCTAACCGCTTCTCTTTTTCTGTTAAATCCCAGTACAGGAACTGTTTCACTGAAAAATATTTAAATATGCACTATAACTTAATATAAAAATATTTAGAATGCAATAAACCCATTATGAAATCTTTTGCATTTTATTTCCTGCTCAACGGGCACTTCAACAACACTTCGAATTCAAAGGGGGAGGGGGTTCTTAGCGTTATTAGAAAGCAGAATGGGTGAAAATGCTTGAGAAACAACTTGAGGTGTGGGAAGAAAATATTTAAACTTAAACACTTGCATTCGGTAGTGAAAATTCTTTTAAAATCATTTTTGAAGAAGGATGCATACTTATCGAATGACAAAACAGTTTTATCGAAGTGCTTACATTTTGCTACTTAATAAAATAAATGAATATAATATGAAAAACATTTTGAAAAATATTGCAAATGGGTATTGTCATAGACCTATTCGTTGATTATTTCTTTCTTTATTTATGTCTAATTTATGTACTATTTGGAAATCACTGAAATTTGTCATGTAAATATTTATTAAGAATTGACATAGAAATATTATCTGGTCTGTATTCCATTACATTATTAAAGAACATACTGAATCTTAGAAAGTTTTTAGAAATTTTTTTCTCGTCTAAGAAATTTCTTTTCTCTGAAGAGACGTAACTTTGCCTTTTGTATCTGTGTTTATCGGTATAAAACATTGTATTTGTCATTTTATTATATCTATCACATACAATATAGACATAGAGGCAGGGGAAGTGTCTGTAGTAATTCCAAATATATCAAACTCTACCCGATGCATGTTTCTGCAAATCTAACCTTTGGTGAAAAGGATACAGGTTATCGAAATTTTAATATTCAAATCTCTACTAATGCTCTGAATTCCGTGTAATACCATTTATGGCACACACGTAATCTTCACCAATTTGAATTCAGCAACTAGCTTTTAAGTTTTTTCCAAGACTTAGGATCTGAAATATTTCTCGTTAATTTATGCCACATTACTGATTCAGTTAATATCAATTTTTTGTTGTTAATTCATTTCACAAGAAATAGTCCAACTTGGCTCTAAAACAGAACTGTAATGCTTCTTTACGTTTCTGAATGTTTTCTACCTTTCATCACGAGTTCTTTTTAAAGAAGCAAAAAGGCCTTCGTTCAAAAAGTGCAAAAGGGACTGAAATTTGAAAAAGCAAATTTCTATTAATATTCTGAATTCCTGGCACACACCTAATATTCAACAATCTTAATTAAGCAACCTACTTTTCATTTTTTCGAAGACTTAGGATCTTAAAGATTTCTCATTAATTAACCCCAACTTTAGAATCCAATTAATGATATTTTTGTTGCTGTTGTTAATGCATTTCACAAGAAGCAATCCAACCTGGCACTAAATAAAAATTGCACTGGTTCGTAACGATTATGAATGACTTTCATCTTCCACCACCCACTCTATTGAAAAAAATAAAAAAAAACTCATTTTACAAAGTACACTTCTTGGCTTCTGCAACTTTTATACGAGATTTTTTCCAAGAGCGGAAGGAAAAAAGAGTAGCACGGGTTAATTAAATGCCTCGTTAACACAGAAAGGACCTTCCAAGTATTTTAATCACTTTCCTTACACACGCGAATGAAGGAACGATATGCTAATTTTTTCTGCGATGCGAATCTCCCGATACTTTATTTACTCCGTCTGATGAGAGTTTAATGATGTTTACATCTACAATCCTTGGAAGGGCGAGGAAAAACATCAGGAAGCTATTATTGCTAAACACCTCCTTTGGGCTATTGTGGCGGTTTTGAAAATTGTCGCTATTAAAAGTTTTAGTGGCAAACTTCATATGCATTAGGTTACGTCTTGTGAGAAAAAATATTCATTTTTTTACAGCAGTTTATGTCTGAAAGCATTTTTAACATGGATAAAAGTTTTTAGGAACTTTTATTTCTTGCTATATTATATCTGTATGTTCAGATGAAGTGATTGTGAATCAGTGAGATGGGTGATAAGAGGTAAAATTGATAAGGTGTGTGTAAAAATAAGTATATTAATTCTATCAAAACTTTTTGAAAAGCATGTACTTAATAATACTGAAATCGACGATAAATACATATCTTCGCAACTCGACTGTTCAGAATTAATAACTTCGATGCAACAAGTACTCATCTGGAAAGTAGTGAAAAATATATGTACGGAAACGAATCAATGCATTTTCAGCATCAGAAAATGTTGCCTGTTCACATGTACTATTTTTCATCATTATTTGAATTATATTTTTACGTAACAGAACATTATTTCCCTTCGGCTTACATCAAGACCCATTTCGGCTGATAGCATTCCCGCGATTGGCGAGATCGTACGAAGCATTTTCTTCCCTCTTAACACTTTCGCCGCTACGGACGAGATATCTCGTCTTCCAAGATTATTCGCGGTGAGCTAGCTCGTCCTCTACACAATGTTTTTCTATACTGTTGCAGCGCGTCCAGTGACTTATTTATTAACTTTTCAGCGCATCCCAGTCCATATAATTATTTTTTTTCAAAATTTCTACAATGGTGCTATTCGCACTATTGTTAGAGCTTTGACGAAATTTTCGTATCCGCACAACTTGTTACATTTGTCTTACGTTTTACATACTTTTTACGTTTTTAGAAAAGAAAAATGAGTAAACGAAGGATTCTTTCAATTGACGAGGAAGTATAATATCTCAGTTTAACTGACGAAGATCTTGTTGAGGAGCAAGATTTGCGATTTTTATTTTATTATTTTTTATGTTTTGAAATCATGACAGAGATTATTATTTACTAGAGTATTTGTGCCCGTCTGAGACGGGCTTTTAACCCGCCGACAAGATCTCAGATCTGATTGTCACAGATTTAATAACGAAAGTTGTAGTAGAAAATCTCCTGCACATTGGCAGAGTGCTTAAGAAATAAAAATAAAAAAAGCATGAAAAACAGAACTGATGATTCAATTGGGACGCTAACTTTCGCTTTGTAAATACTTTACTTTTGACAATAACTTTAATTTTATCTCAGTGAAAATAATGCAAAATCCACTAACAGAAGAATTACCGAAATATAAAATTTAAAAAAATACCTGAAAGAAATTAATTCAAAAAGAATTTATAGCATTGATGATAACGGCCTTCCTTTTAAATATTCAATTCAAAAATTAGGTACGTAAAAGGAATAAAAAGAAAAAATATCGGTGCATGTAATTTCATAACAATTCCAATGAGTTATGTTTTGTTCACTAACTTTGAAATCAAAACTAATTACGAAAACTGTATTAAAACAATTAGTAAGAAACTTTAAAAATACTTATAATATGTTTCCTTCTAGTGAAATCTTCCCTATTCATACTATTTAACAGTCCGTTGGATACTTTGAAGATCCATAATTTAGTAAAATGATTCAATTTTTCCCAAAACTTAAGGGGAAAATACACAAAATAAACAACAACAACAAAAAAATGCTGAAAGATTTAGGAAAATAAATTAATTCTGTTATAACTTCTATCTGATATTAATTCATCATAGCATCAAACAGCATCCTGTGTGTTATGCTAACTTGTAGGCAGATAAATGGAAATTCATGATCTCATAATCTGTCAGAATCCCTTTGGTACGTAACCAGATCACGTCAGCGTCACGGACAATTCCGCATAAATATATGTATTAATTATTGTTGTAGGAAGAGATAGACACGTAAATAAAGTAAAATAAAAAAAATACCTTTAAAGGAATTTGCGTTTTGTTTTAACTTTAGTGCTAGAGGGGAACTCTTAGCGCCATTGCCTCGAAGAATATACTAAGTGATTTTTCTTTTATGGGCATTCGCCATAATAACCCTCGCAGCGTTAACTATCGACAAAGTTTTGAAGCAATTATTTTCCTTCCCCTAACGACATTTCATCGCCTGATATGTATTCTAGTCAGATCATTCTAATAAGTGTTTTTTATACGTTACAATATCTTGAAATTGCAAAATTAATTAAGATCGCTCTGCATTTCTTTTCATTTGTGATGTTTTAAGAGTTCAACGTGCATAGCATGGTATGTGACAGATATTGTATTTTGGAGGGACATCAAGATATTTCGAAGAGTAAAATTTCTGTCATCAGGTTATTTTTGACTGATTCATTTTATATCATTCTTTTCGCCATCGATATTTAGTGTTTGCAATAAAAACTGTAAGGCTTATGAATGCAATTGAACTAAATTTCGATTAACCGATTGAAATCTTTGAAAGTGAAATGAAAGTTTGAAGTGTGTGAAGAAGAATATTGCAGCTCAAACGCTTTATAATATTCCTGAGACGACGATTTATTAAACGGCATACGCTAATGATATTTTAAAATATGGGAAATGGATAGTTCTCTCCACTAAATTATTTCAGAATATACAGTGAGTAGGAGAATTGTGGGACACATTTCAAAAATTAATTAAAAAACCTAATAATGTTACAACTAAGGTTTTTTTTTAAATGAGAGCTCATCTCAAAAGTTTTTTTTCCAGATAGGAAACGCGCCGTTACGGTGGTCTAGGTGGCCGTGAATTATTGAAAAATCTCCCATTTTTGAGAGCCATTATCTACGAAAATATTAACGCTAGAAGGGAAAAAAGCATGTATTTGTAGGGAGTTTTTGGCTCTTTAATTTGTTAATTCACATGTAGTGTAAAAACTTAATACTTTTTGAGATATTCAAGAAAATCTAAAAAATGAAACCAGAAAACGTGCTTGGCCTTTAGCCATTGCGTACGGAATACGCAACGCCGTTTACAACAAGAACGCCATAAAGCCGCGTTACCTATTTGAAAAAAAAAAACTTTTTTATTTGCTCTCTCATTTGAAAAAAAACCGTAGTTGTAATATTATTAGTGTTTTTTTTTATTAATTTTTGAAATGTGTCCCACAATTCCCGGACGCCCTGTACTATGATATCCGGAAATTCAAGATAGTGGCGATTTAACTTCAATAGTAACAGAGGAATGTCTTATTTTTTTATTTTCTAGTAAGATATATTTCAAATTTCAAGAATATGATATATGTATTCTTTAATTCAGGAGATATTTTTTATAGATTTATTTGAAAATATGACATGAAAATGGATTCATCGAAAAATCCAATGAGAAGCTTGAAAGTATTACAGACGTAATATTCTGAAGAAAAGCATAATAAAAAATAAAAGAAATGTTCTAGTATCATTAATTGCTGTCTTCATCTTTTACTTAGTTTGAAAAGGGAGTAAATAATAATATTATATTATATATGTACTCCAAAATTATTCATCAATACCTAGTGATGAAATATTTGAAAAATTATTTTCTGTTCAGATTGCACTCTTTTGTTTTCTCTTTCAGCTATGCAGAACATCTCATTTTATAAGCACAAGAACTGGAAATTTTTCTTTGGAATGTATTTAAAAAATTTTGTTTTGGGCTGTTTGGAAGCATTAGATAAGAATTAACTAATGCGCTATTAAGAAGTCTTTAGGAAATATAAGGTAGCTTCAAATACAATGTTTTCAAGTTTGCAAATGAGAACTAAATATGCTTATCTGATATATCTAAAATATTTATCTGATATGTGTTCTAAATTCCCATTAAATATGTGATTTAGATTACTATGATTAAATATTTCTCAAGTGATCTAAAAGTAAAAGTCATGAATAAGATGATAATTGTTTAAATATCTTTTCAAAAAATATTTTTATTGAATTTATATTTATCTGCATTAATTACAATTTTCAAAACAGCCTAAAAATGCAGAAATATATGTAAGATCACATCATGTAAGATAACATGATGTTACCATGCTACTGTAAGATTCCCGGAAAACTGTAAGATTCCCGGAAGTTATGTGCTGAATGGAATATAATATAGTAAATATGTTGAACTTAAAACAAAAGGTGGTGAAAAAATTGTTTACGATTTTCTTCGAGCTAGCGTTACACTTTATACAACCTTCAAAATAGAAGACCTGAAAGAAATAAATTTATTCTTTTATTCATTTTCCTTGAAGAGATAATTAATTTAATTATTTCAAAGTGGGCACCGTGTCTTCTTTACCATCTTTTTTTTTATCAGACTATTGTTATTATTAAATTAAATTAGAATATATTGTGTTTGCTAACTTTTTGTTCTCTTCCCTTGTACATCCTCAATTTCTTTTAAATTTAATTTCATCAGAATGAATTTAAATCCAATTAGTGTATAACATCAGGAGTGTTTATCTTTTCCTATTCATTACTTACTACTAACTTTTCACTAACAGTTCTTTACCACAATCATAATGGTATCATTTTTATGTAAATTATCCTTCATTGTTTTATATACAGGGTGATTCCGCACTGGCGGTTGCACCAGGGGTAGAAAATGATTGCGAATCACACTGCAGGATCGTAAATGTCTTCTTCATGTTGCAAAAGGCGTTTTACGGGAATTGTACTGCACACAGCCCGAAACCGCTTCGTTGTAAATACATGGGACGGTATGTCGGAGACCACCTCCTGAGACCTATCCTCATGCCTCCCCGTCTGGGCAGTGGGGAACAATTGATCTTTCCACTGCAAATTCGGCTGAAACTTTCGAAACAAGAATATTTTCTTCAATCGCTGCATCTATCATTGTAGTTTCAGCATTATGAGGCGTCCTTTCACCTGAAGTGCGAAAACAGCTAAATTTTATATTTGGGCAACAATTCATCAGAATTGGTGTTCCGGTTCATTGGTCTTCTAGATCGAATGAAAACCAGTTAAATAAACAATATACTATATTAAACAATTAATTCGGCTCTTACGTCCTATGCTTATATCCTATCCTATATGCTTTTCATCCTATTACAGCAAAAAGTACTCTTTTATCATATTTGTATCAACTGGTCATTAAGAAATCAATAACTTCGGAAATGAAAATAGAAAAAGATTCTAATTTTATCTATCCAGAAACGTACTTTCTTATTTATTGGGGTTTTTTAGTGGAATACATCATTTCCAGACTCATTAAATTATGTAGAGTCATTTCATTTTCAAACGTGAACAGCGCGCTGAGCGTGTTTGGAGAAACTATGGTTCGACGTTCGTTGTTTTGATGCTCCTGTTTCACTTAGCGATACTAACAATTTTATACCAAATTTCTTTTCCAATACACAGCTATCTACCAGAGAAAATTCAAAGTTCTACCACATGGAATAATTTTGTAAGATCCACAATCCCACTTTCATTTTGGCCCTCCTTATATTTGAAATCATTGCGCATCAAATATTTGTAGTGATAATCACAATAAAAGTAAATTAAATCAGACAACCTTATTTAAAACCATTTAAAATGGAATTACGCTATCATTTATGCAAATATACAGGCGAAGAAATTGGGAACGCTGACTACGGGGAACACTGCTGAACCCTTAACGAACTGGAAAGTATGTGCTTTGGTTAAGACATTATAGAGGAAGAAATAAACCATATTCCTGCTTTTAGCATTGTTATCCGATAATGCTTATTTGCCTTAGTTGCAACTGTGTTCAGAAAAAGTTACACCAAACATTCTTAAGTTTCACTGTTTTGTTTCCTACACTGATTATATACAACGTAAAATGCTAAGTTATGAATTTTTTGGAGCTGTAGGAAGGAAAAATTACGAGAAAGCTTCAGTTTTCGTTTTTGGATTTTTTCCTAAAAAGGCAAGTTGGAAACAGGCATTAAATGTAACAAAAATCGATATTTTTTGTATTTGGAAAAATTTATAGTATAATAAGAAGTAATATGAAACCTTGGAACGTGGTACCATTCCGTCCCACCAATGATGTCTATTCTTTATGCCAAATTAAAAAAATGATGCGTATTTTTTTAAAAATATATACCGTGTAATCTGCATACATATTACTTTTCATGTATGAATATTGTGTGATAATAATGATTTGAAGTAGTTTGAGTTCAAATAAGGAAGAAAACAAGGAAACTGATGACGAGGAAGGATGAAACATGATAACATTGTTCCAGGTTAATTAGGAAAGGGCGGTAAAATGCGTAGTTTCTCATCAATTCAAATAAATTCTCTTCAGATTAATTCGTTATTTTGATCAAAAGTCGAAAAACGTGTTTCCCAATTATCCCATAGTTCTTGGGGTAATTGGTAACACACCGGAGTAGTCGAGAACGTAATAAATTATTTTGGAAAAGAGACATTGCTTAATGAGCTTAGTAGAGCATGATTGTGCATTCACAAAAAATATATACCTCTTCTACGTCTCATAGTAGCCTTTTAGAATGAAGGGCATGAAAATGTGTTTCCCAATTTCCCCAGGTGATAGTAAACCTATATTTTGTTCCTTAATAGTGATATTCGTCTATATGATTATAATGATATGGCGTGTGAAGATTCCAGAACAGCTGCTCAAATCGGCCTCGCCAAAGTAGCCACCTGGACTGTCGGAAAGCTCAACATAGGAGTATTCGCACAAAGAGTTTTTCACTCCATATCTAGTGACACTTGGCACACAAAACCTTTTCGGAACTCCCAATTAAGAAGGAGTGATGGATGTCCGTTCTCAGTAGAACTGAGATGAGACTATCCATAGACCAGACCGCTAATAGCCAAGACTGTCACTGGACATAAATCAATGGTGGAAGGAAAACCTCACTGGCGGACGTCATCGAATTCTTAGCCAACCCTCACGAGTGGGGCGGACCTTGTTCCTGGGAAAACAAGGATTTAAGCTGCGGCGGGGGAGAAGAGGAGGGAAGTTGATATTTCGATCAGCGATGACCTCTTGATCGGATTCTAATCATAGGACCATGATTCCAGTGTTAGATCTTCGGATCGGTTTTTAAAGTAACTGAGTCCCGTGTGACCAGTTGTGTAGCTGCGAGAAGCATTGTTAAGAAGCTGTACGCTTCTGTTTAACTTTTTCATGAGAGCATAGCTCTCGTATCTGAACTGTTCGAGTTTTATTCGAGATGAACGGATGCTCATGAGGACTTGCTGAACTCTCCAATAGATTTTAAGTAGAGCCGTTGCTCTGAGTGACTGTCCTTTCTACCTGCAGAAGCTGTCTCAACACTATCCTGTTATTATACTCACGTCTCTGACTATTTTGTATATAATTCATTACTTATTTTGTAATCCATAATAACCAAGATCCTTCGATTAACTTTAAAATAAAATTTATTAGAGTGATACTAGTTTAGCTGTTGATTTACGCTACCCTAAGTCTCTACACGTTACAGGCGAATATAACAGAAATGAAAAGCTTTAATATGACGCCATATATTGCAAAACTTGATCAGATCATAATGAATTTCGTTGAGAAATTCTTCTCTTTTGTTCTCTCACATATCTATTACTGTTTTCGATATAAAGAATTTGTAAAATGGGCAAATTTTTAGTGAACACTTCTTGTTCTATTGCTGTCTAATCTACCCTTCAAAATACCGCACCAAAAATGTGGATAAGAAGTCAGGATTCACTATCAACATATTCACGATACAGATTTCGTTTAAAAATTTCTTTGTATCCGCATTATGAGGTCAGAAAATTTATCTTTTAATCAGAAGTAATTCAGATTTTATCTCCTTATTATTAGTTTACTTGATTCAGTTCCTTTTATACTCGTAATTTTAAAGCAATCGAATTTTGGGATGAAGAATGATAAAACCATTTCTTCTACTACTCCGCACATCCTTCCCACAAATTCAGGAAGTTAATGAATGTGTAGAAACTCATGGCTTAGTGACAGATTCAGTTTTGCACGGCGTCCTGCACTTCCTTGTGGTACAGGTGAACGTTTGACCTTTCATGAACATTTTTAAGGACCCGAAGACATGGGAAGAAAATGAGGAGATATCATGACTACACGTAGAATTTTCGAAGCTTTTCCTTCCAAATATTGTTAGCAGGCCAAGAATCTTCTTTGCCACATGCAGACTAGTGTCGTTCTAGAGCGGCCCAATCCTTTCGATAGTTTATATCTACACTTGTTTCTGGCAGCCTATTGTTACAAACATGGAAAGTCGCTTCCCAGCAATGGGAGTCTTATGGTTGGGAAGAGAGTTTTACAGGGGTAAGTATGAGATGACGGACAGTAGTCATGTCTGAACCCCTGACCTTGGCGACGAAATATGGATCTCAAAGGTGCTGGAATCTTCTCGATATTTCTATTAGGAGAGAAGATACGCCACGAATGTGCTAGATCATTCCATGTGACGTCACGGCCTGCCGGGAAAACTATATAAGGAGAGGGCTTGGACGACGGAGGTGGTTGTTGGTCGACTGGGATCGCCTTGGAGCGTGAACGTCTTTGGAGTTCTATCCGCTTTGCGAGCTAGTAGGCTGTTAGACGCCGAGCGGTAGTAGTGTTGATCCATTGGGAACCACTTGAGAACTTCGTCCGCAGAGCGAGCTAGAAAGGTTACTAGTTATTTGCTGACTGTTTGTGTTGTTAAATATCAAAGTGCTGAACTGTTATTACCTGTGAATTGTTGTCTGTTTGCATTGGTAATCTGTGCAAGAACTATTGTTTCCTGTACCTGTGCTATGTGTTTTCTGCATATTTGTAAATAAACCTTCAATATCCATTATCCTGCGTGTTGGACTGTTTACACCATACACCCACAGTAAGAAATTTGCAACACTATTTAGGTCTCAGTAACGTGTTAAAGTACCTTTCAGCGTTAATCTTTTCTCCACGTTCTAGTCAGTTCAATAAGTAGAGGTCATTCTTCGTCGAAAAAGAAACCAAGTATAACTTTTTCGGCATTGATGGCCGAGATCCATGCTCTATCGGCGAAAGCATAAACTCACAGCGATTAGGCAAAACGTCGCTACAGCCAGGGTCGGATTAAACGCCCTAGGACTTTATAGGAAATCAAAGTTTCGCCCCCTTTCCCCACCCTAGATCCTTAATCCAAATATTTTTGTTGGTTTTGAGTTAATCTCTATACAAGTAGTTTATAAGTTACAAATATTTATACAAACTGAAATGACAAATTATTTAATTGCTTGTCACCTTCAGGAGAGTTGATTTCATTATCTCTCAAGTAAACAAATTGTAGAATTAAAAGTAATTTTAAAAAGTGGTAACAAAAATTACAAATTTTTTTTTACACAATCTAAATGCTCTGATACGAAGTTTCCCAGCACTGACGAACCATTCGGTCAACTGGAAATCTAACTGGATGACACCAGTCTGCAAGCGATTTGAAAGCACGAAAGAAATCCTAAGAATAATATTCTGAAATTCAAGTGATACTTGATTTTCATTTTAATAAGAACGAGTGCGAGGCTCTTTAAATTAGATGAAAACACTAAATTAAATTACTTTGAAAATAATACAAAAATAATGATATCGAAGCGTTGGAGTCCCCAAGGTTGCAAGGCCCTTAAGCAGTCGCCTATTTTGCTTTTTTGATAATCCAACCCTGGTTTCAGCTAAAGTTTCCTTTTCAATTAGGAGTCAAGTTCCTTAATATAGTAGTAAAATTAGTCAGTAAAATTCCTTGTATAACAATTATAAATGCGTATTTATTCATTTTGCTCTTCAAAAAAACACAAAAATGTAAAACTTTTCATCACGAAAAGCAATCAAATTTTATTCATATTCCTTATAAATACTACCAGAATACAGACATTTAAATATGACGTAAGGGAAATTAATTACATTACTTCTATAAAAGAATGTAGCTTCTATTCATTTATTGAGATTAGATTTAACCCTGAGGAAACACATTTTTTCATATATTGGCATCCAATAGAAACAACTTATTGAAATATCATTGCACCCAGTCCAATATCTTGTTCTATTCTTCTGTTATGAAAGGAATAATGAATGCAAATGTAATCCAAAACTAAAAAAGGAATTTTAACCCACAATATCCAGATTAAATCGCTATCCATCATTTGAAAGAATTCAGAAGAAGTTTATTTATTCCAATTTCCTTTCTTTGTAGACACTAAGGAGGAGATGCAAAAGAAGTTATTCACAGCCCCGGGGGTGTAATCAAATGTCCATATCTAAAATCCAAATAAATTAGATTTAAATTCCCCTTTGCATTTGCAATGGTGGCGTTGCTTTTCAAAGTAACGCACTACTTCAGAGAACTCGTTCCAGGAGCATTCAATAGAAACCTTCGAAGAATGAACTCGACGACATCCGACGCAAGCGAGTCGGATGTTTTCGGCAGGAATCGGACAAATAGATATTTCGTATTCGTCTCCATCTCCGTTCGGTAGGAATGAATGACTTAATAATGAGAGGAAACTTTTGCGATTGGTTGGTCGATTGAGAAGTATCGCATTTTGAATGATTTTCCGACCAGGCGAAGGAAGGGTAGTTTTTGAAGTTACCTTTTTTTATCTATAAAAAGATTTGGGAATTACATGTCTACGGGAAATCATATTTTTTAGAAGAAAAATTCGAATGGAAATTTAGAGGGTGGAAGACGTTGTATAGAAAAGAAAATATTTTTATAAAGAGTTTTTTAAAACACTTTTATTAGCGTACTAATTTATTTTTATTTTCTGTTTTTTGTCTTTAATTTATAATTCATCATTATAAACGTATTGCAATCAGCAAAGAATTGTTTTCTCAAGTTCATTGTCAGGTGGTGCCACGCTTATTGAATTAAAATTTGATTGAATTAGTTTATTGATAATGAATTGCTGAAAATATTAAAACAATGTATTGGAATAGAGAATACAAAAATGTACAGAATTTCAAAACTCTATTACATCCGGACGTGACTGAAAGTTGATTACAAAACTCCATTTTTACAAATATGGAGCAAGTCAAACTTAGTAAAAGTATATAACAAGAAGCCTGCTTCTTTGCTTTTCATTTTCATGCAGCATGCAGGGCTCGATTTGTTTTAACATAATTAGTAAAGACTCATAAGGATTTAAATTTAAATAATGATAACACTTTGATGTCGAAAAATTGTCTTGAAATTGTTTCAAACCGTTTAAAACAGAATTTATTTTATATTATAATTTTCGTAGTTACAATAAAAAATCTGTTTATTTTATATAAAGATATAGCTTAATGTTTCTTCTGCAGTATGATATCCAAGGAAGTTTTACATTTTACAAGCATATATCTGAATGAAAAACACGTGCAGTCCACATTACAAGCAGCGTAGCATTCCTTGAGCTGCAGTTTTTGGTTTGGTTTCCATTCTTTTTAACACTTTATAACCACAGTTATTTAAAGAGTAACTTGCTTCATCTATAAATTTTCCCTTACAATTCTAGGAACTCCTTATGAAATAAAGAAAGGAAAGAGAAAATTAAGCCCATAAGGAAAATAATCTATCCAGTCTTACAAATCAGCCCAAACTCAAAAGGGTTGTAAAGTCTAGTTTCAAATGGAAGAGCCAAACACAGTGTAGAAAAAATCGACGGAGAGAATCTTGAAAATTGAACTCTGACTCTTTTAGGCGAATCGCCACCCGACGACAAAGTCCAGCACAGATTGGAACACGCTGATGACAAGCTAAAAGACTTGCCCGTTCGTAAAATGGCTGAAATCGAACATAGAAATGGTTCCTTTTTCCTTTTCTTCCCTATTTTTTTACAGTGAATAGCATTAAATCTCCAGAAAAAAAGGCTTTTCGTGAGAAATATTTATCGGGGAAGTTCGATTGTAAAAGATCCATTTTGGACACGATGCAATCACTTTGTTCAATCACTGGAACCTTTCAATTCGAGCTCACATGCTATTTCGGTGTCACTTTGAAAGGGGGATAAATCGAATACGGTGCAAGAAATTTCCGAAGGTATTTGTTACTGGTTCGAAGAAATTCAGTCGTCGGCATCGTCAGAAGAAAATTATCCTGAAGAACGGTTCTAGAACTAAAACGTTTAAAAGACAAAACTATTTTCTTTTAGTTCTTGGAATTTTTTCCTCAAAAGTGAATAAAATTCATACAATTATATTTAAAATCATTACAATAGCAAGTCCTAAAAAAATCTTTATTGCGGCTAAATGAACTGAATTTGGTCGTGGAATGACAAATAAGAATATATAAAAAGTGACACTGACAGTGAAGGTCTTGGAATTTCTTGATAGATTGTAGAAAAGTTTTCTGCCAAGAACATTTTATCTAATCATTTTATATTTATATTCCACGAATAACATTATTGTAAATTTCAACACAGCAATATAATTTTTTTAAGGCAGAAAAGGTATACAAAATCCCTTAATTTATAAAACGTGACATGAAATTGATGTACCTATTATTGCAGTCTATTCACCAAATACTATTTTGAATTATAATTTGTTTTATTATCTGATATTATAATGCATGTAGTAAATCTTCCAAAACAGATTAAAATGCTGGATAGTACTCTCACGGCATGAAAAAATGGGTGGAAAAAAACTCAAATCAAGTACCGAGGCAGTAAGAAATGAAATGAAAAATTTAATAGGTTCAATATTTTCTTAAATATTATTAATAATCAGGTTTTAGATTAATCTCTCAAGTTGTAAGACGTGAGTGGCACTGAGGATAGGTGGTTTACATTCATACCAGAGAGATTTTCTGGTGATTTGATTATTAAAAAGGGACAGTGTTTTTCCTTCTACTCGTAACTAACTCAGTGCGACACATAATTTAGATGCTTTCAAAAAATTTCAAAATCCATCTTTACGACTCCTAATAAAAAGAATTTTTGTACTTGAATTTTATATCTATCCTATTAAAATTCGAAGGTAAGCAAACGTATGTATGTATGCATGTATGTATGTCCGGCTATCTTCTCACGAACCGCTGAACGGAGAAGCACGCGGAAAGTACCAAAAGGTGGGGAATAATCCAAGGAATCCATTTCGGCCATTTAATTTCCGAAATTACAATTAGTTAAAAAGATATTAATTAAAAACGTCAAAATGAATGAACTGACGTGCTGCCATCTATTGGCAGAATGGTGAATTCATTCACGGCGGATTCTTCCCCTATTATTAGTTTTCGCATCCGGTATTGCATTTTTTTATTTATTTAACGGAAGTTGGTATTTCCTTTCGAGCCATCTTCTGTGTTTGGATTTATTAACAATTGAAGAAAAAATCGTTTTAATCCATTTTTCTTTCTTTTTTTTGTCGTACGGTGTTTCGAAACATTTACGTTTGTTGGGGGAAAATATTTAATCATTTTTATCCGTTTTTTTTCTTCATTATTATTCGTTTTATTTTTTCTTTTGCAAAACAAATATCATGCTAATCTGTTTTAATATATAAGCATAAGAATTCTTGCGTTTTCATTCAAACCAAACTGCTTTAAGGCAGTAAAAAAGCTAGAACTGAAAGTTTTAATCCAACAAGAGAGGATTCAAAACAGATTTACGTTTGTTGGGGAAGCTTAGTGACAATATTTGTAGGGAAAAAAACAGAGGCGGGCATATGAAAAAATGTGGATTCCGAGAAATGCTGGGTTATTAACTATAAGGTAATTAAAAGGTTGGATTTAAAAATTTTAATTAAACAATATTGGATTCAAAGGATTTTTTACGTTTTGGGGGAAACGTAACGTTTACGTTATCGACAATATCTGTAAAAAAATAAACCGGAGGCGGGCATATGAAAATTAGTAATAAAAAGACTAGATTTGAAAGAATCTAGCATATGAAAATATGGATCCCAAGTTCTCACATGATCTCACTTCTCTCCGCCCGGGAATATCCCATTATTCAAGATTGCCCGTGCAACGCCGGGCTATGCAGCTAGTATGTAAAAATTTCGTCTGATTACTTCACCATTTTAATTATTTATAACTAAAATATTTAGTGATCATTAGCTGATCATCGTAATCCACCATTAGTAGTTTATCAACTATTTGCTTTTTCAGCAAGCCACGCAGAGTGCGATTACGAATATCTTGTATTTGAGATATCGTTTATAAAATTTGAAAAGTGATGCAATACTATAATAATACGTTGAGATACTTGGAGATATTTTGTTCACTTTTTTTGAATACATTATGAATATTAAAAAGTTTAACCTATAAACGGTGAAATCAGCCTTTTCCGTTTTTCATGTTTAGTTGAAAAGTAGATAATTTATATTTATTTATATTTTTAAACATTCATCACATAAAATATTCTTAAGATTTCAGAGATTAGATTAAATGCAAAAAAGTGCAATTTATTCTCTTAAAAAGCTGATTTTTTCCGACATTAAACTTTTGGTTCAAAATAAGTGGGCACTTAGGGAGCTAAAAACAGAATGTTTACCAAAAATATGTAAAGACAGCAGAAAAAAATTTTGTCACTTTCCAGGTTTCGTGGTAACAAATAGTACTATATATAGTACAGTAGTGGCTAATGAAAACGCCCCACTTACATTTTTAAAATATAGCATTATAACTTACCTCCGTCCTGTCTTAGCACTCGGGGACATTGAATGACAATCGCTACAATAGCTCGAGTACTGAGACCGGAGTCCTAGTAGCCATCACCAGCCACGGCACGACCCCTCTCGAAGGAGGTACGTACTATCATTTATGGGGTGTAACTCTACCACAACTAATACTATATCTCAGGGGATATATAGCATAATAAATTAAAATTTGGCAAATGATACTGTTGAAAGAAGGTAATTTGATTCGATTTCCAAAAGGAACGGATACTTGCATCATCATTTTTGCAACTGAATCATGTTTAAGTAATTGCGTGCATGAAATATGACAAAAGCTAGAGTTGTGCGCTTCCTACTGTATATAGTATATTGTGACAGTTAACAAAGGGCAGTGCTTTTTGTGCCAGTAAATAATTCAAAGCAACCAAAAATTTACCAGATGTGCTTTAAGAAATTTAATAATTCTTCTTTTCGTCTCATAATTTAAAGAGTAAATAATAACTAAATAAATAATATAAAGAGTACATAATTACTAAAAGTAAAGAAATAAAAGCCTGAGGTAATTAATTTTCCAGAAATATCCCAGCTAACTAATGTTGATAAAATCCTCTTTACTTTGTACGGAGCAGAAGGTCATTTCAAAATACCATTTCTCTGTATTCAATAAACAATAAAATTGTATCTTATGAATAAATCATAATCATAAATTAATAGTGCAAAAGTCATTCAAATCGAGGAAAGTCCTTGAACAGATTCCGAATTGTCATACAATCTATCATTTTGAAGATTTCAGAAGATCAAAAGAGAGTATATTTTTATGAATTTCCTTGTTTAAGGACGTAAAGTAAGGGATAAATAATTCTGCGAAAAAAGTTCTTCTCAGTCACGCAGTAATATCGTAACGTAACGACTTCTACTAAAAGGAAGAGAAATTGATAGATTTCCTCTTCTGCATCTTAATTTTGGAACATACGACAAAGAACCGGTTCTTCGTAGACAGTTCCCGCTTGGGATTTGGGGAAGTTTGGAGAGGGAGCCAGTTCAGGCGTCTTCCTCGCTACCCGAACACCGTTTGAAATTACAAGGTTCGTCTTAAAATAGCCCTCGTGCTTCTTCAAAGCGAATATAACTGAAACTAAAACTAAGAGTACATCTAGAGACAATCAGAAGACTTTCAAGAAAAGAAACCTGAATCAGGCATTAGAATGATTCGATTTATGCCTCGTCTGCATCTGCTTGGTCAACGTTCGCCTTTGAATGAGCGTTCCACCTAGAAGAATCCGTTCTTCCAGAGAAGTCGGTGAATATCTTCGGAAAAGAAGACCGAAAAAAAAAAAATAATTGACTGAATCGAGTTTACTCATGTAGAGACTCGGAAAGAAAAAGATGTTTTGTGTTCTTCTGCTCTTTCCTATCTACTGAATAAATTTATAATGAGAGAAGCAACTGCTATCTTCTGAATTATGAAAAACGTTTTCATAACGTTTATCGATCTGAAAAAAGAGGGGATGTTATTGTTTTATCAGACCCCTCTTAAAGTTTAAAAATTATTCAAGTCTCGATGTAGGGTACTCGAAGGGATGAAAAATAGGGAGGGAAGGAAGATACAGGTTTAATGCGGGGGTGTTTTTGGATCACAAACCATTTATTGTGATTTTAAAAAGGTTTCTTTCTCCTTTAGAACATACTGGTATTAGCTGTTTTATGGGATGGCTATTACTGTTAACAGCATAGTGATATTGAGATGGACACAAAAAATAGTTACATATTTGAAAGAGATTTAGAAATGAAAGGAATCAGATGAATATCTATGGAGGTAATTTCAGGATTAATGCTTTCTTGGTAATTTATAACACTACAAAGTACTGTGCAATACTTACTATATTGACATTTAAGTATGCTGCTGACCATTTTAGCTAATAAATATTTCCAGATTAAACATTTTCAGTCATTGTATATATATTAACAAAAGAAAACATTAAAACCATTTCAGAAAAGAAAATCAAAATAACAAAACAGAACATGACGCTAACGTCCTCTTTTTGAATATAAATGTCTTTTATCTTGATTTCTGTACTTGTTTACTATTATATATATATATATATATATATATATATATATATATATATAAAAACTTATACTAAATGGAATCTAAAGGGACTAAAAAAAAATCCGTTTTGGACAAGATTCCGTTTCATACAGGGCTTGTTAGTATATGAGGATTTCGAAGGGAATAAATATTTTTTCCGCTTAAGACAGGATTCCGTCTCTTACAGTGTCCGTTTTAAAGAGGTTTTACCATTTATATAAATGGGCATTAACGGTCTAGAATTTCGTAAGCTTTAAATATATTTTTCAGATTAGGAAAAAGAATATGAAGCTGATAATTTTTACATATGTATGGACTTTGACAGAATAGAGCATTAATAAATACATTAAAATATCTTTCATTCACCTTTCCAAAGCTTTTCATTCTTTTTTCAAAAAATAAATTACTCTTGCGCATTAATTTATCTTTAGAATTAGCTGCATTTTCAACAAAAAGAGAAATGAGATGTTTCACGAAAATATTAGCTAAAGAAACAACATTACAGTTACAAATTCTAAAGTTCACACAGATAAATGAATAACTTTCAGTTTTGTCATGAGAGTGATTTGGTAGAGTTGATTTTATTTATTTTTCTCTTATCTCACGCAAGAATATAAATTTTTATTCAGCGATTTCTCTAAGATAAAGGATTTTTAGACATAAGTAATATTTTTTTCATTAAACAAGAAAGAACCTTGTGCGAAAACTCTAATGTTGTTATGATAGAAATTCTTATCCCCCCTCAGTTTCAGTATTTTTGGGGATAAAACATTACGAAAGATGGAATTTTTAAAGTTTACCTTAGTCAAGGTACTCAGATAAAATATACTATAGCTTAATGCGTAAGTTACCGACATAAGAAGTATGGATCACTGCTGATTTATGAAGATCTTTATGGAAAGACGATAGACAACTTTTGTGTCATTTGTACTATTAAACATGAATAAAAAATAATAATTGCGTCATTCGTTTAATTTTCAATTCTTCAAATCGGTCCTTTTGCCAAAATATATAAATGCTGATGATGAGTCGATAATTTCTTTGGATCTATTAGTCTGCTCAGCAGTGAAGGGAATTCATGAATCCCAAGTCGCCTGAGCGTCTGTTGAAGGCATGAATCGGCATAAAACAAAGGTGGAAGTTTAATTTGATAGAAATAAATGAGCTTTCAGCGGATCAAAGATATTTTAAACTTGAATGTCAGTCTGCCAAATGCACTGAAGAGAAACTAACTTATATTTGTGCCTGAATAGTGTTACAAGCTGCGAAAAATTCGCCCAATTTGTCCGACAAGACCGAAACAATCTTTGCAAGGGAGCAGACTTCGTCTCAATGGAAAGGCAGAACCAGACTTAGGCAACAGCACAGACCCGACAGAGGCAGCCTCGAATCTGATAATGTTGGATCAGAATGTCTAATTATTGGCTCGCCGCGGTCGGACAGCAGTCATCTTAAGAAGTGATTCGCTAACTTTCATGCCACATATGGCTTGAAATTTCATGTAAACTTTTCCGTTGCAATGAAGTTTTCCTGAAAGGTTACAAAATTTATTAAGGACAGATAAAAATTGTAAAACAGCATGTGATTGATGCCTTGCAGTAATGATTAACTCTTGGAAAAACGACACATATTTAACTTTTATATGTTCATTCTTCAAAGTTATTTCTTTTAAAAATGGATATTGCCTCGTAAGATCTTAGTGGGTTAAGGAGATAAAGTATTATTAAAAAACTTATCATTTCGACCAGTATTTCATGGTAGACACTATCATCAACAAAATTATGTATATTTTTATTACAAATCAGTGTCCGTTATTATTTTTTTAATTTACTGAGATAAGATGCACTTGAAAATATATCTCGTTTATTACATGGCAGATACTATACTACGCTATGCTCATTGCTCCACTTCAGTTTTCGAAAACAATGTATATCCAAACAGGAATTAGAATCATTTAACTCTGAAGACCATTTTCAATCTAAACTGAATCACACTCTGATCGACATCCAATTTTTTCTTTCTTTAACAGAATTCAGAATAAAAGAACAGAAAGCAATTTACTATATAAATTCGCTTCTGGCTTTTAGAGGCACACAGGGCTTTAAAGATTGCGAATTTCCATTCCATTTCATGCCATTTCCTTTGCTGATAAGCACGTTTTACGACTAGCAGCCCAAACTTCTAGCAAACTGTGAAGCACAATTGCAATTCTGAATAATATTTCTGAATGATTTGAAGCTTTTATCATTCGGAAAAATAAATAATATTTGAAAAAAGAAGGGAAATAACGATTAGTCTTGAAATAGTTAAATATTTATTCAATCAAATATGGTGATAAAATCTATCTTTTTTAAAGTCATAACTTTAATTTCTACCATTAACAGAAGGTGTTTTGTGGATAAAAAATTCATAAAAATTATATGGAGTATAATATGTCCCTGCTTTTGAAGAGCATTTCTTTATTCGTGAGACAATATGAATAATAACTATCGACTGTATTTTATGATATCTTCTTACTCGCTTATTTACTAACTTAGTTTTAAATAAGTAAGGAATCAAAATAACTAATTGCCTTTCTGTTTTTATTTATCCGAAGTAATCTGATGATAGATTAATCTTAATCTTATTGTCTTATTCATTAGTCATTGTAGTATTAGTATTGTCATTATTAATCTTATTGTCAAACATTTACGTCGAAAACTACTTTCGCTTCGTTGACTTACATATGTCGCTCCTACCTAGTTTCTGCTAAATAAATTAACAACAAAATATCGAATTGTTTCGTGCCGAAAGAACAGTAACAGATTACATTGTTATTACCTTCCAGAAGACGACCGTTTAAAAATATATATCTAAAGGTGAAATAAATTAATAAGCATTTTATAGTCTAGTTCTTTTCTTGAAATTCTTAAAAATATTTTACTAGGTGCTAAAATTTATCTTTTTTTTTCTTTTAGGGTCAAGATTCTTGTCTACTAGTGAGCGAAGTGTGGATGGGAAAATAAAGAAGATTTAATTTCCTAATGTCCTTATCTGACACATACTTGCACCTTACTTAAAGGAATAATATGAATGTCTTCATAATATAAAATTTACATGGGATATTCAGAATGTATGATCCATTAGCAATTTACGCCGCAGTTCCTCTGCAGTTACTAGATACAAAAAAACAATTACAAAATTATAGATCGTTCTCAATTTAGTATGAAAAGACACCGTGAGCGCAATAATGCTGAAAGCAAAACATGCAAAAAGAGCATTTGTTTGGTCGCGATTTTCCAAACCTGTGACGTAACAAATCGCGACAACAGGAGAAAAGATAATCTTTTGAACAATAAACGTCCTCCCGATGGCGTAGTCGTTACCGCAGGTATTTCGGAAATCGAAAGTTAAAGTATCTGCTGATAACTAATTATTCTGTTTTTTTCCTTAATGCTTTTCTGGTGTAAGAGTGTTGGAAATCGCGACCAAACAAATGCGCGTTTTGCTCTTAGCATTATTGCGCTCCAGGTGTCTTTTCGTAATAAGTCGAAGACACTCTGCAATTTAGTATTTGACTTTTTCCCCGTATCTTTTACCATTTTCGAGATAGGAACGCTAACTCCGTTGTTTGCCTCCAAGTGACGCTGTAATCGATCTCAACGTGTAGCGCATGGTCATTTTACTATACCTAGACACCAAGTTTGTGGCAATAGTTGTCAACGTTCTCAAGTTAATGTGGGGTAGAAGGAATTTAGTGGACACCCTGTATATGTGCCGATTAGTTTGAGCCATCTACGAGACAAAGACATTCTTCCAGAACACAGCGAAGAATACTTTTCGTGGTAGGCGACTAAGAAAACTAATGCACCCGCAGGGAGGAAAGCCCTCAGTTAAACCGTTTTTGAATGCGCGATGCCTGTAAGCAGTTGGCATTTGTGATGCATAAGTGTAGAAATGATTCCGTTGGAGGTTCAGAGAAGGGTCGACATTTCAACGGAGGGTGTAAAAATGTTCATGATGAAAGGATTAGTTGGGATCATCTACGAGGCAGATACGTTGTTCCGGAAGACAACAAATAAGATCATTAAAAGTAGACGACGAAAATATTTAAGAAAACTGATGCGTCCGCAGGGGCGAAGACCACAACTACACGGTTTTCGAATGCATGGTGCTCTTAAGCCCTGACATTTGTGATGCGTGAAACGTTGAGATCATGATATCGTCAGGGGTTCGGAGATGGGTGAGCTCAGTTCAAAGAAAGGTGTAATAATGCTCGTGATGAGGAACATAGAGGAATGCGGTATTTTTTTATCGTTCAAGACAATGGTCATTCCGATACGGAGGCTGCAACACAAAGACTCATTACGGACTTTGGCTGAGAAATATTCATTCATCCCCCTTAAGGTTCCAACATCACCTCCACCCTGTTTTAATCTCTTTTTCAGTTTAAGATGTTCTGTTCTGGTCAAAGTTACTAGAATGACGATGCTGGAAAAAAAATTGTTACCACCTGATTATCATCTCTTACAGCATTGTCCTTCGATACGTGGATACAAAATAGTGCCTCATTATGACTTTGGTTTCTCAAGATGAATCAATATGAATGCAATTTATGTTTAAATGTAAATCAAGGAACGCATTTCAGTTAACAATAAAATGTTTTTTCCGTCATATTTCGTGTTCTTTTGGTTAATCAACGAAATTTTCCTGCAGAATATCCTAAATAATATGGTATTGAATTAGCATACACTCTTGCTCAAAAAATAAGCAACAAAGGCAAAACTCGGAATAAAACAAAAACTATTTAATGGATATGCGTGCAAATTGTACACGAGGTAGGTGTGGCATTACTAGACCACATATCAAACAATAAAGCAAGGACAAACATAAACAGAAGAATATGCAATGGGAACCACACGCTAATCACGGGTATGATTCTCTCTAGCTGAAATGCATGCTTGGCAACGGCGAGGCGTGCTGGAAATAGTGTTGTTGATAGCTTGTTGTGGCAGTAATGCCCATTCCTGTAGTAACGCTTGTTGGAGCTCGTGGAAGGTGCCTGTCGGCACACTGCGACCTGCAATCCGTCTTCCCAGCAAGTCCCACACATGCTCTATGGGATTCAGGTCCGGTGATCTGGCAGGAAATGCTATCTGTGGAATAGTTTCACTCTCGAGATAACTCCGTACCAATCGTGCTCTATGTGGGCTGGCGTTATCTCCATAAATATCGCGTCGGTACCCATTACAGCGATAGAAGGCCGTAGAAGAGGGTGTAGGATTTCGTCCCGATAACGGACAGCTGTGACGGAACCCCCAGAGAACACGTAGAGGTCGATTCGGCTGTTCGTTGCTATCCCTGCCCAGACAAGTAACCCGCCACCTCTGTAAGGTCTCTTTTGACGATGTTTGGCGCCCGATAGCGTGTCCCTGGCTCTCGCCATATAATTGCCCTTCGGGAATCGTTCTGGATGTAAAATCGAGACTCATCCGTCAACACTACGCGGCCCCACTGCTCTGGTGTCCAACTGCGATGTTCACGGGCCCAATGCAACCGCGCTCTGACGTGCACTGGGGATAAAGGCACACAAACAACAGGTCGTCGTGCGAACAGTTCTCCTTCATGCAGTCTCCGCGCCACAGTTGGGCGGGATATGGGCCTTCCTGCAGCAGCAGAGAGCTGCGACGCCAGCTGTCGCGCTGTTAGTGTCCTCCGGTGTCTGGAACATTGCAACAGGTAGCAATCGTCTACCGTTGTGGTGATTCTCCGGCGTCCAGACCCACGTCTTCTACTGGCGTTTTGATCCCTTTGGTAATGGTTCCACAGCCTATGGATGACATTTCGATTCACATTCAGCTCTCTGGCAACAGCAGATTGTCTTGCTTCAGCTTGCAACATACTGACAGCCATCCAACGCATCTCATCGTGCAAATGGTTTCTTCTACTCATGCTTTCAGCTTTGGCTATCTCGGATTTCGCGGAACTATCACTGCTTGCGAACTAGGTCCGGTAAGTCCCTTGTTAAAAGAGTTGCAGTGTGACCACGGGATTGCATTTTATGCTAATTTTGGTTGCTTATTTGCATTAGGCGATGCAACCTTTACCTCATATGCAAATTGTGTGTTTTAATTCATCGTTTTCCATGTGTATCGCGTCTTTTCGTGTTTGTTGCTTATTTTTTGAGCAGGAGTGTATTAAATATACATGTTTCCTTTTTAAAACTATCAGATGAAAAATAAATATGAATATCATATCTTGAGGATAGTGAGTATCACACTGCAAGTGTTAATTGTGCCATTGTCATGAAATAATTTATTTCAAACCAAAATTGACTTATAAAGTAAATAAAATACGCGAATTGATAGACATGTCACGCAAAAGAGAGAAAAGAAACCTTAGTAAAGCTTTTCTTAAGAGCTGTGTTAACTTTTTTACGGTGTTTAAAATGGAAGTTCTGAAAGAAGAAAGGTAATTTTTTTTCACCTCTTTAATGAGGAGATAATTGACTTAATTTCTTTAAGGAGATCTCCGAGACATCGTGTTCTTAGTTAACCTTTTATTTCTTTATTCCAGTCGTTAAAATTCTTCTAAAAGTTATTCTGTTCATGAACTTTTTGTTTTCTTCGTTCGTTTATCAGGAATTTATGTTAAACTAATTCTACATCGAAGGAGTATCATTCAAATGTTTTAGCATGAAAGAGAGTAGACCATTCTTCTGTTCAGTAAACAAGTCTGAAGTAATTCCTCAATGCTGTCAAAGATGAAGATTTTCAAGGAATTTGATAATCTTTCCTTTACTGCATTTTATAGTAAGTTTTGTTCCTTTGCCTCTTTATGCAATACCAATAGCTGAAATTGTAGACAGCCATTTTATGATAAGCCGGGAAAGATGGAAACAGTCTCTCACAGACACAATAAGAACAACAGAAAAATTCAGAAGCACTGAGACGATAATATTAAACAATAGTCCTTTCCTTCAATGAAAATGAGCATTTTGGATCGTTTTTATTCACACGTCCAAATTTCATTCATACTTATACTTTTTATTTGGAAACAAAATATGAAAACTAAAACTTATTACCACTTTGTTTAACGAGACACACATAGCTTGATTCTTACTTTAAAATTATTATTTTTTTAATTATTTTAACTCTGTTAATTCCTTATCAAGCGAAATATATCCGGAATTCTGCAAGCTTAACTTCTGAAATGGTGATGGTGAGTTAATAGGATAAACCTTCAAATGACGTGGATTTTCTCCTCTTATAAGAATATTTATCCTGAAGTTTCTTATGTAAAATATTTATAATATCAAGTTGCAGCAATTTTGTGTAAACCGTATTAAACAATATTTCGACGGAAAATAATGCAATTTAGAATAATTGAGTTTAATAGATAATAAAAATAGATATTTAAAGCACGCTTTTGTTTATCTGTTAAATAGTAGATTTCCTTAATTATTTTATCATTTTTGTTCTGTAATTATTCATTCATTAAAGTTTTCTTATGGAATTTCAAGATATTTTTCCTCAAATCCACTACCAGGTGGCACCACTCGTACGGAATAAAAATTTAATGAAATTAATACATTAACTGATAATTAAATTCTTAAAAAAGGAAAATAGTGTACTGTGAAACATCGATAATATAATTTCATCTTCTCAATCATGAAACAAATCAAGTTAAATAAAAGTGCTTAAAAACTAGAATTATTCTGACTCACATAAAGTAATTGATGTAATTCAAAATTGACACATATATTTTAGAGGAAAAGTTTCGCAAATTTGCTGGATTCCTTATACTCCAATCAACGAAGAGTTTGAAAAAAAAACATTAAATCATATAGTTTTGAAAATTGGTACACATGTTCCTGAGGGGATTCCGATGATCATACTAAAAGTCCTCGTTCCTGGAAGGTGAGCTCGTGCCTCCATCTTGGAATTCATCCCCTTTATTGTTTTTCCCTGAATATCTCGAAACCTATTCGCTTTTCAAATTACAATTGATTTAACAAATAAAACAGCGTAAAATTCCCGACAAATAAATACTTTTGTTTTCCTTCCAACTTTAATAGTTTCTAAGATAATGGTCTCAAAGGTTGCCGCCATCTTGGATTTCCTCCTCTTTTTTAGTTTTTCTTGAATATCTCGAAAACTATTCAATATTCAAACTACTTATGATTTGACCCCTACAAATAGATGATTTGATATTTCTTCAAGCTTTAATAGGTTTTGAGATAATTGGTCTTAAATTGGATGGATTTGTAAAAATTCTCTTTTATTTGTTAAATCAATTGCAATTTGGAAACTGAATAGTTTTCGAGATATTCAGGAAAAACTAAAAAAAGGGTGGATGAAATCCAAATTGACGCCACGAGCTCCCCCCCCCCCCCCCATGACCGGTGACTTTTAGTATGTTCATCAGAAGCCCCTCACGAACAAGAGTACCAATTTTCAAAACTATATGATTTGATGTTTTTTCACCCCCATTTTGGTCCTTCATTGACTGGACTATTTAATATAAAGAATCCTTCGGCAAAAAATCCTCTTTCCTTCATAATGCATGGGGACTGGGCTTCAAGCTTTTAACTATGTAAGCAATAGCTTTTGCCGGAATTACTTTCTATTATCATCCACTTTTCATCAGGTTAAAGGTCATTTAATTGAAATCGAAATTACGTAACAGATTTTTTTTATTAAATTATTAAAAATATGCAAATGTTCGCAGATTACATAAATCAAAATCGCTTTCGTTTTCCTTCCGTTGATAGAATTATAGCAGTTAGATTTATCGGCTTATTTTATGATCGACACACGGCTTGAATAAATATGTAAGAACCAAACGAATATTGAACACTAAATTTTTCAATTGTTTTTGATAAATTTAACATTTTTTAAAAATATTTTTCAGTAATTTTTGTTAATAAATTAATTTCAAATTACTGCATTTATATACAATGAGTTGTATTTAAATGAAAAGGAAATCAAGATTACATCTAAATACATTAATTACAGAATATTTTAATAACAATTGAGCTGTAGCATGACGCTTACATATGATTGTAATTGATACTGATGAACTGATCACGGACATCTCTTTTCCATACTTCGGAAGACAATAATGTTCTCATTGTAGAAAGAAAGATCAATAGAAAGAAAAAAAAAGAAAAAAAGAAAAAAAAAAAAAAAGAAGAGTCGTTGGCGAGTCTAGTTTTCCCCTGTACAGTGCAGTTTGTTGTCATAAGTGAACCGTTAACCTTGGGGTGATTTTTTTCAGAGGCAGGAATTAATGGGAGTCATATACGGGAGACGTCGGACCTGCATGGAGGAAGCTTGAAGATTTCCCATCAACATTTTATTTGGAGGATGAGGATCATTTTAGTAACATGCGGTTTAGAGTTGTCCTGGATCAGCTAACCCATTCGAGAGCTTACCTTTGCACTTGTTTTTGATGGTCAGGTTCAGTCGCAAAAACGTATCCAGCATCATTTCACCTAAACTGTCTCTTCCCATTCCATCTAGTCGATGAGTCGAGTGTCTTCTTCGTCGAAAGGAAGCTCAACATCATTCTCTCCGTCATGGCAGAATATCTTTTTCATTGATCTTAGAGAGGCAGGATCTCACTATCAGGGGTGGCGCCATTGGTGTGTCCCAGGACGGCAGGGATCCCCTGCAGAAGATGCTGTACATCCCTCCTCCCCGTCGGACCAAATTTGTATACCCCGTTCACGCGAAAGGCTATTCAACTAAAAGATAAATAAAGGTCTGGTGAAAATTTGAGCGGGTCATAATTACACCCTCCTTTCTAACAATAGGTCGCGCTGGTGTCCCCTGTCGGGAAGACTATGTACCCTATCGGGCAGACCATGTCGCTCCTGTCGGGCGGACTCTAACGCCACTCCTGTCGGGTGGATTCTAACGCCACTCTTGGTCACCAATCCATGCTCTAGCGGCCGTAGTTCAAAATTAAGAGGCCCGTCCCAAAATAGCCCTCCTGTTGTTTCAAAACGGGACGCTAACATAACTAAATTAAAGTAAACCATGCTCTACCGGCAAACACATTAACCCTTACCTATTAGACGCAACTACTACACTACACTACTACAGCAAAGGTCTCCTTTACATTCGGCCACATCTTATAAAACAATGTTTTGCATCTGGCATGCTTTCAATTTCTTTGCACGCTAAAGAGTTTCTAAAGGTACTAAGAGTTATCTGGCATTCAAATTCTGTGAAAGCTATGTTCCCCCAGTTTTCCTGATTAATAGCATCCATTCATTTTTTATATTGCTTGTATTAAAATGCGCTCTCAAAACTCTTTTATCTTTCAGTGCTCTTACGTTTCTTTAATTTCGTTTGTTGTTTGAAAGTGGCAGGTTTTTCAAAAAGTAAAAATGGGCAAATAAAGAATGCAGTATTTATATCAATGCATATTCATGTTACCTTATTTTTTGTTATTTATATATGCTATAAATAAATTTATTTACGAAAGAATGCTAAGGCATTGTTAATTTAAAATTATGTTTGTAGAATACAGAAAGAAGCCAAATATTTTGTTTTTCTAAAGGAAGCCAGACATACATTATGTCTTAATTCATACTATATTAAAGAATACTTCTAACTTCAGACACTTTTACTCTACCTAAGAAAAAAAGAACAGAATTATTTGTACCAGAGAGGTGCATGCGCATAGATGAGATATGGACAAATGAGATATACGTAGAAGATAGATGACTTTCATATGCAATTAGATGAGTTCGAATCGATGTTGGAAAAGCTTCTCTATATATCATAGTTGAATTTAAATTACTTATGAAAATATTATATTTGTGTATCCAATATCCTATCTTCTTGGTATATTGTGGGCGAAAAAATATGAAATACGAAATTAAATTGCAATCCATCTTTTTGGAAGATCCAATTTCAAATCAGCTGAAATTTGTTGACTTTTTTTATTATTATTTTGCGGCACAAAGAGAACGAAGAGCTGCAAAAAGAGTTATTCCAAGCAACGCGGTGTAATCAAATACTTAAGCAAAGAAGAAGAAAAACTAGATTTGCATGAAGAGCGTTCGTTTTCAAAGGAACGTTCCACCTCGCAGCACTCGTTCCAGAAGCAGTCGGAAGAAATCTTTTGATAAGAAATCCGAAGCACGCAGTTGAGTCGAATGTCCTCAGTTCCGAAGGAATGAGGGGGGAAATAGATCTTTCTTGTTCCCCTCTTGAATGAATGAATTTATAATGTTGAAAATCTTTGCAATTGGAGTGCTTATTGTGAAGGATTGCATTTTAAATGATGTCCCGACCGAGGTGAGGAGAAGACAGCTTTTGCACTCCTTTTTCATCGCCGAAAATGCTCAGAATTTCCGATCTACCTACGCGTAGAAAATTTCCATCAGTAAATTTGGAGGACGTAATATAGCTTAACTTTTTTTAGCACACTCACCCTTTCATGGAACATTAACAAAGGTGCAGTGTCATTTTGACCGCAAATCATTACACTATTACTCCATATTTTCTCTTACTCATATATATGGACTCTTCTGAAAAAAATTCAAACAAGGCTGTTATTAATATAAATTCCCTTTAGATTTATAAATATATCGTCAATGCGGCGAGCAGAATTTTTGCTTCTCTCTAAGAGAAACAAAATCGTGCAATAAGTTAAAAGTGAACTATTTTCAGGGTTTCTTAGTTTTTTTAGTAAACAACCTTTTTGGACTCCGTCAGAAACAACAAGATGGCAGCGGATGAATTGAAACTTTATTCTTTTAATGATAGAAAGAAAGCCTTTCATCTCTTTTAGGAATAGAAATAAGAATTGTAAAAAATGGGAAACATTGCAGCCAAACTTTAGAAGGTAAAATGTGTTAGAGGTATAACTGTGTTGGAAATGAAAATTATATTGGATTGTATTAGTTGTGCAGCCTACACAAAACAGAAGAACTTTTCTTTGATTAGGATAATTAAATTTCTCTTAGATTAGCTTAAGTTTCTTTTATAAGAATATTCACTACTTATAGACAAAAACCTGCAGTTTAATTTGTATTCTAACCTGTTTAATAGCTGAAATGTTAAGGGCAATGTATGAAACGCCGGCATTCTATAAATTGCCTCAGCAATTTTAGGGAAGTATGAAATACGAGAATTATTTTCATACGTTATATATTTCCCATAGGCATCGTATTCAATACCTAGGCAAATGGTAAATGCAAATAGAATGACAAATGCTATTTAGACAAGGTACAAAAAGAATGTCATTATAAGGCTTTTATTTAAAAGACGTGCATTTTCAAAAATTCATATGTTAAAAATAATAAAAGAGTGCCATTAAATTTCTTTTATTCAAAATACGTAGCCGAAAATGAAAGTTATACATAACAAAGTTTATGCCTTTCTTGTTAAAGAAAACAAAATAAAATATGAACCTACCTGTTGCGTGAAGAAAGGATATCATTTTATTTTGAATTGCACTTAATTTCATTTCTTATAAAATCGAATCGGTGAAGTGTTTCATGCTTTGCCGTTTTGTTGTTTGGCATTGTATAGAATGCCTAGGATATGTGGAATTCCATATTTTGCTTAAAAATGATTCGGCATTTTATAGAAAGCCGGATTTCACACTTTGCCGATAACAGATACAAAATTACACACCCCGCGCACCCTCGCTTTTGCTTCCGATTCATTCTCATTCCTGCGGGCTAATCACATTTTAATTCATTACGGTTAGTTGTCAATCAGTGATTTCAAAAACCTCCTGAAAACGAAATAAAACGGTTTTGCTGGGCAAAGGTCTTGCATAATTAATGGTGTATAAGTGGGCAATAATAACTGATAACATTGTAAATCGATCTTCTGGTTCGATATCTGGAAACATAGGTCCCAGGGATGGATTAAGCCCTCTAGGGGGCCCTTGAAATGCAAGCCTCTGGGGCCCTTTTTCTCCTTCCAAAAACCAGATATTTTTGTATTGATTTTAATTTAATCTCTACATAAGCAGTTTTAAGTAGCAAATTTTGACTAAGTGAAATAGTAAAACATTTAATTGTGCATTATTTTAAATAGAGTTGATTTCAATATATCGCGTACAAAAAATGCAAAATTAAAATTTAAAAGAGATTTTATACAAAATAATAATAAAAAAATGACAAAACATTTTTTAACTCAATGTAAATACTATTTAATTATAGGATCTGACATGTTTTAAATTAGAAAGTAGCATATTTCTTAAAATTTATAGAGCAACATATTATAAAACTTGCAAAAGGTAATTAATTAGGTCTGTTGTCAGAATAATGTTCCAAATGAAAACACAAAATTAAATTATTCTGAAACTAACGCAAAAAATGTAAATAAATAATAAAATATATTAAATGAAATCTCAGGGTCTCCTAAAGTTGCGGGGTTCTTTCCCTATTTAAAAATCTAGCCCTGATAGGAACCTTCAGAAAATTCAATTCTTAATATAACAAAAGAAACTATTTCACGGACAGATGAACTTTTTTCAAAACCACCATCAGTAAAAAAATATCAGGATGTGGGTGGACTGTCCTTTCAAAATCACTGAAAAGCCTTATTCCAAGAACTACTCAAACTCTTCTGAAGGAACTTTTATTTAAGTTGGTGATGATGGCGACTGGAGACATCCTGTTTTAGAATAGGAACGTTTCTCGCCTACGTTTTTTCTTATTTCATTCGTTTCTCTAGACAGCTTGAAAAGTAAAATAGTTCAATCTGACGTCAGTGTCTTTTAAAATGTTTCACTTTTCTTACCAATTGTCTGCTGCAACTGAAAACTTTCTTTTGGGAAATCTTGAAACTTCTATAAAGACGCGAAACAAAGAAATGAATACCTTAACCAGAGATAGATATTTTAAATTAATTTCGTTTCTGAGCATCGTTGTTTTTATCAGACACTTAGCCAAAATGCAGTATCTTTTTAATATGTGAAGTCATTCTCGTGATGATGAGATATATATCTGAAAATGCATTTAATTTATACAATAACGATCGATGAAAACTCACCACTTACATTCTTATGAATATGATATTATAAATTTGAATTGGGCAAATGATACTGTTGAAAAGAGGGTAATTTTTATCAATTTGCAATGAGAAATCATTGTTTCATCGTTTTTGCTATTGCTTCATCCATTAAGTGATTATATCAGACTCGTTTAAAAAATCTGACAAAATCTGGAGTGATGGATTTTCACTGGCCACTATTGTACAATCGATGGCAATTACATAAATTCTATTTTTATTGGTGTGTTCTTATTCAGATAAAAATATAACATCATATTGCATTGAAACGTAGATAAGCCAAACATCAAAAATATATAGCACACAATTCCATTTTAAAATAATGATCATAAGTGAAAAGACGCTTTTAGTCCTACTGCTGTTGTGGGAAGGAATCCATAATAATTTATTTTGACGTATGTATGGACATGATAACTTGTGATGAATCTTGAATATGATAAACTCGTTTTATATTTTAAATATTTTTTGTCCAATAATATTTCAACACAAGTGGAAGAGTAAGACACTTTTAGGAAAAATGCATCCCTATTTTATATACAGTGCACTCCCGATTATCCCGGTTAATCACCGAGAGGGATCGCACGGACAATAGAAAAACACGGATAATCCGAAAACTCCTTTTTATTAAAGAAAAAAATCAGCATCAGTACAAAAATATAAAAAATTACTTACATTTGCATGCTGTATAACATCAAACTAGGAATTTTCCTTTTAACATTTAATGCTTTAAAAAATCTGTTATGCGTCTTTGCTTCTGCTGTTTTTTCATCACTTGTCGTATATCGACACATCTTTTACGAATCGCAGTAATGTCACCGAAAACAAATCCTCGTTGTCCCATATAATCTAACAAAGTTTACACAGATTGTAGAGCAGCAGAATGAGAAATTGTATTTCCCTCATTTAGTACATCTTCTGCATCAGTACTAGCTGATTCTCCATTATCAAGTTTTTGGAGGATTTCTAATTTTTGTTTAACATTTAAAACGTTTCGTTTTCGTTTCACATCACTCATTCACGCTACTAACTGAAGATAAACAAGACGCAAAAACTAAAGGAACACGTTCGAAAGTGAAAGAAGACGAAGAAGTTAAAGAATGACGTGTCGGGAGAAGCGTGTGCGTACAAGAATAAGCTAGCAGGATTTGGATGATTCATTTCTCGGAAAATTAGGGGTTGAACCGGTAGAGATTGTACGCGGAGGAAGAAAGAAAATATCTATTCTTTAGCCTCCGCCGTCACGACTCACTAGTTTCACGGAATGAATATCTCGATCGAACATCAACATCGATTTTACATGCATGATAAGCGTGAAAATGTTTTTCTTTAAATTTTTTTTGTGAGTCCGGTATGAGGACGGATAATCGAGAGGATACTGTAGTTATAAAGTAATTAAAAATTAATTTTTTAACAAAATAAGATGAAAAAAGGTACAAAAGAAAGTTTTTACGAAATAATAAATAATATAAAACAAACTATATTTATTCTTTCGGAAATCCAATCGTACAAAAGTGTGGCAATAAGATTAACTTGAGGTAGAGAACTTTTAATATAAGCGTATTTTCCTTTTCCTAATTCCTAACGAACAGTCAGAATAGCTATTTATGGGATACCAAAATACAGTTTTCATGGCCGAAGTAAGACAGTAGTCAATTAGTAAGGCCATTGACTACTGTATAGATAAGAATATTCGAAACTCTAAAGTTATTACTGACTAAAGATCAGCCCTAATGGCTATTGAATCAACTAAGGAGAAAAGGAGGATTATAATTGAAATTAAGAAAAATTTAAGTTAACCAAAATGTAATTGCAGTGGGTGAGGGATCACAATGGAACTGTAGGAAATGAGAAAGCAGATGCACTTGCTAAGCTTGCCGCAAGTAAAGATCAAATATACACTGAATTTGTTCCGTCAAAAGCTCAAGTTAGGTATTGAGGCATGGTACTACTTAATATTAAATGGCATGAAAGATGGAGTAATTTTTGCAAATGGATCATGGACTAAGAAATTTTTCAAAGAGGCTAAATTCAATAGACTCTACAGTGACTTCTATTATAACCAAGTGTTGACAAGTCACGGAGTGTTTGGTGCGAATCAAGCGAGACTATTCGGCAAAGAAAGAGGCTATCCATGTGGTGAACAACTTGAGACTATTGAACGCATTCTATTAAAATGTAAAATTTAGGAAAAAAGAGAGACGATTGGCCAAAAAAACTGCATCAAAAAGATATATTTCTGACTTAGTATTTTATTCGCCTTTCAAAAAAGGCGCTATTGGCATCCTTAAGAAGCTCATGTCCTCCCGTTTGACTTCCTGAGCTGGAATGGAGTTCTTCCTGCATTCCTTTTGTTTTATTTGCTATTTTATAACTGTTTTATTTGTTATGGAATGGCGGTGGAAACACAGACCTATACGAAAATTTCAGTGGTTTTTGCAGAAGGTGGGCTACGCTTACAAAATTCCGTAAGGCTTCTGCCAGATCGGAGGAGCTTTTGTATTTGGTGCATTAACTCCATATACGTGGTGCCCACTAATGTCCCTTACCACCTTTTTAACTACCGAATGGCTGCAGCTATAACAGCGATCAAACAAAGCTACATTTTATGTGTACTAATCTAGACTTTAATTTGCGCATGGCACTTTTTGATACTGATCGTCTGCATATTTGTAATGTATGTATATACAGGGTCCCCACTTAAGTCCCTTACCACCCTTTTGGCTACCAAATGGCTGCAGCTATCTTCATAAGAATGGCGTCTAGGCATGGTAAAGTGACTATGCCTACTGGATGAAACCACTTACAGCGTCACCTGGTGGAAAACGGTGGAGTTAGCGTTATTATCTCTAATACGGTACGAGATAGAGGAAAAAAGAGAATTACAAAGTTGTATAATGTTATCGATTTAGTACAAAAAGACATCCTATGGCCACGAATGCTGAAAACATAAGGCTTGAAATGCACATTTGTTTGTTTGCGGTTTCCGAAACTGTGACGTCACGAAAGGAGAAAATATTATCTTTCGGACTAAAAACGAGCTCCCAACGTGGCACAGTGGTAGCGCTTGTAATGTATTTTGTATTTCAATTATTAATTATTTCCTCCGCCAACATTGCAGGACCTTCAACGACGCATTATTGATGCATGTGCCAACGTGACACCAGCTTTACTACACCGTGTGCAACGTGAAGTCCAAGCAAGGGTTCAGATGTCCATTGTAGCTGACGGAGAGAAGTTTGAACATCGAAAATAAAGGTATCTTCCGATAACTAGTTGTTTTTTTTCTTTCTAAGAATGTTTTGTCACGTGCCAGTGTAGGAAATCGCGAACAAACAAGTACGTGTTTTAAGCGTTCTGTTCTAAGCATTCACGTCCACAAGGTCTCTTTTTGAACTAAATGGATGATGTTAAACAACTTTGTAATTCACTTTTTTCCTCTATCTCGTATTGTTTTAGAGATAATAACGCTAACTCCACCGTTTTCCAGGTGGCGCGATGTAAGTGGTTTCATCCAGTAGAGTGATTCATAGTCACTTTACCGTTCTAGACACCACTCTTATGAAGATAGCTGCAGCCATTTGGTAGCCAAAAGGGTAGTAAGGGACTTTAGTGGGCACTCTGTATATACATACATTACAAATGTGCAGACGATCAGTACCAAAAAGTGCCATGCGCAAATTAAAGTCTAGATTAGTACACATAAAATGTGGCTTTGTTTGATCGCAATTTCCAAAGCTTTGGTGTCAGAAAGAAGAACTTGCCTGTCATAAGACTAATTTAGCCATGTTGCTGCACAATGCATTCTGTATGGATTAAACTGCAAGATTTCTACTGTTCCATACTATTATCATGGCTGTGTGAAAAGCATGTCTCGTATGTTCCTATCTTATCTGCAAGAAATACTGACTGGACCTCTAGTGATTCATGATAAATTTTAACCCTCACCGGCTTCACCTGCCTACCCAAAATGGTGAACGGCGCATGAAAGCAGGTAGGAAATATTCACAAAACATATAGAAACATAATGTCAAAAATGAAGAACATGTCAACATTCAGAAAAAGTAAGAAAAATACTGACAAAAAATTAAATAAAAATAAAAATAAATATAAATTAATAAAGATTACAAAATAGAATACAAAATAAAATTTCAATACGAAATGTAAAAAAGCGAAAAGAAAGAGCAAATTAGAAGGTGTAAAAAAAAATAAATAAATTGTAGAAAAGAGTAAAAGTAAATAAGCGTAGAAAAAGATATATACTCTTACATACTTTAAAATTCCAGAGTTAGCCCATATTTCCTCATCGACATAGACAATGAATTAAAGATTTTACCTCCAGATCTCGATGCGACACTGAGGACATTGATGATTCATTCTACGAAGAGAATAGAAGAAATAATGTGCGATGACCAATGCACTACATCCTATAATAAATATAAAACATCATGCATGTGTGCATTACATCCTATAATAAATATAAAAACGGAGTTGTCCTGTTTGATAATCATACGGCAGCTTATCTTACATCAATTCAAGGGGAAAAATGATACTGTCCTTTACTTATTACTGCTTTTGAAACAGCCGTTGTTTGCAGAAAACTAGGTGTTCAACAAGCTAATGAAGATTTTATAAAGCTAAAAAATGAAGATATTACTGTAAAAAACTCAGAAAACCGACAGAAAAGATGCCAGCTAAAACTCTGTGCAGCAAAACCAATAACTATCTGCAAAAAATGTAACGTTGGACTATGCTTAAGATGTCTTTCCCGCTTCTACCTAAGTAAGGACTAATGGCAGTGAACATTGTCCTATTTTTAGGACATCCTGTACCGAATAAAATAATAAAAGTTTGGTAAGTTTTTTTTTACTTTATGTGTATACATAGGCTTAAAGAATCACTTATTTAAATTTTTTTTTTAAAAAAATATTAATTTTGTCAATGCTTGGTACAATATGGGTTCAGAGATTGTGAAGAACAATCCTTGAAAATTTTTGGGAACTTGAGTACAAAAGAAGAGTTTTCAACAGAGCCTTCCAATCCAAATTCTGGATTTCTCTTTCACGTTTCCAAATTCCACACTCCAAGAGAAGATGTGATTCATGATAAAGCCTAACCACGCTTAACGTATTTCAATATTCTATTTATTATTGCCTGTAAAGGTAATTTGGGGCACAGATGAGCAACTATTTCGTTCAACACTTTCACAAAGTTGCTTTTTGCGAGTCTATTGATGACATCGCAATATTGGAATTCGCGACTAAACAAATTCGCATTTTATGTGTTCATTTCTTTTAGCACCTATATGTGCAAAGAGTCTCTTCGTGCTAAATCGATGACTCTGTACTACTGCATGATTAAATTTTCCCCACATATTATACAGTTTACAAGATAACTCCGAATTTTGAAACTAGGTGGAGGAGCTCAGGATTTTAGTGGACATCCTTTATCTGGAGATCAAATTAAAAGACCTGGATTCTCTTCGGTTTTAATATTGTCCTATGCTTCTTTATACATTGAATTAGTTTTTGCTGAACTAATTTTCATTTAGTAAACAAACAGAAGCACACACACACGAGAATATTTGTCCTGAAATTAATTCTACATTCTGTACCACACAAATCATGACCACAGATCAGTCTTATCACTTTCCATTAAATGTAACCAATTTTTTCTGATTTTTGCTGATCACCATTCCCTTGGATATAATTCCATGAAAGCGACCTTCTCTAATATAAATCTTTCCTATTTTATAAAAGTTGTGAACGAAACATTTTATTTTGTCTAGCAAAAAAAATTTAATCTTTATGAATCAACTTTTGTTACAACCTAAGTTGTACTTTGTATCATCCAAAACCTTTGCCATCAAATATATATTCTTATGAGAAATGATAACAACTCTAAAATTGATATGAACTTTAGAGTTTCTAAAGACAGCATTGAAAGAACTGAAAATTTCTACAAAACAGCACCTATTCAAAATTCATCTGGTTTGTATTGGTTAATTTTGTGTTAAGTCAAAACTGAATGTTTTATGACGTAATAAATTGTCTTCCCAGTGACTAAGAACATAACGGACTTCTCAAGCAAATGTTTTTATCTTTTGAGATATTGCTTTGATTTTTCATCATAATTTTATTAACACATTCATATGATCAGAAAAATAAATTTAGTTAAATATATATATATTTCTTATTTTTTGGTATATGAAATTTATTTAAAACATACGGAACTTCAAAATGCTCCACGTATATTAAAACATAATATATGTGTCTCGATCTTCCTGTATGTTTAATGCATGCTATGTTAAACCATTTAAAACATATTATTAAACCACAATGCTAGCGAATTCATGGAATTTTTATATTCACTTCTTATAATTTATGGATAAAATACAATTTTATCGGCAGCACTCGAAAATCAAAATAATTTTTCACACACAAAAAAATGAGATAAGAATACAGTGCATTTCAATTCCACTAGAACGTCGAATTCCGGAGTCCCAGTTTCGTCATGTTTACATACATGTAAAAAAGTGATATCGAACATTCTGTATAGAATAACACGTAACAAGTGCAATAATAATCCGAAAACTGTCGAAAGTTCTTATAGAAAAAGCAAGGAAATAAATCTCCTTGAGGAAAATTTCACCATTCGTTGTCACAAATCATTATGAAGGAGCATAGGGGGATTTAAGGTGTATCTTTATATAAAATAGCAAAACGATAGGAGAGAAAAATTCTAAGGATATAATCTTAAAAAATGATTTCTGGCTTTTTTGAGGGAATCATCGTGTCGCATAGAGAATATGACACGTTGATGACAAAGGGGAAGATAGTTCAGCCATAAAATGGTTGAAACCAAATGGAGAAATGGTTCTTTATGGCTTCCACTTTTTTGCAGGGTAAATCATTAAATCCAAAGGGAGAAATTTGTTCCCTATGCAATATCAACTAGAAAGATTCGATTGAAAAAAGTTATCGTACAATCGCTTCATGCACTTTCTTCACTCACGGAACATTTCAATTCGAGTTCAGCAGAATGTAATCCTTGTCACTCACTCCATGGGTAAATGGAATACGATGTGTTATTTGAAGATATTGCCACGTTTAAGAAATAAAGAAAACTTCTCTACTCCCTTCTTTTCCTTATTTTTTAGAAGCACATCAAACAATATTTTCGTACTTCATTATTTAATTAGTTTTTTAAAGCTATTAAAGATTTATTGGCAACGTGGTGTAAAATTTGTTTTAGAAAATTCCAGAAGCTTGAGCTTGATGTATAAATTTAAGCCTGTGCTTTAGTTCTTTTAAATGTTATTATGAATGTATATTTCTTTGCAAGTTAGACTGTGAGCGTTTTAGTGTTTTATCTTTAGTTTATATTTTGACAATAAATCAAAGTGTTATCAGAAAGTAATTGTTTTCGTGGCAATATTTATAACAGTTCGAGATTGACCTCGATTATTGTAATTACTCCTTTGAAGAATAGCGCTAAAGCTAGAGGCTTTAAAAGCAAACATTTATTTTTGTTTACTGGTTTGGATTAATTATATTTCTTTCGTCCATGCGATAAATATGTAATAATGTTAAAATATTTGTTATTATAAGGTATAAAATTCATTCATCATAACGAGAAATTTCCATTTCAAATCAATATATTATTCAAAGTGAAATGGCATTTTTTATTCATAGAAAATCAAGATATAATCAAGATGAATACAAAAAATAGTTTTTTGATCTATAATGAAATATCAATTCGATTAAAAATATAGAAGAATTATAAATGTTTTTAAATCAAAGCTAACGATGAAGAGAATGAAAGCGAAACAAGATAATTAATAATTGAAGAAATTAATTATTTCCTACACTATTTTTTTAAAAAGGGTATCTTAAAAATAATTTTTACAAAGAGACAAAAGCCCAGAATTATATTGTGCAACGCATATTCTTTGTTTTGCTGTAATATTGATGAAAAAATATTGTAAACTTAACTCACTGTTACCAAAAAAATATGCAATGCTAAATCTCTTAAAATATCTGATAGACGATTCTGTTATAAGAAACATTTTGCAAATAATTACTGTTGGTAGAATGAAATGTATTACAAAGAAATATATTACAAAGAAACTTTTTGTGATAGTTTTGTAAAGGACGATATTAGACATTAAATCACAAAGAAAATAATTGTAAATAATCTGATTTTTTAAAGTTTTGTATTTTTGTTTAATTCTCATCTTTAAAATATAGACAAGAGCAGTATCTAATAAGATATATATAAATTAAATTTTTGATGCCTCAGCTTTATCTTTCATTGTTTGGTAAATGGAAATTGAATATTAATATTTAAAAAGTGAGTCTCCTTTCTGCATCATTCTCTATGTTTAATCTTTGTCATTGCTATCGAAACCATAATTTTATCAGGAACAATGATTCAAAGAACTATTTATGTGCTCAATGCAATGATTTGATTGTTCACAGATTTGAAATATACTTATAGTTTTTCATGGAAAAGTTCGATACAGCAATAAATATGTTTAAAAGTATAAACACAAATAAGAGCTCAGGCATTTGCAATTTTTGATAATTATTATTTTGGTTTAATTTAGTTTTAATAACGTCCCGTTTAGAGGCAACGCGAGAGTTATTTTAGGATAGACTTCGCACTTTTGAACCATGGTCAGATGACCAGGACGACACCTGAGTTGGCATCTCCCTCCAAACTTCCGCACTGCACCAGCAGTCTTTTGCCTCAGGATGTCAGATTTAACGTGCCCCACATAAACGGCAGATCCGCAGTGGACTCGGATTTCGAAGCTGGTATCATCCGGCCCAGAAGCCGAGACCTTACAACTAGGCCACCACGGTTTATTAGCATTTTGAATATCCATGACAAACGGAAATTCCTTTTACCATTTGAAAAAGTTTAGGGTATATCCAATTTTTAAAATTTTGAGTGATTATCTTATTTTCTGATCAGTGTAAAAATTCGTTTGCTCCATATGTTTAATTTGAATTATCCCTCTGCTAGATTTCTTTCCCACAGCAAAACTTAATTCACAATGTTCTAAAATTAAGCTTGTTATAAATATTGCAAAATTTCATATGTATAATTCCTATAAGATTTTATTTGAATGACCACAAAAAATGTTTTTTCGATAAATATCATATTCTTGCATTCTAAATTATGTAAAATCAAGAGCAGTCGACAATGTTGCACATACCAAATTGGACACTGACTTACAGCCCTCTTTTTCAAGAATCAAAGGAGTAAATATTATATTTAAATGTTTGAGGCTCAAGTATGACAAATAGATATAGTCTCTTTAACAAAACCGAGTTTGACAAAAATTGTGGCACGACTCCCATCCACTCCTTCATTAATGAAGAAGAAGCAGTAGTTGTATTTATTTCAATTTGTATATCATTAATAGAAGTACGTGAATTAAAATGCATTTCTGCACCGAGAAGAAGGAGAGAATAAGCTGGAATTATTTTATTACATAAACTCTGCTACTGAATATAATATGCGCATAAGTTCCGGTGCTTTCTTGGATGGTATCGCATTTTCAGCTCCTTGTTTATGAAAAAAAATACTAAATCTTTTTGAGAAAGGAACCTTAACCTCTTTTTCCACCAAGGATATTTAGCAAAACAATAAACGCGGAAAGGCTTCATGTAAGCATTTTCCTCTTTGAGTTGAACTGAATGGGAATAGGAACGAAAACTTCAGAGTTTCCCGTGAGATGGCGCTGTAAGCTGTCTCATAGCGTAGCACAAAGTTGTTCTACTATACCTATACATCACTTTCATGACTATAGCTGTCGTCGTTCTAAAGTTAAACGAGGTGAAAGGGATTTAGGTAGACACCCTGTATATAAAGAATAACATCCAAGAAATGGATAACTCAAGTGTCATATATCATTTTTTATTAACATACTAATTCACTTAGAGTTCTCCGTTATCCTCTTTGTATCTAAGCCCAAATAAAATTCAATCTTCCTCACTTTATACACGCCAAATACCCCGTGCTAGCTTAATTTTGGACTGCACATCTTGCTCGGAAAGATGACATGGCATCACAGTGAAATGTAACACAAATTGCACATAGATGTCTAATCAAAGAAAAACTACCTCATGCTTTTTCCGACAATCAGATATAATTGATATAATTAACCTATTGGTATGCAGAGAAACCTCGCTTAACGAGCATAATTCGTTCCAGAACCTTACTCGTAATATGAAACAATTTTTCCCATATAAACTAATGTAAAATAAGATAATACGTTCCATGCCGAAAAAAAACCTTAACAAATTTTATGTATAGCGTTTATTCAAAAAAGATTATAAATATAAGAATGTTAAGGAGCAGGAATCATCTTCATCTTTTCTTTGATAGCAGAATCAACAACATTGAATGCGGATACGATCTGCAGGAAACAAAGCAAAACAATCGAAATAATATTTTTATTATTTAGAAATTTTAATAATTTTTTATAAGTGTTTAATAGAGTTGTTGAGTTTTTATATGAATTATGATACATACCTAATTCTTTTCTAATAGGAAGCTGTCTAGAGACATTAGTTTTTGCGACTCTCCAAAATTTGTCGAAAATGCAACACAGCATTGTCATAAAATAAATTTGTAGAACGCATAGACACTGCCTTATTAGGGCGATGCTTTTCATTCTACGATGCAACAGTTTCCCATCCTTTCACTAGTTCTCTTATATTGCGCTAGAAGAACTTTTTTTCCTATTACCTCCTCCTCTGGCAAACTCTACTCCATAACCTGCTGCGAAACACACTGCAACTGCATAAGCTCTTCGATGGTCAGCTCATGGCCGTGCTCTTCCACAAGCTCATCGATATCATTGCTATCCACCTCCAATCCCCTGATCTTGGCCAAAGACACAATCTCGTTCGCTATAGGCTTCACAGGGCTGTCTCAGACTCCTCAATGTCACATTCAACAACACTTTCCGGTCAAAGCTACTTCCAAGAGATGTGAGCGTTCTCTTGGTCGCATGCATTGATAGAGGAAACGATGTGGAAGCGATATTTCTAATATTCTCTGAGAGTAAGGTTGGTCCATAGACACCATGTTTGATAAAAACGCATCAATAGACACCATGTTTCATAAGAATTGAAGCAAAATAAATGCTTCATGGATATGACCAGTAGCGGGCGCAAAATCCATGACTTCCCGTCACTAGTTATGCGGAACGTCGCTTTTTAAGCAAGTCATTTTTTTACAATTTATTTTACTCGTTTAGCTAGGTGCTCGTTAATTGAGGTTTCCTTTTAATTAATTACTGCTGAAATGTAGTCTGGTGGAAAAGAGTCTGCAACGCTGAATTCAGAGAAGGCGAAAAATGAAAGAAATATATTTAAAAATGCAATAGCATTTCCTTTGAATTTTTTTAAGCAAATTTAGTGGAGAAGGCAGAAAACTATTGAAATTGCATTCTAGTTTACATAGGAAATCTAGTGTTTAATTTTGCCTTTCTCTAATAGTTTTTTGCTACTGAACAAAGAATTTATGGTGCTCATATGCTCTCAGAATATTAAATAATTCTTCCTTTATTAAACTTACATCAATAACAAGGTTCTTCAAATTCGTTATCACGTACCATACCAGATGCTAAAAGCTTATAGGATAATTTTTCATTGAATATGGAAAGCTTAAATCGGTTGCATTCATCGATTATAGGAAAAGAAACAAAATGCCTCTATTATCGTATTTTGCTGAACAATAGTCTTTTCATGAAGTGTAATGAAAGTCCTCATTTATTCCGATTGCATTGCCCATTATTTAGAAACTTTGAGCTTTCCAAAGAGAAATTAACTACAAATTTGTTTTGCCTGAAATATGATTCTTTGGTCTTTTCATATAAATGCTTCTTTGTTGATGTCATACAATTCGGGAAACTACTTTCAGTTCATCATTGGACAAAAGAGAAGATGTACAACATTCCTTTTCAGGGAATTGAAAAACAACCGCATTGACTCATAAATATTTTCAGCTGCTTTTGGAAATCCATTCTTTTCATATTTAATCAATGGTAATTTTGCGTTTAAAACGTTTCAAATACAAAAAGTGATAAACAGCTGTTGGCACTTTGAATTTTATATTTACATTTGAATTTTAAAAGTTAAACGCTTTGAGATATATTCATTTAGTCATATTAAAATATTGTCCATAGTTATGACAAACGGTGAGTTAATTAAATCGTCAAGTGTTTAATTAAATATGATTTAGGCGAACACGAAACATTTAACACGAAATTATGGGGGAAGCTTAGACGTTTTTATTTTGCATAAATTTTTTCGTGCAATAATCTCAGAGTATAAAATAACTAATCAATCCCGAATAATTCAACACTCAATATTACTCTCACATAATTTTTCAGCCATTTATTTTTCGATTGATTTAAGAACCATTAAAAAAACTGGCCTTTAAACATACAATCTACATGAAAAGAAAGAAACTAAAGCAACATTTTGTTTACGTGAGCAAACAATATTATACTAGAAGGATTTGGCTGATGTTGAAAAATGACAGCACTTACAATGAATGTTGCAGAATAATTTAGAGTCAATGTGAAAAGAAAGGACTTAGTTAAAAAATATTCCCGTTCATCTAATAAAAGTTCTATGAGAATTATGAACGTAATGATGAATGCAAATAAAATTCTACAAGAAGAAGACACTTCTGAGAGATTGAGACAGCAAATTAAACTTCAATACATGATTTGACACTGCTAAAATCTAGTAGGAGAGGAAATTTCCCTTCATGGACACCTAGAAAAGGGAAGAATTGGGAAAAAAATGAGATTCGTAGCCTAATAAAATGCTTTCACTTAAAAGAAGAAAAATTCTAAATTCAATACCCGTCTACATTTGAATGGGTAGAGTTCACTCTCAAAGTTTCCCATGTTACACGTCAAAAGAACCAGTTCGTAAACTGACGAAAGAAATCTTCGGAAATGAATCTAGAAACACTCTGTCGAGTCGAGTGTCCTCAAAATCGGAGAGATTCAAAAAAGAAACTTCCGAATTTTTCAGCTCAAGTTGTTATTTTCTTTCCGTGAATGAACTTATAATGAAAGGAGTCACTGCCAGCATCTGGATTATACAGAGCATTTCATATTAAATGATATTCCGACATGTTCGAAGGGATGTTTTAGTAGCTTTCTTCCTTTTTCATACTCAAAATGTTTCGATGTCACACGTCTAGAAACTTTCTCACTTCCGCTATCTTCGTAACGGCTGAAGTGAAGAAAGCGCAAAGTTTAAAAATACTTGGGGTAAAAGTTGATCATTGTCAAGGTGGTTTTCAGAATCTTTCGATATGTTATGTTGCGTTTGGGTAAGCAGATGTTTCATTCCGATATAGAATGGTGGCGATTCACTGTGGGCGATATAATAATGAAGCTAATGGAAATTTCCCACTTTTAAAAAGTCGTTTATTCTTAAAAAGACATAAGAATTACCAACATGTATTGCACTACACATGAACTCCTGACATTTAGCAAAGATATCTGCTAATGATAACAAAAGGAAAATTTTTAGGGCAATGAATTTTGTTGCATTTCCTTGTTATTTGAAAATCTTTTCAAATGGGACAGTCGATAATAATAAACAGGCACATATCAGTTAAAAAAACTAAAAATATCTTTAAAAATACAGAAACAAATAACTTTTTTCAGTTAAGTATGTGGAGTCTTTCTAATCTAGCATTATGCAAATGAAGTCCAATTAAAAATTATTTCCAATGCTTTCACAAATTTTCGTGATATAATCCATTTGTAATAATTCAGCTATTTAAAGAGTCATAGATGAAAAGTTAAAATTATTTTATACAAAAGTTCTTTAATTTATATTCATAGTGAAACTGCAATTTTATCAAACTGCGAGTTATAACTATAAACTCCATTCATGAAAAATTAGGCTAAGTGAAAAGAATTAATACATTGGATAATTTCAGTCTATAATAAGTTATAAATTGACGAATAATGAGATTCAGTTACCTTTCCTTTTCTAGTAATATTGTCTAGTAAGTACTTTATTTTAAGGCTAGAAACACAACCACGAAAAAATTCATAGTTGAACAACAGTAGAATACTGGAATTCCTTTGATTTAAAAGGAGAAAATTAAAGCAATAAAGCATCATGAATAGGAATCAACCATCTTGTGACTATCAAGCTCAAAAATAAATCTATAGCAGATTATTTAAAGTTTAAAATGAACTATTCTTTTATTAGAACTCAGGCATTAACGTATAGCGAACAGCAAGTTGGTCCTTCTAGAAAGTTATGATTGATTTCTCAACCCAAAACTAATGTCTTATAATAATACGATAAAGAAGAATATCAGTTCCTCATAAGAAATCATAAGGATGCACGGTAGGTTACAGCAACGCACTCTCATTTACTTTTGGAAGAACTCACCAATAAGTGAACAAATATGTGTTACTTTTTATGCTCTACAAAGAAATGCATTTGCAGAAAACCTTGGGAAGGAAAAGAAATAGTTTAATTTTTAAGAGAGAAAAACTATATAATTATCCATATAGTCAATCTGACGATTGCAAGGTTTTATACTCCATTATTCTTTTTTGGGTGTTTTTTTCTCCATATTGATTGTTGCTGTCAAAATCAAGAGAATCAAATTAATACAAATTTAAAAAATAAGGCCTCTTCTTCATACAATATTTTCATTCCATATACTTTATATACACAAAAGTTCCTTATCAGTCGCCTTAACTTCAGAACGACTACAGGTATAGTCATAAAAGTGAGTCCTAGGTATTGTAAAGTGGAAATGCACTACGCTATGAGATCGCTTACATTGCCACCTGGCGGCAAACTGCGGAATAAGCATTCCTATCTCGGAAACGGAACGATATAGAAAAAACAGTCAGTTACAGAGTTGTAGAACATCAATGATTTAGCACAGAAACACACCGTGGGCACATTAATGCTGAAAACAGAACGCTTAAATCTACATTTATTGTTCGGGCTTTCCAACACTGTTACATGACGAAACGTCTTAGAAAGAGAAAAAAAGCAAATAATTATCACAAGATACCTTTATTTTCGATGTTCCAACTAATCTCTGTCAGGTATAATACACATTTTAACCCTTGTCTGATTTTCACGTCTCATGAGTTTTAGCAGATTAGGTGTCACGCTGGCACAAATATCAGTAATACGGTTCTGCATTCTTGGTGGAGAGGACGTATACATTTGCTGTTCGAAAATAATCCAGTCAACGAAGGAACAATAGAAAAGAATATGTAGTTTTGAAATTTGGCGCAGTTGTTGAGGGTAGTGTCCTAAACGACATAATAAAAGTCCCCGCTGGTGCGGAGCGCGTGGGGGTACAGGGGGATTTAAAGGGGCGTTTTCAGTTTTTCTTAAATACCTAAAAAATTATCGGCTCTATCAAAAAACACTCAATTACAAAATTAAACTACATAAAATTTCCTGCAAACAAGTGTTTTGCTTGTTTCTGTAGCATCAATAGTTTAGAAGATACAGGGGGATTTAAAAGTGAATATTTCTAAAATTCCTTATTGTAATGGTAAAATCAATTAAAAGTGCTGCATCAACAACCCTCAGAAAACCTTATGCCTATATAATTATTACAAAATAGAAGTATTGTATGTGTCGGAGCGAGGGGGCTGGCAAACCTATTTTATTAACAGTAGTGCTCCCTTCCTTCCCTCACATCCGTTCCCCTTCACAAGTTTAATTACATTCGTAGTCCAATCAACGAATTGTAAATTTTAAAAAAGGTGTAGTTTTGAAATTTGGTACAGTCGTTGGGAGATTGCCTAAACGACATACTAAAAGTCCCCGCCAGTGGGAGGTGCACGGGTGTACGGGGTGTAAAGGGGGATTTCTCAGTTTTTCTTAAATATCTGGAAAAGTATTGTATGTGTCGAGAGTAGTTGTGGTGTCAGGGCGAGGGGGCGACAAACCTATTTAATAAACAGTCGTACTCTATGCCTCCCCTCACGTCCTTTCCCCTCCACAAGATCCGTACTACTCAATCTTCTGGTTTTGTTAACCCTCCAAATGACGTATTTAGATAGTATAATCTAAATCTACATATGAGTTTAACATCGAAAGCTCGCAACCAGTCTGTCATAGTTCAACAGGAACATTTTTTGCCATTGGAAGGAATAAGAGCAGGTATATTCAATTACTAACACAGAAAATGGCTTCTAAAAGAATTGAAACGAGAGGCGCTACAGGAGATGCTGAAACTTATATTGTGAGATGTGGGTTAAAGAAATCAACTTCTCATCCCATTGTTGCTATAAGAGGACAAGACGCAGACCTAGTCGTGTTACTGATTACTTTCGCACCAACAGAAAGTAAAATTTATTTCGTGAAACCTGGCAATAGAAAAGTCGAAGCTAAATTATTTTCTATAATAAAGCTGCAAAAAGAATTTTCTTTTCCCCAAACCATCCTCCTTCTCCAACTCTACGCAATCAGTGGCTGCGACATAACCTCATCTATATATAGAAAATACTAGTTACATTGTTCAAAAATCCATTGAGCCACATGAAAAAATTGCTGACATTAACCCCTCATCAACAACAGATGTTATCTCACAAGCCGGTGTGTTCTTAGCCATAAACAAAGCCTCTGCTAACGGACATAATTTGAATAACCATAGATATGCAGCATTTCTCAAATCATCAACCAAGATCAAGGCTGATCTCTCCTCAATTCATCCAACCAAAGGACGGCTGAGCAACACTCGTATAGCAATGTGTTTCTGTTTGTAGCACCTGCCATGGCACCTATAATAATGAAGTCCTTCTGGAAGAAGAGTTCGAACGTGATCAAAAAGTAGAAAAATCTGATGAAATTTGATTACGAACAATTGTAAAAATGGATTATGTTTATTTTTATGTATATATATTATGTTATAGATATATTGCAATAGATAACCGCTATTTTGAAATAAAAATTTTATTCCTCAAAAATAAAATTAATATTTTCAATCAATTATTATAATTAAGAACTTTTTCATACCGCTATATATTCTAAACTATTCATCCTACGAAAGATATGTAGGACTATATTTGTAGGAAATTTAATCTAGTTTGATTTTGTGACTAAGATATTTTTACTAAAATCCATAGTTTTCGAGATATTTAAGAAAAACTGAGAAATTCCCCTTTAACCCCCTGTACACCAGCGCACCCACCACCGGCGGGGACTTTTAGTGGTCGTTTATCAAAAAGCAGGAACTGAATGTTAGCATCCATAAAAAATTATTGAACTAGTCTGGAATCAGTGAAAAATCTTCTGAAGTTATTTGAAAGAGTTACTGATGAAAGAGAAAACGTTCTTCCTATTTTTAATTAGAAATTTAAACTTCTTTTTTTTTTCTTTATTCCGTAAACCAGGCAATTATTTAAACTGGGATTCTCAAACTATTTCATTATCATCCAATTTTTTTTGTAGAATTAAAATTTTCTTTATGATAAATGGGCTAAAACATTTCGCAATAGAAAATAAAAATTCAAAGGAAAAATTGTGCTGGAAAAAAATTCATAATTAAAAGATAAGAGTGAACAAAATGATTTTCTTTACATGCAAACTTTTTTGAATTCCAAGCGAAGGTGATCTTCTCTAAATAAGCCTGCAGCAGGTCGGAAGTCAAAAATCTTCTTACTTTGAAATCTTCTTAAATTAATAAGTCTTATTAATTAATTTAATAAACTAATAATAATCTTAATTTCTGAGTTCACGTAGAAGATCAAAAACCTAATTGAATGAATATAGTTAAAACTATTCAAATGAAAATTTATTTCCTTGCTCTCAAAAATTTTCGTAGTTAAGTTAGGAAAGTTTGAAAAACCTGGGAACTTTCATCTAAAAATATATAAATCAAGTTTATAAAATTATTATTTTAATTTTTTTACAGTTTTAAGTTAAGCTTGAAAATGAACGACAAGTATGAAAAAAATCCTTTCTTTTTAGTCTTTTGAAAGACGAAACATTTTTATTTCTAAGCACAAGAAAGAGAAAAAGATATATACAATCGCTTGAGATTTAATGGCATTAAATAGTAATCTTAGAAAATGGTAAGATGTATTTTTAAAAAAGAACTAACTGTTTCCAGTGGCAGATTTATATAACTTTTGATAAAATGAAAGAAACCCAATAAATCTCAGAAGTTGAAATATGTCAAAAAAGAATAACACATGAAATTGTGGGGTCCCAGGAGCCCACAGTTCTCACGAGACCAGACTCCCAACGAAGTCGCCGAAAGCGAGAAGACAAAGGAAGCCGCGATGTTGTAAAAACGACCCTGTATTACATAACCCGGAGGGGGTTTGAAGGGACCGTGACGACTGACCGCTGGGAGATCGCCCAGGTTGACCGACAAAAGAACTCATTACGTTGTGACTCTTTCCAATGATGAAACGGGAAGGGGAGTGCATGTTTGTGGTTGGTTAAATTGTTCGTCACCCGGACAAATAATGGAGACTTAACTTTCGGCCACGCCTCAGAGGGGATGGTCAAAGGGATTTTTAAGCTGGAATTGGGAAGACGAGAGGAGAACTCGGAGACTCGAGATTGAATTCGGAGACTGATTCCGATTCGAATCTCGATTCTCGTGATCGGTGATTTTGAAGTCAGGTCTCAGCTCGAGACTCTGTACTTGTACGGGCGCCCAGTCCCGTGAAAATCGAAAGCCAACCCTTGGCTGAACAGAGAGCTGGGAAAGCATCTTAGAATTCTTCGGAATTGTTCTCGAATAGTGAGCGTGAAATACCTCACTGCCAATTACCTACCTTGGTAATCCACATAACTCTTTGGAAGTTATTTCAATGTTTGAGCGGAAGAATCCCTCAAACTTCTATTTCCGGCCATCGGACTTTGAACTCGCCCTGAGTTGAACTTTACTGAACTTTATCAGTTTTCTTACGAGTAGACTCACACCTAGAACTGCGATTGAATCCAGTTTAAACTTTTGACTTTGACTCTCACTATCTCATCCTGAGTTAGACAGAGTTTTGAATGATATTATTTTTGTATATTTCTTGTAAATAGTTCCTTAACCAAGAAATCTTAATTAAAATTAATATCCTGTATTTCTGTGTCTTGTGATATCTAATCAAACCCCAGTATCACTGGGCTAAGACCTTACAAAATAAAATACTTTTCAACGTTCAACACCCTCAAGGATAGTATCGAATTATTTGAGAAAAAACTTTTATTACAATATTCGATGTTCTGATAGAAATCTATTTCTTTACACTAGGCCTCAAAAATTTCGTAACATCATTTTCGTACATAAGTACAAACATTCAAGTCTGAAAGATTAAATTACTTATTAAATAATAAAGCACTCATAACATTGTTTTAATTTCTGTGTCATGAAGATAATTTTGAAACAGATAGTTAAAAATTTATATAAAATATGAGCTTAATGTAAAGATGTCCGGTGTAATTTGGACTTTACTTATGTATGGGAAACCAGGAGAAGATGGCGATGTTAACATTTAACCATTTTTAATAAATTCAGTTTCTGAGGTGACTTTTTTTCTTTGCATGTATTATTAGATTGACATTTTGTTGAGATATACTTAAATTGATTAATTTTTATTTTAGTATTATCAAAGTTATTTTACCATTTAAAAAAAGCAAACCAAAAAGTCCCAACTAGCCCGGTACCAGGCAAGTTGACTTTGACCACGAGGTAAGATGAAAATTATAATAAAAGTTCGATACATTTTTATTTTTAGAAAATATATGGCAGAACATTAATTAATTAAACATTGTTAAAAACATTTCCTTGATTAGTACGTAATGAAAGAGCTATTTTAGTTAAAATTTGAGATCATAGTAAATTAATATAATTCAAAACCAGTGTTATTCATTTGCAAAAATTAGACATAAATTCTCTTCATTCAGAGTCTCACTAGCCCTCAGCACTTGCAGCATTCTATTTAATTTTCTGATGGAAGGTCAACATAGATATCATTACATACAGGGCCGCTGTATTATATTTCCTTTGAAATTTTGAACTGATGTCATGGGTGTCAGAAGTTTGGACTTTTTAAAGTAATCAAACTTCAGTTTCTTTCTAATAACTCCTTTTTTGCACCCTCAGATTTTTCTTTGATGCTTTAAACATTCTTCGTCCACCTTCTGTGTGTGTTTCTGAACCGACAACTCTTTCATAGGTGAGCTTATTAAAATATTTTCTGTAGGTCTCACGGCTTGCAACATGTTACGGAACAGATAGAAGAACATATAGCTCAGGAAAGTTATACAAAGTAAATGAAAAAATTTATATATTCTTTTAAGAGAAAACAGTAAAAAGCAATTGGGTCAAGATGAAGATATCGTCAACTTGCCCCGGTCATCTTGTCCTGATCGGAATTGTTAAAAATTTTGGTTTTTAGATAGGATTGACAAAGATTATATAAAAATAAAGAGTGATTTTGAAAAGCGTATTGTCTAATGTAGTCATGCATAGCAATGAATAAACGAATAGGTGTTAGTCCACTAGATCTTACATTGAAGGTCTTGAAAGTTGCAACACGTAAGGAAGAAAACACTAACACCATATAACAAATTGCGTCAGTGGCTTCACTGTGCGATTTTTTAGTGTAGAAGACTAATAGTATCCGTAAGGTGGCGCTACCTAGTAATATGAACTTAAAATAAGCCATTCGCTGTCTTGGATGGATTCCTTGTTCGTTTGCTTCAGTTTTTTCGGGTTTAAATTCTTTGTTTTTCAGTTATTTAGAATTTTTTTTGTCTTCCATTGTTTTTTTGTATGCAGCGGCATATTGCGCTCTACTAAAACATTGTAATAATTTTGTAATATAGTTTTAAAACTTGTTTTACTTGTTAATTGCATTTTATTTGATTCTCTCTGTGTATAATGAATTAATATTAAAAACTGTAGCATAAAATGAAACCACACCTACAATTTTAAAACTGTTCAAACTTCCCTTAGAAAAGCCACGTATGGATTAACAAAATGTGCTTGAAAAATACTTTATAGAAAATGTATACGCTGTAAGCATATGTGTGTTACAGTTGCTAATGAAATTATAACTTTTCTAAAGGAAGGGAAGAAAATTCACAGCAGCATCGTCTGAAAGTAATTCATTTTTCAAATACTTGATATTAAACATCTGAGAAGCATACAAATCTATACAACTGATTTAAAAAATATTTTCTTTAGCTGTCCTATTTTACCTTTCTTTGTATACAACGGGAAGATAAAAAAAAAGGCTTAAGTCTTTTAATATACGCATCTCGTTTTATTAAAATAGTTTCCGAGATGTTTTAAGTTTTCTCGAAGCCTGTTTCTTTTGATAATGATTTTTTTTTGCTGAGCTGTTTTATAAAAAGTGTCATATATAAATTTATATCCAACAGTAAACTGCAGTTCTGTCATTTACTTAGGATCTTTTTAAGGAGAAAGAAAAATTTATACGTTTTATATATATAGTATATTATGTTAGACATACTCACATTATACTTATACATTATACACATTTTTGGTGAAAGATATTGTGCAAAAAAGACAAAACGAGTACGGAAAACGTGTTCTTTTGAGTTTTGATTGGGGTTTTTTGAGATTTTCAGCAACAAAGGCTATTATCCCCTATTCATTCCAAAGTTCTTTTCAATCCGTAATCAAAAAAGAGATGAAAATTGCCTTCAAAAGACGGGCTAAATTATTGCCCATCTGATTCGGTCAAGAGAAAAAAAATGGCACCTTCCTAGAAAGACCTCCATATTCTTTTTTTCAACGTGTTCTTTTCACTGTAAACAACCCACTATGAACAAATAATCGCTGCTTATTAGTCACTTCACTTCACTCTCTTTTATCTACTAAAGAAAGTCAAGTTTTTTGGTATTTATTTGGCTGTGACACTAGAGCGGAAAATGTTTGTTTTGAAAAGGCGGCCATCTTTAAAGGTCCATGTCCCTTTAAATTCCTGTCACTGTAAATAAAATTCTAAATAACTTCTTAAACATTAAAGATACATTTTTGAAATTTTTATACAATGTGCTGAAGGGTTAGAGGATCAAAATAAGTAAATAAAAAAAAATTCGATATTTTGTCCATTTTTTGGGTACTGTGTCCCCTTAATTTATAAATTTTTTTCAATCAATAAAAATATATCCTTGAAGTTCAACTTATTAACTTGATGCATCATATTTGAGTGACAGTGTACTTACATCTGTTGGTACGTTCATTTCTTTGTTAAATATACATAACATTTTACAGCATACAGGAGTGCTATCTCCTAAAGGGACCATATAACGTTAAGCATTTTTATGGTTCTCCTGGAAAGGATATTTTGCTTCAAATTTTATAATTTTGAACCGTCACTAGGTAGTGAGGAAGATATTCGAAACATGACCCGCCTCTATTCAATTTCCACATCACAACACACAGCGAGAAAAAAGCGTTTGATATGAGATAGATATATTGCGAACTGACTCCATTTTGGATATTTTGTGGAATCAGGCTTTGATACGTGAAACCTCCGGTCTCATAGCCGAGAACTTGCTCTAAGGCCACCGTGGCCTTTATTTAAAAGTTTAAAATCGATTTTTTTTTTTTTATATCCGAAGGTATCCTGCATGATGAAACCGCTTTTTATTTCACATGACTTTTTTTACTCTGAATATTATAAATAGTGCTATTTTAAAGTAATGTTGGATCGAAAATGCAGAATTTCTATTCAGACATCTGTAAAATAATAAGTAAGTGAATTTCGAAACAAATATTCTAGCATTAACTTCATATTAGAATAATTTCATCTAGCACTCCAACTGCATCCCAAATCAGGTGCAATTTTTATAAAAATGCCAATTATTTCCCTGATTCGAAGTCTTTTCATTATAACTAAAATTTCTTAAAACGTTTAACCATGATGCATTATATTTCTCTTATAAAACCAGAAGAAAGTAAAATAATCATATTACGAAAATTAATTGATTTAAAAATTTCTCCATATCTATATATATATATATATATATATATATATATATATATATATATATAT
>BGPR01000046.1:1002080-1040178 GCA_013235015.1 Araneus ventricosus | reverse complement strand
ATATATATATATATATATATATATATATATATATATATATATATATAAGGCAATGTTCGTATGTGTGTTCGCTATAGACTCAACAACTAGTGGACCGATTTACGCGCGGCTATTTGCAAAATGATCCGCGTTGTCCGGATAATTTTTAAAGCTATTGAAATCCTTGATCTGACCATTACAAAGAAAGATAGGGGCCTAATAATATTTTAATGTTTGGCTGCCGTTGGCGATGGCTGATAAAATGCTTGTCGCAACTCTTAACGCAGGGTTGCTTTTTGTAAACAGGATTGTTTTTCGGAGTCGCGTAGACCTCGAGGCAGGGTTGCCATATTGGCCATTTTAAGGCCAAATTCTGGAAATTTGGTCTTTTTTCAAAGCCCTTGGTCTTTGGAATTTTCATTTGGCCTTAAATTCATTTTTGGCCTTGTTTTGGCTTTATTTTTGCTTATGACTTTCAGAAAGATTTTTAATAAATAATTTTATGACCTTATAATTTTTTCACCATTCTTCTGAATGTATTAGTCTTAATGCCTCTAGCGGTAACTATGTTTGTCTCTGCACAGCATATAAGAACCACTTTCTGTTTTAATTCGTTTCTTTTCATGATCGAATTCTTATACAAAAACTTCCACACAAAAGCGTAAAATATTCCTTTTCTTTTGAAAAAGAGAGGAATGGAAAGACAACATCACATTACAGATATTTTTTTAAAAGGAAGAAAATGCATTTATGTCTGTAATTTCGGTATTGTTTGAAATACCCATCTCCAGCAATTTAAAAAACGTTTTAATGTCAAATCTAAGAGACAGGAAAAAAAGCTTCCAGGAACAATATTTAGAGCTACGCAGCATATTGAATTTTGGGTGTCAACTATTTAAATACCATCGAAACTAAGAGCAGTGCATTTTTGTTATTTTTTACCATGTTTCGGAAACTCAGCCATCTATTATGAGCCTGAAATCAGTTTTTTTTGCATTAAAGGTTATTTTTTACTGTTAGTCGTTTACTATGAGTAAGAAAGAACTTTTAATTTATTGTAATCACATTAAAAAATAATATAGAACATTGAAGTTCAGAAGGAAAGAAATATCGCGCATGTGTAGAAATAAGCTCGAGAGCTGTTGTTAAATTTTGTGAAGTTCTGTAATGTACAATTTTTTAATGTTTTGTAAGTTTCTTAATGTTCAATATTAATTGTGATGATTTTGCTGCATTAGATCGAAATGAACAACGTGGCAATAGCCGATTACGCATGCAAATGAACAGATTAAATTAATTGGTAAAACTTGAACGTATTGCATTTCAGTATAATTCGAAATTGAATATAGCTTGCATCCAGTTGTGGTTGTTGAAAGTATGAATAAAGTTCGCACAAATTTCAAGGCATTAAAATTCAAGAATGAAGCTCCTGGGTTGTGTTGTTTGAATGGTAAAGTTAAATTGTCACCACTGACGGCACCACTTGAGCCATTGCTCTCATTGGTCGCTGGTACTACAACACAATCGAAGTGTTTTTTGAATAACATACGAAATTACAACACATGTTTTCAAATGACTTATTTGGTGCGACGAATATAATAACTCAGAATTATATGCCAACATTCAAGATTCAAGGAGAAATATACCATACAGCAGGCTCTTTGTTTCCATTTAAAGATGCTGACCACAGATTTCTGCAAATATATTTTATCGGAAATTCAAATGATCAAGTATACACACACGTACGAACACTGCCTTTTATGTATATATATATAGATATCCAATTTTAAATACAATAATTGATATCAAACTTTTAATTGTGCTCATTTAATCTATATATATTCTGAAATCTAGCAATAGCAAAGCATTTCCGGGTTCAGCTAGTCACCTATAGAACAGGAATTTTGAATAATGACTTTCTTTTTAAACTCTTACTAATACACTTCTAAAACAATTTTAAACAAAACTTTTAATGAAGGAATGAATTGAAATTCATTTACACAAACATTTCATCTAATAATGGAAGTTTTCTCAGAAGTGGAAATATTTTTAACACACTTTAAATTTTTATTCCTTCCACACGAATTTGGAATCCCAGGAACCATTTCTGAGCGAATATGTAATTTCCTTTCCACCAATCACGATTGCAGATAGGGCTAATGAGAAAAGCCGAGCATCGAAGTGGAAACTCAGTTAAACATTGAAGTTAAGCGAGCATTCTGTAAAGCAAGTTCTAATCGTATACGTTAAGAACTTTAAAGAGGAGTATTCAATCTTCAAGAAGTTTCGTAGTTAAATTCCAAATTTCATGATGGCTTTTGAAAGTTATCAGAACTGCGTTTATTAGTTTCTTTCTAAATATGCTTGTATGAGGAAAAGAAAATTTTGTTTGATGGTAATTAGTTTTAGCCTGCCAATCGCAGAATTCATATGACTTGCAAGAAATGATTTAGTTATCGTAGAATATTAGAAGATTTTTTTAATGAATTCTATATGTTCTTTTATGAAAAAAATCCATTAAAATTGCAGGATTAAAATAACGTTATACAATTGTCTCAAATTAAAGTTGCAATTCACAAAACTTTAGTACAATTGAAGGGTTATATACAATAAAAATATCACATTCTAGAGTTTTTCCTGCATATAAAAATGGCAGGAAGCTTACAATTTTTTTTTATTTTCCTCTCCATAATAATAAAAAACATTTTCAGTTACATAAAAATTTCATAAATAAAGTTCCTTTTTGAACTATTTGTATTCTGACTTTACATAAAAAAGATTTTTTAAAATATAAATATCGGTGTATTATAAGATATTCTCCATGTCAACAATAAAGTATAGTTTATAAATATATAAACTATATAAAGTTTAATTTTCAGTAAACAAAGACATTTCTTCAAACACACAAAGACGTTCTTGAATTCAAAAGGCAATTATGTATAATTTTTATCAAAATTACTAGTTGAGGAAATAAAATTAATCAGAGCGTAGTTTTAAATTTCAAATCAGCAAACGTACGAAATGTATTATAAATTTTAAACATCACAGTTTTTAATAAGTTCTACATTTTTAATAAGTTCTTTATTATTAGTTATCCTTTTCATTAATAATCAAGGGTAAATGAGTAAGAAATGCTGGTTACAGACACAGAAGTAAAAATAGAAATATCTTCATGGAATATATGGGCGCAAACTTCGCTTTATTAGTCTTGAAGATTTGTTTCATCACGTCTCAGACATTGTGTATATAAAAAGAACAAATTGCCTATATCTAATAAAGAGTTCTTGTCTAAACTTAGTTGGGATTTCTTTTGAGACATTCATTAAATACATTTCCAGAGATAAGGAATTCCTGTCCTTTATTTAAATTACACTATTCCCTTTGACATTTAAAAAAAATTAAACTATAAGAATGTTCAAAAAATCGATTCAATTTCCATAAAAGCATGCGAATAAAGTACTATATTCTGTTTGATTTCCTCGCTTAGCTAGCATGTTTATTCTGTTTCCTTGAGAAAGACACGTAATACATGACTCTTCGTTTTTGTCAATATTCTTCATATTTCAGTGTCTTTCAATGAATGTTTGATGCTCACGATCAATACAACCGATATAAAATATTTTGACGATATAAAAATTGTATTTGCATGCAAAAATCAAGGCACGCACAGCGATTTGGATTCGTATGGGAGTGTGTATTCGAAAATTTTATTGAAAAAAAGGAAAGGACTTCAAATCATTGATTATTCACATTTGGTGAGTGATATCGAATGTTACTGAAATAAAGGAAAAATATGAATGTACAGCTTTCGACTGCTTTCGAATAAATGTACAAAGCATAACGTCTACAGGTCACGGGTACGGGGGTAAGGGACGGCGTTCTGTTCTGTATAAGAAGGAAAGTGAAAGTATATGAGATTGAAGCCAATAGAAGGGGGTGCCAGACACGTAGAAGGAGAACGGAAAGAAGCTGGCAATTTTGAGGAACAGAACGATGGATTCCGCGGATGGCATTTTAGGAAGTGTTCGCGGAACCAACGTTCAGCCACTGTTGTTAAATCTAGTGAAGGGGAATAATATTTCTTCTGCTGTGAGGCTGCAATTTTTTAAATACATGAACAATTCATGAGCCTGTAATAGATTCTATTTTTGATGTTCGTCTCTTCAGAAGAGAAAGATATCACCTTCGTATTTTAAATTCACGAGATATCACTTCTGAGTTCAAAAATTTTTCGATGCCTACTCAGCTCTTTCCGAGAGAATAAGAGACATACCAATTTCCCAGAAGAGGCTGTCTGATGTTCAAGCAGGTTGATGATGTTACAAACTTTTCTTTTCGTTGACGAATTTAAACTAAAATCATTCTTTATATATACTCGACAGTAATGACTCCATTTCTTCCAAATAATCGTTATTACAGATGAATTTCTTTAAAAATCAGATTTGAAATGCCAAAAATGAAATATTTTAATATTTATGAAAGCGTTTTCTGAAATAAAGGCAATATAAAACAAGAATATTAAAAAGTCTCTGTTGAATACTTCATTTAGAGGCTTGCAATTTAGGCGTCTTCACTGTTCATTAAAGAAAATTATCTACATATTTTAGGCACAAATAGTTCTTCCCCCGTCCCCATACATATGAAATACAAAAACAAGTGAAACTATTTTAACACATGCATTGCAAGCCTTTTTATAGCAAGGGAATTAGAATAGCAATTTAGGAAATAGCTTTTTTCAATTTTGAGGCGAACAGCAATCTTATTTTTTTCCGAATAAAAAAGGGAAAGAAAAGAAACATCAAATATCTCCTAGAACCTGCATAGTAAAAAAAAAAAACCAACGCACTTTATGATAAATGCGGCCTTCTCACTGCGCTTCGAAGAACTAATAGCCCCAATTACAGCATCTCACAGAAAGAAAAAACTGTGGCTTCGCTTTAAATTATGGTTAATGTTTTAAAAAGAAGGAATTAATATCGTAGGAAGGTCATAGGCCGTTCCATTTCAGGTTGTGAGAAACGGTATTGATCCGGATACCATTAAGAAGATACTTTCACTCCTCCGATTGTTAAAGACATTAATTCTTTTCCGAAAAATAGCAGGTTTATTTACCTTGACACTATATTGACTTAAAATAGAAGATGCCAGTTTTTGTTCAATTTCTACAGTAATTGAGGATATTATTTATTCCTAAAAAGTGCATTAATATTTCTAAACTTTAAACCTCAACCAGAATATGATTTTTCTTTATTTAATATGATAAGCATTTGTTGAAGCCATAATTTAGCACAGAGAAAAAAAATGAGAACTTTAGAAAAAAATGAGCCACTGTAACTTTTACTTTCTGCTTTTTTTATTCCATCAAGGAATAATGTATATTTTCCCACTATTTTTTATTCATTGTTTTCTTTTATATTTAAATTATGAATGAGAAATCTGGCAATTCTTTCCTTTGTGTAAGTGAATACACAGCTTAGACACCTGATCTACGGTTATAGAACAATGCGCGATTTTTACTAAGATATTAAAGAAATCGATGAGGAATTTTTCATTTACTATTTTTATACCATCGAAGTGATATCATTACTGAGATTTGGTAAGAAAATAAAAACATTAATTAAAAAGCGCAGAAATTTGGAAAGTTTTTATAACAGAAATGTCTGCAGTGAACGAAGAACGCCATTCTGATATTCACTATATATACTGCACCCTTAAATATACTTTTGTATAGCATACATCCTTAACATAGAATAATACCAAATTTCTATTTCTTATACTATTTCTTAGATAAGGCATTTAGTATTTATCCACAATTAGAAGGAACAAGCAGAGATGGCCTATTTTGTTGACTGCATGCGCATGTTGGTTTCATAGTTTTTTCATGTGAGAGAGGCAGAAGCAAACACGATGAGGATCGAATCTAAAATTTTATGATTTTTACATGTTGCTGAATACGTATCTGCTGTTATAGTTCAACATTTAAACCGTATTCTTTTGAGTGACCAACAGTTGATATCGTCAGTTTTAAAGCACGTGATGTTTGTCTCGAGAAAGATTTCGAGATGACCAAGACTGCCATGGGAGAATGTTGCAGATATCAGTCAACTGATGAATTATTATTTTTTTTACTCGACTCCATCATTTTTTGGGCATCATAAGTGTGTGCCTACTGACTTGTTTGTTATACGTGATGGACTGCATTTGATGTTATAGACATACTGGTAAAAGGATTTGATGGCCAGACATACTGGTTAAAGGATGAACATGGCCAGACGCGAATGTTCGAACATGAGAAACAGAAATGCTGCTTAATCCTGTTAGTGCTCCGCCTAGTGTCAAAAATTTGGTATTATCAACTTGAAACCATAGGCTGTCTGTGCCAGGGAAAGATTTAGGGACGGCTAAGATTGTCTGAAGAAAATGTTGAAGGTATCAGGCAAACGATGCATTTATTTTCTTTTTAAATGACTCCATTTGAGTTTGTTCTTTGGGACTTTTGTCGGTTCATTAGTGTGTGCCTACTGATTTGCTTGTTTTGGGCGAGGGATTGCAGAAAATGTAGTTTCTATTATTCCAGATATACTGACGAAGAAGTAAATCAGTTTATCTGTCAGAAATGTATATTATAGCAAGAGGAAGGGTTAGCTATATTCGAGCATCAGGTTTCATTTCCATCCTTTTCATGCAAACAGCGCCCTTCTATTTTCATTCGTTTCCGGATGAAAATAGAAAGATGCCATTTACATAAGAGAATGCAACTTTAAATTTGTTATAGAGTTATCAACTTGTTCCACGTGACAATCCAGATAATATAGGGTGGTCATAAATTATTGGACACATTTCAAAAATTAATAAAAAAACTAATAATATTGCAACTGCATTTTTTTTAAATGAGAGAGCAAATAAAAAAGGTTTTTTTTCAGATAGGTGGCGTTCTAAATTTGCTACAGCTAAAGATTTCCATACACTATGGCTACCGATCAGCAGAAGTCGATACGGGTTTCTGGTTTCCTTTTTAAAGTTTTCGTGAATATTTCGAAAACTAGTCAGTTTCGAATATTACAAATGATTTGAAAATTAAAGAGCGCAAAATTCTCTACAAATCATGGTTTTATTTTTCTTCTAGCTTTAATAGTTTTCCAGATAATGGCTCTCAAAAATGGGAAATGTCCAATAATTTACGACCACCTAGACCACCATAACGGCACGTTACCTATCTGAAGTTTTTTTAAAAAATGCACTCTCATTTAAAAATACCCGCAGTTGTAATATTATTAATTTTTATTAATTTTTGAAATGGGTCCAATAATTTATGACCACCCTGTTGTTTATATACAGACATCTAGTAAAGAATTTTTTGACAGTATAAACTTTAATATCGTTATATTTGTCAGCCCTTCAATATTGCTAATTCAATACAGTTTTGATAATCTTTGAAAACTGCTTTCGTTGTTTTTAATTTGTAAAGCCGTTGCTACAGGAACAGAAAATTGAATGGTTACGAATTTCGGATGGTTTGACTCATGAAGATAATTCTTTGATGAAATAATAATTCATTTCACTATCTACGTGCATTTCTTCAGCTTATATATTGCTATATAGAAAACTGTTTCCTTTTTCTTTTCTATCATTCTTATAAACTTGTCATACATAAATTCTAGCTCGCTTTAACCCACCTGAACCAGAAGAATTATGCTATCTACAATAAGGGTTGTTGATATTTTATTTTCTTAGTTCTGAAAAAATAAATCATTTCTCGTATTGCCTACAAGTTAATCTTGAACCTTATGGTAGGTTTTATGTCACAGATTTATTTAAATAAAGTACCATTACTTATTTTTAGCATTCAATTATTTGTATTAATCTGTGTTAATATTCAAAATAGAGAAAGTAACTGAAAAAAACATTTCAAACGAAATAAAATATTCCGTATCTTTGTGCGAGAAATTTCATTGGTTAGTTCATTTTTAACTAAACTAATTACTGATGTTTACTAATTAATTTAATAACTCAAAGAAATACTTCATTGGATTAAAAGAAATTATTTTATATTTTCAGTAAAAATTGATTGAAAATGTTGAAATACTTCTGTATTAAAATTTCGTCAAAATGATTTTCACACTTCTGTGATTTCCTTAAAAATTTCAAGATAGTCTTATTCCAAATGAGACTTCTTTCTTTTTTTTCTTTATAAATTTTCTCAGTAAACTACATCTGAAAATATTTTTGATGTTTGTAAGTGAGAGATGTTACCATTGAATGGAAAAAATAATGTCAGCATGAGAATTGGATGTTGATAAGCAAATTAATTAATTTAGCTTGTTTCCATTGACATTAAAATAAGTTTTTATTATCCTTCTCGAAACACGGAAAATTCAATTAACGATAATTGTCAAATTATTAGCAGATACCAAAAAAATTATTGTGGAAAATTCTGTGGAATACTGAATAAGAGTGATGGTAATTTAATTCGAAATACTCGTATATTATGAGAACACAAAGACGCGACGTTCTCCTTATGAAAATTCAACTAAGCGTCTCTTTATTAAGGAAAGAGAAATAATCTCAGATGACGTCCTCTGAGTCTTTCTTAAACATCTGAAAGGACGTAATAGAAATATCTAAAAACTCTATTAAGTGAGTTATTTTGGGAGTTCTATTCGCTTCAGAAGCTTACTAATTTGGTATTCCAAACAGATTTAAATCATTTGTTTTTCAAGGAAGTAGAGTGTATTTAAGGTATTTTTGTGTATACAAACTTACGTAGGATATTACTCAATAAAAATATACTACTGCTATATATTGCAAATACTTTTCATTAATAGTTAAGCAAATATGCTTGGTATAAAATAATAAATATTTTCACATTTATGATGATAATTTTTGTATCATAAGAGAATATGCTTTTTCTCTCTTTCTGTAGAAGAAATAAATATTATGGCTGCACTTTGTTTCTCTGTTGTCACTGGCAACTGAACTTGAAAGAACGAGAAAGTAGTAAGTTGGAGGTACTTAAAAATTCCAAAAATATCGACTCAAAGGAATATGAATAATTTTAAAATTATTTCTACTGAAGTTACGAAATTAAGCTTGTAAGAAAAAGACGAGATAAAGAAGTATCTACTTCTTTGCATTTTGAAACCAAGAATTTTTACTTAATTGTTTTAGAAGGCTAAAATTAAAAAAGAAAAAAAAGAAATATCCAATATTTAAAGTTTTAATGTAACTAAATAGTTTCCAATTTTAAGCTTTTGAAATGCTTAATAATAGTTTTTTGCAAGATATATTTTTCCATGGCAACTTTACTAATAAATAAAATTATCAATAAATTGCTTAAATCGAGACGTTTAAAAATAATAAATAAAATGTAAATATTAAAAGTAAAGTGTTTGTACAATGTTGAATTTCCTTAAGAAATGTAACAAATTGTTTGAGAAAACAAATAACATGTTTAATTACTTTTAATACTTTAAACTAAGATAAAATTTTAGGGACAAGAAACTCTGAGTTACGAAAAAACTTAGTTACGAGAGAAAATTTCGCTTATGTGCGTATTTCTATCCGTTTAGGGTTTATAGATAGACATCCTTAATCCATGCAAATTCCGTTTTCTTTTAATTTCTTTAAAAATAATTTAAATTACAGTTTAAATTTAAATTCTGTTCAGATATGTCATTTGCTTTTAAATGCATAAGGATCGTATCCATGGCTGTTTAAATGGGTAAAATAATACACTGCGTAAGTTTCCTTGTTCTTGTAGCTCGATTTGTCACTAACTAGAATTAAATAGAATTTGAATGGTTTTTCGTATGAATGAATAAAATTGCAAACTGGGACCCAGTAATATTACTCTTGCGTTGCGTTCATACTTGACACATTTTACACGTTTATAGTTCCATGTAAGCCTCAAAATTTACTTTTATTTATGTATCAAATTTACCTACACTAACTATTTCACTGCCAGAAGTCCACTTCGAGTACAAAGGTGAGAAGATGTCATTAAGTAAGCAGACTATTGGCTCCCTTTGATGGTAATATTATATATAATTCAGTATAGTTACTATTAATAAATCTTTATGATACATCATCAGTCGAAAATGGCTTTTCACGCATCAAAAGTCTCCAATTATTTCATTGATTTATCTTCATTAACTTTATTGTTTCTATGAAGGTTCCATACCGAAGTAAAACACATGCATACCCAAACATATCATGATACACCAAGAGAGTTATCAAATCTTGCTTTTATCAGTGTATAGTTAAAAAATATTCAATAACTTTTCAATCATTCCCACCACCCTTAACCCATTACAAAGGCAGCGGAAGTCGAAGATAGCTGAGAGTTTGAAACACTCTCGGGGATGAAAGTGAAGAGAATTACAAAATAATTTTTCTACTCTTGTTGGGATATCATTTAAAATGATATCCTTGTCAATAATTCAGATGATCTCAGTAAGTCTTTCATTATAAATTTATTCACTGAAGGAGAAGAACGCGATTTGAAAATTCGGAACTTTTCGAGTTCTCCGAGATGAAGACACTCGACTTGACAGCGTGCTTCCGGCTTCTTTCTCGATGATGCCTTCCGATTATTTCGGGAACCGGTTCTTTTAACGGAACGTTCCTTTTAGAGCGAACGCTACCATGAATTTCTGGATTAATTTATAATTTCGTTTTCTCATCGTTTTGACTAAGGACATTTGAGTAGGCTAAATTTCAAATTTTCCTCATCTCTTGTTTTCTGCTTGCGTCCATTGAGGAAAAAATAGCAAAAGTTTGAGATTTTTGCATTTCCTTTCGTATATATATATTTGTAATTATTGTGATGTTCACGGAAATGATATGTGGTATTTAAGTAATACGTATTTGTTTCATATTGATTCTGTTTATTTCCGGCTCTCGTTTGGAGATTTGGTATTGGGCTGTTTGCACGTTATATCATACGTTGGGGGCCAAACGTCCTCCCGCTGGCGTTGTTGGAGAAGGAGGTGCCAGTTTAGGTGTCGTCCTCGTCATCTGATCGAGGTTCAAAATTACGAGGCGCGTCCCAAAATAACCCTCACGTTGCTTCAATATGGGAAGTTAATATAACTAAACTTATCTATCTCGCGTCTGTCATATCTATTTGACTTAATAGATATTTGATTTTAACGACAGATCACCGCCCCATGTCCCCGGTGTTCTGTCTTTAAGAAGCAAATATCTATTAAGTCAAATAGGAAAGTTTCAAGGACATTTCGATTTAAAAATACCCTAATTTAGTTTGAAAACTGTCTCAGATCTTACAATTCTTTGATGATTAGGTTTCTACGGCAAGAGTAGAATTTTTCCAGTTGCAAATTGCCCTCTCGAACTAAACTGCAATGTAACATACCCGTTATTACACAGCCGTTACAGCGTGATCTCGAACTGAAAAACGCATATTTTAACTACATGTAAAAAGTTTTGATGATGGGTGAAGAATAGTCTGATGGGTGCAATTCAGAAACGAAGGAAGTTTCCAATCTGCCCTAAGGAAGCAAAATTCACTCACCTAATTCTTCTTTCTCCTTTGTTCCCTCACATTTGATACAAAACCACATAGCCTTACTTTTTGAACAAACTTTTGATGTCTTTAACGCTCTCTTTTATTGCATTTTTTCTTTGGTTTATATTCCACTTCCATTTTATGAGGGCTGCTAGCAATAATAACCGCTTTCTGGGTTATTCCTCTAGATGAAGAGGGGCCCAATCTGAGCAACTTATGGACAAGAAGAAAAAATTCACCTTACCTTATATTTAAAACATCTTAATAAAATTATTATAATAAATTGTAGTCAAACAAGTTTCTTCAAATCCATAGTCTTGGTTTTGGTTTTGTTTTGGTATGGTTTTAATTTTAGTTATATTGACGTCCAGTTGTGACGCAACACTAGTGTCATTTTGGGACGGATATCGTTATTTTGGACCACGGTCAGAAGACACCTGATCTGGCTCGCCCGCTCCAAACTTCCGCACCACACCAGCAGGAGGACATCTGACCCCCTGCATATGATTAACGTGCAACGGGCCAATACAAAACAGATCACCAGTGGAATAGAGTCTCGAACCCCCCGGCTTCAAGGCCGACGCCTGAATACTAGGCCACCGCGGCCTCGAAACTACATGAAGAAGCTTCGATTTCTTCATACATAGCAAAATATAAATGACGAAATGTAGCATTTGGAAATTTGTATCATTTTACTGAATAAAGTGTATTGGTATTTTATTGTGGTACAATTGGGTTAGATACCTACAACATAGCTTTACTGGAATCTGAAAGCCTGCTTGCTTGGAGAGTGGTTTCCGGCGTAGGTGTCGTCCTCTCTATCCGACCACGGCTAAATTTACGAGGTCCATCCCGAAAAATCCCTAATAAAGCTTCAAGAAAGGACGGTAAATGTAATTAAACTAAGGGTCACTCAGTAGGAATAAAAAGCTGCACGTTTTACATTATTTCGTTTCTTGATTCGGTGCAACTTAATATAGACATATAGCAATTAAATACCTTTGAAAAGGAGAGTACGAAATCATTAATTTAACAATGTGTCATTATCTTATTATTGGATAATTAAAATAAATATATTAAATAAATTATCGCTTTTCTTTCAGAAATAAGTTGAGCATTGATATTTTTCCTTCTTTATCCATTCCAAATATAAATCAAGATTGTATAGAAATAAATAGAAGTACAATTTTATCACTTTTTAATATTATTAACTTTGAGAATCGAATTAATTAGGGTCAAATTCTATTATATATTATTAGTACATTAAATAACTGTCATTAAATTGCGAATTTTATGCTGTTTGTGTTTTCACTGAAACCTCGCGCGAAAGGAAAGAAATTAGCGACTTACTTAATCATCATATTTTCTTCAAAGTTTTTGTCTTGTAAATACGTGTGATATGCTACTGTTCTTGAAAAAGTGTCTCCACTTTTTGAATTTTCTGTATGAACAGCAAATACGTAGTTTTAAGTGCCAGAAACTCTTTAACAAGCGTGAAATTTCATGCATTTTTTCTTACAAGCAAGTGTAATGTGCTATTGTTTTTAAGAAAGTGTCTCAACCTTTTGAATTTTTTGTATGAACAGCAAATACGTAGTTTTAAGTATCAGAAATACTTTATCATGTTTGAAATTTCATGCATTTCGGAACAAAATTTTCTGTAAGAAAACGGAATGCATTTTTGTTAAAAAAAAGACTTCCATTTTTTTAACGTACTGAAAAGCAGAAGATATTTTTTTCTCAAAAATTTGGAGGTCAAAACAAAATCGTAAAAGCGTGAGGCATTAATAGAAATACAAAATCATTGTTTATAACATATTTTTAATTTTTAAAGAATGTTTGGGAATTCTTCTTTCTGATGGTTTTTATTCTCGCTTGATTTCTTTATCTCATTATTTTCATAAACTCTCGCATTTAGGATTATATTTTGACCTCCATACTTTTGATTAAATTATTATTTTCTATTTCTAAAAATATTAAATAAAAGTTTTTTAAACATTTATTTTTTTATTTTTTAGGCTTTAATATATTCCATAATTTATCTTGGAACCTTGCATTTAATTTTTTCCTCAAATTGACTACCAGATGGCGCTTCTGATATGAAAATACAAATTTAACTAAAATTAATCTACTCTTTGATGATTAAGTTTCGAAAATAGTAAAATATTGTGTTATCTGGAAAACGCAATTGCACAAAACTTCTGAGCTCTATATATCAAAAAATAAGTGAAAAATTGATAAGAAAGTTTCATCATCATCAACATGAAACAAGTCGTTCAATAAAACCGTGCAAAAATTGTAGTGTGGATTAAGAAAGAGAACACAAGATACTATTTTGAAAGATTCCACTTTATTTTATATCCTTTGTAATTCTGTATTCCCTTTTGTCCCATTATTAATTGAAAGTCGAACATACTCTATAGTTCCCGAATTTAATGAGATTGAGAAAGAATAATTTTTCCATAAATTCTGAAAGAAAGATTAGCAGGGAATACAATTGAGTTAGTATTTAATCTTTCACATGATCAAAGCTCTTTGTTTTTCGATAATGAACAATGCAGATGAAACTAATGAAGACTTTTGCACATATTACAAGAAACGAATATTATTCAACACAATCGCGATAATTGAGGTATTTAATTTTTTATTCTTGCAATCGACTTTTGCAGCATAATTTAGTTTCATATAGTTAATTGGAACTTATCTTCAAAGCTTCTGGCATTTGATATGGTATCTGGAAACGAAGCAAAGATATAGGAGGTAAATTCAATAATGGCAGTGTCAATTATCACACATAATATTCTGAGCACATTCGTTCGCCATCCATTTTTTTCAGTAATAAAGAAATATTACAGGAAATGGGCTTAAAACATGCATTTTTCATGTAAAGTAGAATTGAATTTTAATTTATTCTGTCATCATTTTTAAATTTGATTAAGAAAACTATGGAAATGCTCCTAATTAAAAAAAAGCAACATTTGATTAACTTTTCACTAGTTTTGTATTTACCATTACAAATCCAAACACGATTTTGTTTAAAAGAAAAAAAAAGAAAAATACATTTTATTCTAAAATGATTCCATTGTTTTATGAAGGCAAATTTTCTTTCTAGCTGAATTTCAAAAGTCTAATCATAAACCTTCTCATGTATCTCAGAGACTTTTAAATGCGTATACGATTGTCTCTTACAAAAGAAAATTATTCAGTAATATGAAGTATTACAACCCATCCAATTGAAATAATATTAATTAATCGGTAAAATACTGAGTAGGATATGCGTGTTAAAATGCATTATATGTGTTATTGTTCCTCTCAAATTTGTGTTAGTTTAAATCTTTGTAGAACATTATTGGAAACAGTTTGTAAATCTACAGACTATAAAAATTTCAATTTTGATTACAGGAATGATTTATACATTTAAAAAATAGCATAAATATTTCCAAAAACATGCTTAAAAATTGTATATCCCCTTCAGTCGGAATTTAGAAATAATTGAGTTAGAATTTTTTTCTTTGGAGTACTGTGTACTACTGCAAAGATTAAAGCATAAATGAAATTTCAAGCCTCTAGATGAAAAATTAAAGAAGTTACCCCATGTCCGGCATCCGGACAAAACCGGATATTTCAAATAAAAAAAGACACAAAATCACACAAATTTCACTTTAAAATGGTTGTCAAAGGGTAATAAAATATTGTAGAAGCCTTTTAAATGGTGAAAAAAAGGATTAAAAACAAGAAATTACTTGAAAAACAAAATTCACCATCGAGCTCCATTTTAGGAAGAACGATGATTTTCTCAATTTTTTTTCAAAAAACTAAAAAAATGAAATGATTCCATGCCCGAAACGAAAAATTCTTGCAACGATCATATTCGCAAGAAAATCGAGAATCAAATAAAAAAAACAGCATGTAGTTTTGTCAATTATTGAATTAATAGGAGCAGTTCAAAGTTGATGTCCGGTATACCGGACACCAGGTCTGAAGGGGGCTATGCGATAAACACCCAGTTTTCTTCGGCCTTAATAACAACAAAGGAACATTTCGATGTTAAGTGTCGAGTTCACTTTGCAATTAAGTACACAGAAGGATGGACAACGCATTTTCTTTTTAGCAATTAAGGAAATTTTTGAAAATGAGAACCAATACTGACATTTTTAAATTGAATATAACTAATGGCTGTTGTAATCCAATGTTGCGAACTTCTAAATTTTAAGAATTCTTCTTGATTCTCTGAGTTATATTAGGTTTTATTTTTTATTATTATGATATAATATTCTTGAAATTTGGTTTTATAAAAAAATGTACAATTCAGGTATTATATAAATTAACTATGTAAATTTCTAAATTCTCTAAAATTAATAATTAATCTATTAGACTATGTAAATTTCTAAATTTTTGAACGAGATAAACTTCTTATGTAGAAATTTTTCTTAAGAACTAGGGGTAAATATTTTAGAAATATTTATATTGAATTGCTAGGCATACTATTAAACCTGCTTACACACGTAGAGCATTGTCTTCCTGATCTTAACAGCTAATACGCATACTTTAAATTTCTAATTTACTTCCTGAAGTGTTGAGTAAAAACCTTTGTACACTGAAATTTTTGCCGATTTTAAACTATTAATAAATAAAAATGTAAACAGCATTTCCCAGAATATATCCCTCTACCTGAAAATAAGACAAGATAAATGAATTATTTCTTTAATGTTAAGAGATAAAAAATTAAACTATGAAATGGTAACAATGAATAAATTCCAATATTTTTTAAGTACTTTTTTCATGAAATTGCTGAATGAATTCAGTATACTGCATGCATTTATGCAACACTAATGTTCAGTAATTTGAAATTAGATCAGATTTTTACTCCAAGGTTATTTTCAAAATTATTGAAATCGTCTCTTAATCACGTTTGTATTATTTATAAAAACTATCGAATTTAAATCAATGCTTCAAATTTAAATAGGCGCAAGAGTACATAATTTATTTCAAGGTAAATGTGTGTAATAGGCAAATAACCTCAATTTATTTCTAAACCAGATTCATAACCGATTCACAGTAACTAAATTTTGCTAACGAAAGTTCTCAATGATGCATATAAGAAGTTTTATAAAATTAACAGAAAGGAACGTTATCTTATCAGAAAATTGCTTATAAATTCATAATTTCTTTAAATATTGACTCACTTACAGTTCAGAGAAAGTAAAAGGAAATTTTAATCTAGGGCTTCACTTTTATCTTAAATACACTTTTAATTAAGCCACATTAAATTCACGCAGATATTTTCATATTCCATCTAATAATGGACACTTTCTCATGTGCATAAATGTCTCCACCCCATTTTTAAATAAAGTTTTATTCCTTTAGATTTCTGAACCGAATTGATATATATGAGTGAATGACGTAACTTCCTTTCCACCAATCACGATTCAGACAGGGCTAATGAGAGAAGGCTGTGCAGCGATTTGGAAATTCTGTTAAATAGTAAAGTTAATCGAACATTCTGTAAACGAAATTCTAATCGCTTGTTTAAGGAACTCTAAAGTGGCATTTTCATTATTCATGTCTAAAAGTTTAATTTAAGATATCTGTATGGCTTTTAAAAGTTATCAGTGCCAATTTTACTTTTCCTTTCCTAAAATATTTGCTTGCAATAACGAAAATTAATTTTGACTGAATGAAGTTTATTTTAGTAAAAAATTTCGTATTTCATATAGTTTTCAAAAATCGATTTAGTTCATTGTATATTATTAGAATAATGTTTAAAATAACCTAATCCTTTAAAATTCGAGGAAACAAATGTTAAAAATTAAACAAAATTAACATTTGTTCCCTTGACAAATGCTAAATATTGTTAACAAAACGTGTTGTTTAACAAAGAAAAAAACAACAAAAACAATGCTTTCCTTTTAAAAAAACTAAAAAAAGACATTATAAATATTTAGCTACATAGATATAAGAAAAATGATATCTTATTCTACAAATATTACATACTAGCCTCCTTCGGCGACCAGCTTCTTCACCGGGAATATAATTTCAATTAAATCTCTTGCGTATAATTTGATATTCATGGTCCCTTAACAGAGTAATTTTAAATTCCAAAACGTGATATACATTTAACTCATGTTCTTTCAGTAGCGTTCCACCTATTCTGTTCGTTGTCTGCATGAAAGTCCTTATAGAATCAGTAACTGTCTGTGTCATGTATCATGCAATGGCATAATCTTCTCTCTCTTATTCCTCTTGAACATATGCATTTGATTTTAATTTAAAAATGGCGCGGCACATTTTACTTCCAGCAGCATGTTAGATAAATGAAAATATGCTGATTAAAACATATCATTAAACATAAAAAAATGTCCCCTTAGCTTTCGACAATGGAAGAGAAGCACTCAAATAAATATTTGTTTAAACAAAGAAAACGGTTTGAATTGGATTGAAACAATGAAAAGTATTGTTGTAAATTATGCCAAAATATATTTTAAAATTAGAGAAAATCGTACGACAACTTAATTGATATCATTGAAATTGTGCATTTTTAGGTGGTTAAATAATATTTTTTTGTGATTTCATATTTTCGATTGTTATTAAGGATAAATGCCGAAATTTCGCTTAATTTTTAATTAATTATAAGTCTAACTAAAATTTCAAAAAAGGACCCCAATCTACATATTCCCACCCTCTAAAGTACGTTTGTACCAAATTTCGTAGCTTTAATGGAATTAATACTCTCTCTCTCTCTCTACAAATATTGCATCATTTTAGTACTTAGAAATTCCGGCTAATCAGTGTGGAAGATGACCCATTGTATTTAATATTATTGTTTGATTATTAAGTTACGTTAAGAAAGTTTTTCGATTTCAGTAACTTCATGTACGCAAATTGTATAAATAAACTCCATGCATTATCAAAACAAAAGATAACTTTTCAATGACAATGCATCGAAATTTTTCACAACGAGTCCAAAATATAGTATTATATCAAGACAATGATATCTGCCATTATCAATAATTTCAAATTTCATTTCCTGAAATATTTGTCAAGAAACTGTGATCAAGCACTGAATACTGAAACGGTATCCTTAGCAAGTCTGCAGACTCCGGTGCTGTGGATACATTTAAAATATGCCGAAGGAAAAATATGCACATATTCTTTACTTCCACAACATCTGATATTATTCAACAAATGACGCATCGTTCATTGTTTTCAAGAGCAACTAATAAAATGTGCATATTTGCATTTCAACTAGAATATATGTTAATGTGTTTTGCACTCAAATTCAATTTCTATCCCAACAAAATATTTCTCATCTGCTGTGAACATCATGAGCATCAAACGTTCATTGAGACACACTGGAAGTGAAGTAAAGAATAAAAACAATAACGTAGTACGTGTTCGGTCGAAGCAAACAGAATAAACATACATGTGACATGAGGAAGTCAAACAATGTGCAATACATTGTTCGCATGCTTTTATAGAAATAGAAACGATTTATCATCAGATTATTTTCGTATAAATAGAAGATATACAAAAACTGGGTAGCATATTTTACAAAAGGGAGAAAACCCGTCGTGTCAGGAACAAAAATTTATTTTTCTCTACCTTTACGTCAGTAAACTACCACTCTATACCATCATCTATGGCTACAGTGAATGTTCTTTCCAATTAGTAAATTAAATTTTTAAGAAAGAATTTATTAATTTAAAGAGAAGCTCCTATAAATACAAAACAGTACTGCAAATACTTAATTAACTTGCATAGATTAACTGTCGGACAACTTAATTTTTGATTATTTAAGAAATTACTGACTTCAGTTTGAAACAAATGCTTCATACTTCTAATTAGCACTTATTAAAAATTATTTCTGATAACTGTTATAAAATGGAAGGAACCAAATTTACACTTTGGCGCGTTCTTAAATGAGGTCTAGAGATTCTCATTCAGTCTGAATCGACCTATACAGTTTTCTAATTATTATTAAAATCCTTTAACTAATCAAAATTCTTTCCTTTAACTAATGGAAATTCTTTTGGCGATCATAAGCGAGAAATGTAGCGACTCGTGAGTAAGGAAAAATAAGGTAACGAGATGAAAAATGTATGCACGTATGGGCCAACTAATTATTTTTATTTGTTTTCCTCAACCCTAATATAGGATTTCATCGTGTTCTACGTGAAGTAGAAACTACCGGAAACATAACATAAAATTAATTATGGAGAGTTCCATGTAGTGCGAAATAAAAGAGTTATGGTAATTTAATTAAAATTTTTATTATAAGAACACTATTATAGAACATTCTATCTATGAAAGCTGAATCAGACTTAGATTTGTTAGGAAGGGGAAAAAATCCCAATTCAGATTTTCGAAGATTTTAGTTTTAACCCTTTATTTACCGAATTAATTTAGCAGCAAATTTTCAATCTTATTTTGGCATCATTAGATATGCTTTAATGCAGAAGAACTCCAGGAAAGATAAGAAACTTTTTTTTAATTAAATAAAATAATTTAATTAATTTGGTTATTAATTAAAAAATTTAATTTTTGTCTACATCTGCCATCTTCTGCTAGCTGTTGGAACTACAATGCTCGAGTTCATGTGAATTCTGTCTGGAAAAACTGTCAAATTACGAAGATATAAGCGTGGTCAAAGCAATCCTTTTCAGTACCGTCGGGAAATAATGGGTTAAACACTTGAAAGCACACGACGGAAACATAGAAGAAAACCTTATTCAACTAACTATTTTGAGAGACTTTTCTTTCTTCTCTCAAGATACTCATTCATTTGAGTATACCAGCGAGTAATTAAAATTTTTGCATTTAAAGAGAGTGTATTTCGGGCTTTCTCTCAGAAATTCTAGTCAGATTTTCTCGCTTAAAATTTGGTATCGGTATTTGATGTATGGAATTATTGTAAACTAGCCACCTTCGGCGACCAGCTTGTTCGCCGGGTATATGATGACAATTGAATCTTGCATCATTTTATATTCATGGTTCTCTTAACAACGTAATTTTAAACTTCAGATTGTAGTAGATATTTAACCCATGTTCTATTAGTGACCTTGAACCTCTTCTGTTCATTGTCTACATTAATTATTCTGATGGAGTCAAATAACTGACCATGTCATGTAACCTCTAATTCCATGTTGTCGGCACTGTCTTCACTTTCTTATTCGTCTTGTAAAATATGCATTTGATTTCAACATTAAAATGACGCAGCACATTTTATTGCCAGCGGCCCGTTATCTATATTAAAACATGCTGAGAAAATAATTAAAACATAGCAACCATAACTATTCGGCTTACTGGATATATTTCTTAATGTAAGCAAAGCAATGTCTCAGAGAGCTTGGTTTACAGATTTCACAAAACTTTTGATGAAATAAAATATGAAAGCAAAATTTATTAGGATCCTATCTCAGATTACAACAATGAAAGAGAAATATGCAATTAAATATTTGTTTAAACAATGAAAACGGTTTGAGTTGCGTGGTAACAATGAAAATTATTGTCGTAAATTATGCCAAAAAATATTTTTAAAAATTTCATAAAATTCGAGAAAACATTGTGCGGCAACTTAATTGATAGTATTGGAATGGTAATATTTTGCACTTTCAGATGGTGTGCAAATGAATTTTGTGCTGTAATATTTTAGGAAGTTATTCAGGAAAAACACAAAAAATACACTTAATTTTAGATTAATTAAAATTTCGAAAAAGGGCTCCGAGTTGCACATTCCCATCCTCCAAAGTATGTTTATGCCAAATTTTGTAGCACTAAGTCCAGTGGTCTGACCTGTAGAGAGCAACACACACATTCTCTTTCATTATTAGTAGAGATACATATTCTAAAAAAAATATTGTTAATTTTATAGTATAGAAAATTTGTGTAATATATATGGAGCACACCCTTTTTTTCTGGAGAAGTAATATTAACTTCAATTTTGTAATCGTTGAAGAAAAATGTAAATTTTCCTGATGTGAAAAAATAAATGCTTATGAAAAAGCGGTTTCGAAACAATGATAGTTACTGCATCAAATAAATTTATATTTAAATCCAAATATGATCTCTTAAAAAAGTATTTAAAATAATTTTCTGATTTCCTAAACCGAAAATTTACACATGGAAAGTATTTATATGGAATTTCGGAACACTTGAAATATCAATTTTATTCATGAAATTGTTTTTATTTTAATTGTTGCTTGTTTTTATTGTTTGATTTTACAATTGTACTCCGGTTTTGAGAGCCCTTCAGGAGGGTTAATTCAATATATTTATTATTAAACGAAAATAAAAGCGCATTTACTTAATTTTTACATCAATTCTGACTATTTATGGGTACAATACAATTCTTCAACAGAGAATGTAGATAAAAATCATATTTTGCATTCAAATCTGGAAATACAAAAAGCAATGGATTTTAAATCACTCTACAACGTACAATTTCTGAGTCACAGTTATCGTCTTCGTTCTCATTGTTATACAACATGCATTTCGAACATTCTAAACAGAATAACATGTTTCACCTACAACAATTCTTTTAGAATTACTGAATGTCCTTTTAGAAAAAGTTAGAAAATGCATGCCCTTGAGGAGAAGTCCACCATTTACTGTCACAGATATTCCAGAAACGGCAGAGGGGGAGTGGAAGGTGTAGCTTTAAATCGAAGACCCAAACGACAGGGGAGAAATATTCTACGATAGAATCTCGGAAATCTAACTCTGGCTTTCTTGGGCGAATCATCTCGTCGGACACAGAATGTGAAACGTTGATGACAAGGGAGAAGATCGTTCGCCCGTGAAATGTTTGAAACCGAAAGGAGAAATGGTTGTTCGCGCCCTCCCACTTTTCCACCGAGTAAGATGAATTCAATCTACTGGGGGAAAATCTTTTTCGGCGCAGTATCTGTCAGGAAGACCCGAATGAAAATATCTACTGCTGAACAGTTTCATTCATTGAACCTATCAATTCGAGTTCAGCAGACTATGTTATGTCACTTTAAAAGAGTGAATAAATGGAGAAAAATCTAAAAGTATCTTTATAGGATCGACTTATCTCAGTCGTTAGTAACGCTCGAAGAAAATTGTTTTGATGAATAGCTCTAAATACAGAGTGTTTAGAAATTTAAAAAATTCAGATTTTGCAATTAATTCACTGTACAACAAATCTGAACTTTTTTTCTGTCCTTTATATGAAACTATGTGATTCTGTATAAACAAAAGGTGCTTGATTCATATATCAAAACCAAAATGGTCCATCACGTAACGTTTTTGTAGGAGACATTCTTCTCATATTTATACAAATTCGTTACAGAGAAATTTAAAGGCTTGATTATAGAAAACACAAACACTAAAATAATTTTTTTGGTCGTTTCCTCTTGTAGGCATCTGATTGTGTGTCCCTCATAACAGACCAGCAATATTCAGCTAGCATACTTCGATTCCATCGTCCACTGAAACGCTTTTCAAACATAGAGATGTACTGGTAAAATCTTTCCCCATGTTCATCACTAATTGCGCTAAGGTTTTGAGGAAAGAAGCTCAGATGTGTGTCCAAAACGTGTAGTCTTAATGACATATTACAACCTATAACACGAAAGCATTTAACCATGTCACCAACAAGATCTTCATAGGTTTCAGCTTCCTTATTACCAAGGAAATGTGTGCACACTGATTTGAATGCCAGCCAGGCTGCTTTTTCTGCTTCTGACAGTTTTTTTTTCAAACTCTTCATCACAAAAGACTGCTTTAATTTGTGGGCCAATAAAACCCCCTTCTTTTACCTTTGTCTCGCTTAAATGTTTGAATTTGTTCCTGAGATGCAAGGAAGCCGTTCCTTCTCTATCCAGAGCTTTTACAAATATTTTCATCAAACCGAGTTTAATGTGCAATGGTGGAAAAAAGACACATTGCGGATTCACATGTGGTTCATGTGATATGTTTTTGGTGCCAGGAATGAATTTTTTTCTTGGAGGCCACTTTTTACGGATGTGGCTTTTTGTGGATTTTTGGAGCTAAAATGTGGATTTTTGGAAAAATGGTGCGTGGTAAACAAAAAATAATTACAGATTCGTTATTTTCAGCCAAAAATATACAAGAAACACATATTTTCATCTAAAGGACATTTTTCATGTTGTACAGTGTTACTTAATATATGAATGAAAAAAGATCCCACTGTAGAAAGAAAATTTGATTGCATTTTGGCGCCTCTAGACTGAAACATCATAGCACAGTAACGTCTAAATTCGTCTGTCTTTTTCCATCTTGTTTGATTACCTCAGCCTGTGTGTTGTGAGTTTTATATCGTGCAAATTACAGAGATAATTATAAAAGCAATATAATTTACTAAAAGCGAAAGAGAAAATTCTGCCTTTGAAGCCATATCATACCCTGCATGGAAAAAATTAATATATTTTTTTTCATAAAATCTTAAATATGTGTTTGTCTATGCCTATGTATACACATAAAATCAAAAAAGTTTCCAAACTTTTATTAGTTTCAATGGTACAAGCTTTCCTAAAAATAGGACCATGGTACAATCCACTGCTATTTGTTTTCACTTAGGTGGAATAGGAGAAAGCATCTTGAGCATAGTCCAAAGTTATATTTTGTAAAGATAATTGTTGCCTTTTCTGCACAGGTTTTTAGCGTCAGTTGTCTGGGTTTTTTACACTAACTTGTTTATCTTTAAACTTTTCACACCCAGTTTTCTGCAAGATGGTTTCCTTGGAATAGAAAGTCCCAATAAGGCAACTGTTATTTGTATTTGAAAATCAAGCGGGCCCAGAATATTATCATTAAATAGCTGATTAAACTTCCATAAAGCAAAGATGCCGTTTCAAACGCATTAATAAATAAAGGCCAGTAACAATTTTTTCCTTTGGGTTAAAGTAAAATAAGCTGCTGCATGATTATCAAAAAGCTCGTCTCCGTGTTTGTTTATCGTAGAATGTAATCCACATTGGTACCTTTACCTGTTTTCTGCCACGTGAAAAAATTACGTTTTTAAAAAAATTACATTAATTTCACTTTGTACTAGAAATTCCCAAATGGAATAATAGTAGTGCATATGTTTTCTTGGAATCATTTAAGGCAGTCATTCGTATAATTTCTATACTCGAATATTTTCTGCTTGATGCTAATCATAAAATCCTCTCCTAATCTCTAGTTGAGAAAACTTTATATATTCCTCCTGGTGCTTTTCGTCTGTATTCATCTTTTATATCACAGAGTTATTGAATATTGAAATTGCAATATACCAGCTACTCATTCCTGTTAACCCATACATCCTCACCGTCCTAAACAGCACATATAAGCGGCCTTCATATAAATTCTTTTCAAATTAAAGGCGATCTATTATTCAAGAGTCATTTAACTATATGTTTGTCTTTATCGTAAGTTTAAATCAATATTGTACATATTTGTTATTAAATTTATAAAAGAAGGTTTTTGCAGATTTTTTCTTTTACATTTTCAACACGCATATTTCTTAAAGTAACTAACTCCAAGAAAAACATACACGTAAATTTATTGAGGCGATATTCCATAATTTTTATACCAGTAAAAACCACTGTCAAAAAATTATTTAGAATGTAATTTTTCCTTGCATTTTCGACTGTCCTAAAAATAAGACAGTACAATCTATCACCTAACCCCCATTAGTCAGTAATGGAGATATACCATTCTTTCTTTGTTGCGTTGCTACTCTACAATTAACGCAGGCGCCTGATAGGTGCATGTCATGAGCCAGATATGCGGGGGGGGCGGGTAATTATTCTCAAACAACAGCTCTTGATGTCAGTTTTTAGTTTGAAATTCATCGAAGCAGAACTAGATTTTCTCGTTCTCCTATGCTTGAATTTTGCTTTCTTCTGAAAATAATTTTGATGCTAGCATTTTAAAATACTGTGTAAATTTTTCACGCGACAGAAAACAGGTAATGGTACAGATGTGCATACATTCTACAAAAAACATAAAAACGGAGTTGACCTGTTTGATAATCATGCAGAAGCTTATTTTACTTTAAGTGAAAGAAAAAGTAGCGCTTGCCTTTATTTATTAATCTGCTACCTCATGGAAGTTCTATCATCTATTTAATAATAGTCTGAGCCCGCTTGATTTTCGAAGAAAAAAAACAGTTACCTTATTGGGACTTCTTATTCCAAGGAAACAGTCTTGCAGGAAACTAGGTGTTAAACATGTTAATGAAGATTTTCTAAAGTTTAAAAATAAACATGTTATTGTAAAAAAACCCCAGAGAACCGACGCGAAAAACCTGTGGAGAAAAACCAACAACTACCTGTACAAAACCTGACGCTGGACACACTTAAGATACTTTCTCCCATTCTACCTAAGTGAAAAAGAATATCAGTGGATTATACCATGGCCCTACTTTTAGGGCAGCTTGTACCGATGAAAATAATAAAAATTCTGGAAGTTTTTTTAAAATTTTATGTGTATACATAGGCTTAGAGCAATACATATTTAAGATTTTACAAAAAAAAATATTAATTTTTTCAATGCTTAGTACGATATGGGTTGAGGTAAAAGCTTCAAAGTGTCCTTTTTCGAAGTTCAGTTAGTTGGTTTGTTTGTTTTCGTCATTACTATAAATGTAATTATACATTACGCTATAAGCATAATGCTACTCAGTGGAAAATGTCAAAAAACCTATTAATTTTTAAATAGATAAAAATATAGTTAATTTAAATATAAAAGTATACATTATCCAAAATGCCTTTTTCCGTGTAGTTGTTTGAGTTTCATCATAAAATCCTGACAAATGTAGCTTTTCATTAATTAGTATTTGAACGTACTGAAAATAAAATTATAATACATTTTCTCTCTTCTGTACTTAAATTTATCAATTATTAATAATCAAAGCTCGTGATATAATAGTAATTAATCTTAAGTGAAAATAATTTAATCATATGAAGTATTTTCCATGAAAATCGATGATATTTCTTTATTTTTGTCTATGATTAAACTTTTGAACTTTATCTGAACTTAAAAGAAAAATCTCCCTTAAAATCTTCGCTATTCAAAATATATATATACATATTTAAATAACTAGAAATTACATTTTGAATTGAACAGGCTAAGATAAAGGACATAATCTGAAAAAATGAATAAAAGGAAGGAAAAAAAAATCAATGAAATTTATTTAAAAAAACAGGTGTATTCTCACTTATATTCTTAAACATAATTAGAAGACACGACAGAAAAATATCGAAATTCGATTGTAGTTTACATGAAGAACACACTTGTCAAGGCTGCTTTTCTCTGATGGTTCTTTAGCAATGAACAAAGGGTGGAAGGTGCTCGTACTTGTTCAAAATATTGAATAATTTAACCTTTATTGAATTTACATCAATAACAAGTTTCGCCACATAGAGTACCAAATAGAGAACGCTTTGGAGGTAATTTTGCACTGAGTGCGGAATGCTAAATTCTGCTCCATACATTGCAGAAATAAGAGATAAAAAAAATCCCAGCATTATCACGATTTCCTTGAAAAAAAGACTTTTCACTCGTTGAAAATTTCGATTCACTTCATATAAATTGAGGTGCTCTTTATTTATGAACAAAGCGCTTTAAGAGTGGAAACAAAATAACATGAATTTGTTTTGACAAGAATTTGTCTTTTGAGCCTTTTTACAGAAATGTTTCATTCCCGGTTTCATTCAGTTCTCGGTTTTAAATTACGCAATCTAAACTACTTTTAATGAATGACGCCAGAATAGCGAAGATAAAGTAATTCGTTCTCGGTGAATAACGCATATTTAAAATAAATTGGAATTTTAAGCATTTTCTGCTTTTTTATTTTTCATATAATCTTATGAGATTTATGCATTTTTATGAAATTTGGAGTTGAAATATTTCTTGAAACTTGAAGAAAAGTTGAAGGCACTTCCTATGGGATATCCATAGTTGAATAAAAAGTGAGAAAAGCGTTGAGAAACTGTTATAGGTAGTTCTCTACAGAATTTACAAGTTCGGTAATATTGGTGAGGAGAATATAGTGCTGGCTTACGTCACTGATTGAGTCTTAAAATCCTGCTGAACTTCTTGAAAACGTTCTAAATTTTTTTCTCTCTCGTATAAAAAGCTTAGAAATAATAATTCATTACAAATTCTTACAATAAATTCACAATGCCAAAAAGTAATCCTTGCAACTTGAATCAGTGATTTGGCGCTTTGTATTTCATTCAATTCATATTTCGTCTATATTTTATTCAAAGATATATCTCGAGGAAATTAGGATATAACTCATGATTTGTCTAATTATTACCAATTGAAAAACAAAAATTAGTTAAAAAGGCATTAATAAGGAAACACAATTCTAATGAAAAATAAATTAAGGGAGTTTTGGCGATCGAACTTAAGTTTACTTCCAACCATTCTATACTTTTTCTTTCCAATCACGATGGTCACTTTTTCTAATAACCAAAAGGCAAGTTTGTTCTAGAAGACAATGAAAATAAATATCTCATATTAGTCCGTGGATTTCAGAAAATTCCACAATCTTCGACTGCCCCTTCTTTACAACTTACGGATAATTAAATTCATACAATTGCGAAATATTATTTTACAACAATTATCAACGATCAAAATCAAAGTTGACCTTTATTTTACAACAAGGTTTTATATGTTGAAAAGTCATTTAGAATTAGCAACGTGCTCAAAATTTCATTTCATGTTACTAGATGAACTTTAAGATTTGTATTACTGAACCGTTTTGTAATACTGAATTGTGACAAAAATTTAAAACATTGAACTGTAATGTTTTACGTTGTTATTTGAAAATCTTTTCAAATAGACCGGGAAAGAAGCTCCGTCTGCGCATAATGAGAGCTTGAAAGTGAACTCCAAATCGATTTAAAAATTCTAGGAAAAATCTATTTTTATAGTTAATAGGAGTGAGTTTTATGCGGAGTGAATTGTAAGCAATGCCCACTCACAAAATTCATGTTTTCAAAATTTCATTAGTGTTGATTTCTGAAAAAAGAATCAATATTGATTTTAACCCTTCAACCGGCTCAAACGTAGAAAGTCGCTCTCTGATGACTATTCTAAAACCGGCTCTGTCGCAGAAAGTCGTTCTTCGATTATTACTCTTAAACCGGTTTCAGCGTAGTAAGTTGCTCTCTGTTTATTACCCGAAAACCGGCTCCAAAACATTTGGGTTCACCATTTAGCTACAGAGAGGCCGTTTTCAAAGCATTCAGCTGAAATATTTTTGCCGTTCAAAGGGTTAACACAATTATTTGTAAAGTAAAATGTCTTCGGACAGACAAAATCTATGTAAATAATTTTATAAAACCTTTAGACAGTTCCCCAGCCCCGACCACCAGACCGATTTCGACAATTTTTATTTCATACGAAAGCCTAGGATGTCTATATATGTTATGAAGGGTCAACTGCCCCACACCACTCTCCATCTTTTAACGAAATCGAAAAAACACTTCCACAATGTACGTTGTCTATGGGGAAAAAAGATTGACAGAGTCCCTCAGCTCCAACCACTAGACCGATTTCTACAATTTTTATTTCATATGAAAGCTTATAAGCTCTAGATGTGTGTGTTTCTGTTTTGCGTGGAAATCACAACATAAGCATTAGCATAGTCAATCGAGTAATTACTAGGCAGTATTGTAATGAAGTTTACGCCCACTCTGAATTATTCCAACTGTAGGCAAAATTATTTTATAGCCTTTTATGAAAAGGTACTTGGATTCTTCTATCGTGATTTCATTTGTTACGTCTTAAATATAAATAAATTACATTCAGGAATTTTGTGTTTCCGCTTAATGATTTGAATATTCGTTTCAAATTAAGTTACTGAATTCAGACATAAGTAAATTACTACGTGAGAAAGACTCGCGTTTTCTTTCCCAAAGATAGTTTTCGTGGCCTTTCTAAGATTATCATGCAAAAGTAATCAATCGCAATGTCGAAGAGAATGTTCGTCGCAGCGTAAAGGAAGTCAAATGTTAAAAGTTGAATAAAAGCAGCTAAAAATACACGAAACTTTTTAAGGTCCGATATCTTTTATTTTTTGTCCAGTGGAAAAAACATTTCATGGGCGCATGAACTTGATTACGGCTGTTATAAATGAGTTGGAACAGGAATGTGGGTCCGTGCAAATCGTTGAGAAGTTTAGCAGTCTGGAATCGGCGTGAATACTTCTGAAGGATCCCAGTAACTGATAAAAGCGAACACAGTCGTTTTGTTTTAAACTTTAAATATTCAGTTTTTTTTTTATTTTCTGACTACCAGACAGTTTATTTAAACTTAAGTTCACGATTGACATCATTTCTTCTTGAAATATTTCTCTATTCATCCAAATTTTCTGTTGAAATAAATACATCTCTTAAAGAATCTACCTAAATCTTTTCGCAATCGAAGATATTTCAAATTTAAATTATATAGGAAAAGATATATATGGCATGCACGAAATCATAGGTTTAACATAATAATTTTATTCGCACCAGTTCTTTTTTTATAAATAACTTTGTATTAGTTATCACACATAAAAAAAATCTTTTATATTTGAAGTCTGCATATACTTTAAAAATTCATAAGCTTGTGTATTAAATTGCATAAAAGATAAAAATCTAACTGAATAAATTTAATTAAACTATTCAGACAGCAGTTTATTTCCTAAACCTGAAATATTTCTTAGTAAGGTTATGGGTATAAAAATTCAAAGGAGATAAATAATATAAGTAAGAAAGGCATCTTCTAGATTTATTCCTGTGGTAAAGTTGAATCTCTATGTGAAAGACAAGAAATAAATTTTTCCCAGATTTTGTCTTTTTAAAGCAAATACCTTATTTTTCATTTATTTTTTGGACATCTACAAAAGAAGATAAAATATTAAGAATTTTATTGAAATTAAATAATTCCAGAATGAAAGCAACCGAAATAATGAAAGATGCATTTTAAAATGATATATTTTATATCCAGTGATCATATCGTTTGAGATAAAAACTTAAAAAATCTTAAATCTTCTAAAATAAAAATCCCTAATTTTCAATAAAAATCAATAAAAAAATCATTTTAAAAATAATGATAGTAGCATATCAAATAAAATAGTTGTTCCACTTTTAAGATGAGGAATGGACATAAAGTGACTTGGAGAAAATTTTTGGATATTACAAAAATGAAGATAGAGAATTTGAAAGGGAGAATCTCAAATGTTGTAAACGGAGTAAAACATTAGAGGAACTCCCAGAGCACCTAATTTTTTTATATTGAATATATATAAATGAGAGCATTTATAAGTCTCAAAGATTAAATTTGTGTTCTATAGGATAGACTTGTCTTCTAGCTCTAGTGGAGAGATTCAAGATGTCAAACACTTGATACTATTTTGCTCTAAATTCACTCCCGCTAGATGTTTACTCATCAGCAGTCTAAAGAAGAACAATTTAGCATGGCCTCCATCTTTCTCTACTTTGACATAGAACAAAACTTGTTTTGCATCATTTTGTGAATTTATCGACAGCATTTTTCCCCACATGATATAGACCATAAACTTTGTATGTGTTTGCTGGCATTTACAATATTTTTTTCTTTTTACTTTTGTTTATTGATTTTTATTTGCAGTTTTTGGAATCCAATTTTTTCTCTCAATTGTATTTGGATCAGACCCTTTTGTTTTGTCCACTGTGCGAAATTTGTGTGTTTTATATGTTGTGTGATATTTTGTGTATTTGTGTGCTTTTTTACGATCTTTGAATGCTTTAATCTTTTTTCATTTTTCCCCACCTTGTACAGGGGGTACCATATCTCGTTATTATCCATTTTTTTGGTGTGTATATGTGACCAGTTATTTTGCATCTATACCTGAATAGCTTGCGCATGCTCAGAGATTGCTTCCAGTACGCAAGTAAAACCAGCGGGAGTGGTCTCCACTAAACTTTCTCGTATACTTCCCAAAAAAGTTGCTGTTTCCCCTTCCCCCGCGTGGAAAAAAAAAATCGAACCTACTGTAACCCAGAATCCAATGACAATCAGAAGGTTTTTCTTTGTAGATTATAGTGATTGTAAAATATTTAGGTGAAGAATCATATTCAAAGAGATACGTGCCGATTAAAACACATCTAATCACACACTTCCACTCTTGCAGGCTCAAGGACAAAGTGAAGTAATCCTTCGGCATACACAGAGCTTGCTACCAGTACGCATGCGTATGGAGAATCGGATTAGAAACATTAATTATGCAATTTGAACACCTTTTTTTAACCAATGGAAACGACATTTGGGCACAAATCTATAATTAATGTTAGCAACCGTCATACCAATTTTTTTTTTTATCTAAGCCAAAGTTTTTAGGAGATATAATTTTTACAAATATGCGATTACGCAGTCCGACAGACAGTCAACCCTCTGACGGATTTCGTCCAAACTTTGACACGGGCCTATATTCATGATGATAAAACTGTGCACCAAATTTCATCCATCTAGCTATTCAAGTTATTGAGTTATAGAGTTCACATGATCGCGGACAGACAGACCGACAGACTTCTCGTGAACAGATTTTGTCCAAAATTTGATAGACGCCTACAAATTATGCGTAAAGGCCACATACCAAATTTCATCCCCGTAGCTCTAATAGTTTTCGAGTTATCGTGTTCACAGACACACAGACAGACATAGTTCCAAAATTGTGTTTTTCGGACTCAAGGAGGTCTAAAACGTGGAGATTTGTCAAAATCTAGAGTTTGAATTTTTTGGCGATTACAATACTTTCTCTTTGTATACTTCGTATACTAGAAAGTAAAAAAAATCAAAAATTAAAAAAAAAGAAAAACTTTATACTTAAATTTTTCAACTTTAACGGATTAATTATTTTCATATCTAATTAATTAAAATTATTCATTTGTATGCTGACCCCATCAAACCTTCTCCCACCCAAATTAAAAACGGAAACGCATAGAAAGCATGATACTCCGGTAATGCCAAATGAGATCACAAGCCCGGAAACAGCTAAAGCTAACATTATTTTGATAGCATATAAATATGTAAATCGTTTTAATATTCATGAAACAGCCTCTTAAAATGAAAAAAACTAATAATATTTCTTTATCGAGAATTTTCTTTAGCATTTGTAATACAGGTGATCGCAACAATTCATGAGAAACAAATGCATTTTTCAGAAGCAAAAGATGATCCCAATACTTTTTAAGCATCAAATAAATTGAAACTACATATCCAGATGCAAAACCAGCTCTTTTTATATCAAGCAAATTATAGCAGCAATTGAGAAACTGGCTATACTTATTTTGCAAGGAAATGATGTTAATATAAATTTTCTGCTTTTTTAAATAAGAGGTTAACAAGAAAATAATCTTCAAAGTTCTTCTAGAATCTTCGCTGTTGAAGGAAGCAAACAATTATGATAGATGTGGTCTTCTCGGCACGTTGCGGCGAGCTAGAAGCTTCTTATTACAACGGCTTTTACAAGGGAAACTGCAATTACGCTTTAAATTGCGGTTAAGTTGCAAAATTATAGAATTAATCTCCTAGAAAGGGCTTAAGCATTCTGCTCCTATTTCAGGAGTAGCTATTAATCCTGCAAACTAACAGGAGAAAAAATTCTTTCACCCCTCAAGTTGTTGAAAACGCAATTTCTTTCCTGACAAAGTGAGATATTCATAAACCACGACAAGGTATTTGCTTTTAATAGACCGTTAAGTTACAGCAATAATTCCTTCACCATCTGAAATGATTTTTAATCCTAAAAGAAAGAAGATTAACGCTTACATAGTAATCAGTATAAGATTCTTTAATTTTTCATTGCCTAAAGAAACATTTTCTAATGGCATAATTTTTTTATTTGAATTCCATATGCTCGTGTGAAATCGGATTAAAATGATAAAGAATACATTAGTTTTAAAAGTGCTCTTCGACTATCCTTAACAAAAACTTGGCGCAAATTATTAATTAACGATTAAAATAGCATTCTTTTCTGTATTGCATATACTAATGCATTTGCGCGGAATTAAACTTTTGACAAAATGGTTTGATTGGTTGATTTTTATATGTATTTTGTTATGAAAATGATGAAATATTTCTTAAATAGTACTGTGATAAAATATCTTTCAATGCTTGCAATAAGAGAGCATGTCACGATGCATGATCCATTAAAAGACTTTATATGCATCTATCGTTTCATTTCTTTCATTAGTCAATCTCAGATAGTTTTCTTGAACGTGTTGGTGTTTTATTTAAATTTCATTTTTTTATCCAAATAATATTCACAAACAAGGGAATTCACATTTTAATTTCTAGTGAATGCACAGGGTGGTCATAAATTATTGGACACACTTCAAAAATTAAGTAAAGAAACTAATAATGTTACAGCTACGGTTTTTTTAAAACTGAGAGCGCATTAAAAAATAAGTTTTTTCAGATAGGTAACGCGCCGTTACGGTGGTCTGGGTAGTCGTAAATTATTGGACATCTCTCACTTTTGAGAGCCATTATCTGCGAAAGCATTAAAGTTAGAAGAAAAATAAAATAATATATTTGTAGGGAAATTTACGTGTTTTAATTTGTTAAATCAAATGTAATTCGAAAACTGAATAGTGTTCGAGATATTAAAGAAAATGCTAAAAAGAGAAACCGTATGAAAATCTCTCGCTGTAACAAAATTAGAACACCGTAATAGTACGTCACCTATCTGAAAAAAACCCATTTTTTATTTGCTCTATCATTTAAAAAAAACAGCGGTTGTGACATTATTAGATTTTTTATATTAATTTTTGAAATGGGTTCAATAATTTATGATCACCCTGTATTTATACATTATGATTGGACGCGTAGAATATGACTCACCACATGTTTTATAAATCCAATTTCAAAATTTCTTGTTTATAGAAAAAGTAAACAAAACAATTTCAAACTAATTTTGTAATAATTCAAACAAAAGTACTTTAAGTTACTGAAGAATTTAAGAGGTTATATATTAATTCAATCAAAGCAGCTATTGGAATCACAAATATTATGCATAAAACAAGTTTTATTTAATAACAATTATATGCAGCCATGTACAGAAAATTTATTTTAGCATTATGTTATGTCTTGTTTTGTTAATTGTATTGCTGAATTCAATCGGCCTATATTTATAATGGAAAAGTTGTGATATTTGGAGTTGAAAATTCATCACTTAGGAATGGTGTGTTCATGATAGAACATTGGACACTGAAGTGTTTGACCGATTTTTTGTCTCTAGATTACACAGTTGGAACTTCTCCTTTTAGTTTTCCTCTCATATGTTTGTAAGATACAAAACTATGATACACTTAAATGCGTGTCAACAACGGTTTAAATCGTTAGGAAATTGCAACTCTTTCGATATAAGCAACTGATGGGATTGGTAGATGCTCACTAGTAAGTAAGACGAAAAGTCTTACGTAACTACCTCAAACTTATCCCTGTTTTCGAAGATATTAAGATATTAAATTAGCAACAATTGAATTCTTGGAAAAATACTCCAGATTCGGAACTAAATATGACATCGACCAGTCTTCAATCCTGTATTTCTCAGCTCGAAACAAGGAACATGGGGAATTCTGAATGAAGTTTTTGAGCTTTTCCCTCCCTTAAAGAGACGAAGAAGTAATTGCCAGCACAGTCGATGCAAATCTGATCAATTAAATTTTTCAAAATTATTATTGCTTAAACCTTCAATAAGCTAAGGCGAGTAAAACGAGCTTTATCAGAGAATTAAAAATAAAAGAATTTTAAATTCAGTAAACTAAAATAAAATGCACTGAGCAGAGATATTCCCTCTAACTACCTAAATTAATTTAAATGATTTTTAAAAAATTATAAACGAATCTAATTTAGTTGAATTATGTATTGGAATTCACCCGTCTTAAACCAATAAATTAATCTGTTTCATTCATCGAATTATAAATGAAATTTCAAATATTCCTAAATCTGCTGTGGAAGTACAGATATTAATTTCTCAAGACGGTACTCCTGAAATACAACATCACTGTGGTTGCCCTTTTTCGCACGAAATCATAGAAAAGAATCTTCTCGTATTGCGGTTAGTCTCGTGAATGATTCAAGAAATCAAAAGGGAATAATTGTTTTAACATCAAACGCATTTATACACTTTGAAGGCGTGGAAATTAAATGCAAGTCCAGTTCATAAACATTTCTTTATTAAAAACATGGATGAGATAAATAAAATGCACCACACAGGCGCTCACGCAGACAACTACACATACACTAGAACTGAACAAAGTTTCGCAGAGGAAGAGAGTGAAATAGAAGCGAGCGAAACGACAGCGCCAATCAGCAATGCTGAATCTGCATAAACTGCTATCGTTCGCCAACGCTTGCATCCAACACTCTTAATGATCCCCCTCGTGTTTCTTCTAGCATTCTTGTTGTGTCAAAAATATTTGTTTCTAATAAGCTCTATTATCGCCTTAAGGTTCTGAGCTTCATTCTTTTTTTTCCCTTCTCAAATGAAAACTGATCTTGCGTTATAATTATTGTTAACAGCAAAAATCGATTGTTTAGTAAAAAATATTTAATCAATCTTTTAAAAAGATTTTGTATAAATCAGCCAAAGTATGTAGTGGTTTATGGTTTTGTCTATAAAAATGTCAAATAGTTTTCCTTAACGGAATAAAAGTGTAATTTGATTGTGGAAGGAATGTAAAAATATCATCAAATAGAGAGACTGAATGAGAGACTGAATGAGAGACTGTTTCACTTTCGGGTAAAAACAACTTGCTGGTTAAGACCGAGATGAATAAAATGCATACAGAGTGGGGTTCATCCTTCGCCATGACATTTTCTCTCCAAAAATGGATTTATTTTCAGAATTTCCTCTCAAAATCCAACAAAATATGAGAGCGAATTCCCTTTCAGTGTGGCAGAATAAAGTACCTCCAAGTCAAAATAACCATCTTCTTCGAAGTGCTTATCAAACAGCTGAATCCGTAGACGAAGAAAGAATTTAAATTAACTTAGATTCACTTTGACTCTTTTAAGTTATTTTTAGATTTAATATTAGATTTTTATTGCTCTTAAATAACTTTACACTTTCTTTAAATTTCAGAAGTTTTAAAATCAAACGTTCATAAAAAGAACACATATGCTTGTACTGATCCACATATGTGTCGCACATGAAGGAACGTTGGGAAAGGTAGTATACGGTCAGCAAACTATCAAGCTGCAGTTGTTTCAAAAACTCATTGCCAGTCTAATGGCTTTTAAAATGTTATTAGTTATAATTCAAGCCAGCGAACATATGTGGAATTTATTTTATTAAAGAACTTTTTTTACCTTGATTTTTATGATAGTAAAGATGGCTTTTAATCAAGTTATAATGTGTTAGAATTTCAAAATCTGGTATATATTTATTTGTTATTAAAAATATACAGTATTTTAATATTTTCATATTTTAATTATCAGTTAATTGACTAACTTAATTAAATTTTGAATCCTTAAAAGAGGCACCACTAGGTAGTAAATGTAAGAAAATTCGATTAAAAGGTTTCATAAAATTTATTATAATGAAGTCAAAATTCAGGACTACTGAGTAGAAAATTAAAATCATTAATGTGTGTATTTAAATTAATTAAATCCTAAAAGTTTATTTTGAAAATATTTTATTAATTTATTTTAATATTAAATTAATGTTTCCTATACATCCATTAAATATGTAGAGCTTCTTTCTCAAAAGGATCATGAAAGACTGATGTTACGAATTGAGGTGTGAATTGATTGACGAATTTGAGGCATATGGAAATCGTAACCATTATTTACTTGGAAAAGTTACCATGATTCAATTATTAGCTTTAAAAGCTCCGTCAATAGTCAAAACGAAGAAAAAGCTAAAAGAGAAGAAATCGAGTTTGATTTGAATTATAGAAACAAGAATTATCTAATTCTGTCGAAAAGATACCTCAAAATGTTTCACGCTTTTGTGCTTCTCTCAATGACCTCAGGTGTCACCCTCTTATTCAGTTTGAATCTTCCTACATACTTTACCATTCAAGTAATTTAATTAACGATATCTGAAAATCCTTTTGACTATCAAAAGCGAAAGACTTATTTATTAATGATTAATTTTAATGTAAAAATATGCTGACAAGAGAAATAAATGTTGATAAGAAAAATTAATTAATTTGACTTGTTTTTCTTATCCAAAAACAGGTTTCCACTGCGCTCTACGGAACGAGGAAATCCTATTATCGGAAATCAAAAGATATTGGGAAGATAAAAAAAAATTAATTGAGAAAAGCTGTATGAATACTGAAAATTAGGAAAATTTCATTAAAAAGTCATTCTGAGAACACAACCACGATATCCTCTTTATGAAGATTAAATTAAGTGTCTATTCACTAAGAAGCAAAAAAATAATTCCACTTTGAATATTAGAAAACTCAATTTTAAATATTGAATAGCCATTCCAAAAAATAATGTGGCTCTAATACAACTAGTTATTTTGAGAGAAAATTTATTTATTCATTTTAAAGATGAAGGTGTTCACTGTCTTGGATGCCAGCATTTAAGTCAGGGAATATCACGGAAAACCCATTGAACAGTAGAATGTATTTA
>BGPR01000046.1:984861-1002070 GCA_013235015.1 Araneus ventricosus | reverse complement strand
GGATTTGATTCAAATTTGGATACTGATACGAAATTTAGCTTATAGTCTTATTACAATTCTGACAAAAAATATGCATATATCAAATTACATCCACATATATCGCATTTTATTTGGTATGTGTATTCGCAGACAGACCTAGTTCAAAAATGGTTTTTCCACACTCCACGGAAACAAATCCATCCATAATTTCGCTTTATAGTTTTCAAAGGTTTAAGAGTGTTTATTTTTAAAGAATGAAGGTTTTCTTCGTAAATCTGAGGATTTAAATGACGATTGTTATTATATTATCATATTTCGAACAACATTATAATTCACCATTAAAATTCTCATTCAAATTAGGCAATAAATCACTTCTTCAGTCGCATGATATTATTTTTAAAAAATGACTCAAATATATTAAAGAAAGGCAAACACTGTAGACTTAATACAAAAGTATGTTTTAAAAAAACACGAATTTGGGCCGGTCCGTCGATTGGACGGGTCTCATAACTTCAATTCTATTAAATAATTGGGCCCCCTAAAATAAGCAAATTATGTTGCTACGATATAAATAGGGTGTGTGAAATCATTTTGAAGAGAAAGCGATACGCGTTTATAGTCAGAGAACAGTTGCTTATATTTAGGTGTTTACAATTAATTACTTTAACAAAAGACAAAATGCCCTTACACTGATTTAAAGTAAGTAGGAAAATATTTTATTATATCTTCAGATAAGAAATTTGTTTGGATACACTTTACTATAATATTTTTATTAAAGTAATTTAAAATAAGATATTGGTTTTTTTGTTGGATTTGTCCAGAAGTTGATAAGTTTGGATAACAAAATAATGCATGAACCCAATAACAAAATTTGGGTTCACGCATTGTCTTTTGGCGAATTTGAGGGATTACTATATATATATATATATATAACATCAACCAAAATATAACCAGTTACATATGAGCATTCAAGACAAAACATATCAAAAATGCAATTCAAAAACTAAAAATTTATTAATCAAACAAAATTGAAATTATGATCCTATAAACAAGAGTGCAAAACACATGAAAAGAAATCTATGAACTATATATCTCTCACAACTACTGAAAAAGTCAAACCAAAAATTTGGAATTTTCAACAATAAAATTAGATGCTCTGCTTTAGAAGAGCATTAGCCAGGTTAAATCGATTTTAATGGACAAACTATCCCTGTTACTAAAATTGTCGAAAAAACCGAAAGGGTAATTTAGCATAAAATGAAAGAATTTAGAATGAAAAATCCATACGCTAACCCTAACAAAATATCATCTTTATATGGAAAGTATATATATATTAAATCTAAGATATACCATCAATATATTGCACTGAAAACAATAAATACATTAGTCAATAAAATATGCATTCTTATTCTCTAGGAATTAGAGAATCATCGCGTTTACTTATCCTTTACCTTAAATCTTCATTTCAGTACAAACCGCCACTTAGCGTGACACCACTAGATTGCCAAAACTAGATTTCTAACTTTGATTCAGCTTAACTTAAACAAATATTTTAATTTTAAGAAATTAGTATGATACTTATATTAACCGGCGGGAGTGGTCTCCCCTAAACTTTCTCGTATACTTCACAAAAAGGTGTCATTTTCCCTCTCCCTAGGGTAGCCATACGTCTCGTATATAAGGGTCTGTCACCGTATTTCACTACTCATTCCCGTATTATTATGTATTCCGTTTTCTTCCTAAACTCTGTGTCATTACAATTTTAAAATGACTCGCGCCCAATTTTATAATTATGTGAAAGAAGAAAATGATATAATTAAGAAAGTAAAATCAGCTTTAAAGTTTGACTGGGCTAAAAGGGATTAGAATCGCATCTTTCTTTTTTTTATTATTCTAAGGGTTCATTTTATAAGATTGAATAAAGATTATTGATGTTTTTTATCAGAGCAAAATAAGCTAAATATGTACCCACTCTATTCATGATTTATTTATTTACCATCTAAGCATCCCTTATCAATGCTTGGCAATTATGGCAACTAACCTTTCCCCGCGTATAAAAAATTCGAATCCATTGTATCGTCTCGTAACTCAGAATGTAATGTTTATTCACTTGTTTCCTTTCAGCGCGCTTCAAGGTCACGCTCCCCAAGACGGAAATAGCGCTTAAGTAAACCAGTACGCATGCGCATGGAGAAACGGATTAAAACAAGTATGCGATTATACAGACCGACAGACAGTCAACCCGTTGACGGATTTGACACAAAATTTTATACGGACCTACAATCCTGATGATAAAACTGTATACCAAATTTTATCTATATACCAGTTCAAGTTTGTGAGTTATCGCGTTCACATTAACACGGACATACAGACAGACAGACTTCCCATGGACGGATTTTGTCCAAAATTTGATAGAAACCTGCAAATTGTGTGTAAAGATTACATACCAAATTTCATCCCTGTAGCTCGAATAGTTTTCGAGTTATCGTGTTCACAGACACACAGACAGACAGATATAATTCCAAAATTGTGTTTTTCGGACTCAGGGAGGTCTAAAACGTTGAGATTCGTCAAAATCTCGAGTTCGAATTTTTTGACGATTACAATACTTTTTCTTTGTATACTTCGTATACGAGAAAGTAAAAATCTCAAAATAAGTTAAATTATGCAACCAAATCTAAAACAAAATCTAAAGAATTGAAAATACTATAGATACCATGAACAAAAATTAAGTTTAAACATTTATATGTCAACATGTAAAAAAAACTCTTGTTATTAAGAGTATTGAAAAAGGCAATCCAAGTATATGGAGTTTTCAACAATTAATACAGCAGCTTGGCTGTGGACAAGCTTTAGCGATATTAAATTAATTTTGCTGTACAAACCATCCCTGTTACTAAATATATAAATATATGGGGACAATATGGGGAAGATAATATAAAATAATATAAAACACAAACGCAACGTATGCGCATAAAAGCTGCAAATTCAAGAAGATTTGTGGAAAATATCAAAGTTATGAAAATCAATCAATGTTAAATTTAAATGGATAAACAAAGACTGTAGTTTATCGGTAAAAGCGTATATATGCTCATTAGGGGTAAATAAGTGAAATCTATACGAACCACTAAAAAATGGACCTTATGCACCGCTTGGGTTCGAGTGTATAAAAAAACAGCTGTGGAGGGAATAAACAAAACGATCGGCCTATAAGCGACTCAGAAATAAAAGCAGTTCTGAGTCAGCTGTTTATGACTGGCCAATGGCTGCCTCCGGCAGGTCACGTGTCGGAGGATGTGACGTCACATGCATAAGGTCCATTAGATCAATCATAATGCTTTCAGCGAACAGTGTTAGCATAAAGCTAAAAACACTGCCTTCACCACCAGGCGTAAGTTTAGTAATTTAAAAAATTAAACCTTTGCATTGCATTATAGATATGTATGTTAATTTTCATTTTGAATCTTAAGATATGACTTTCTTTTATATATATATATATATAATCTCACATAATTTTATTTAAAATTCTAATATTATATATTTTAAAGTCTTAATGTATTCCAAAATCACTTTTCTTAAACTCCAGTTTCGTTCTATTTCCCGCGCTGGAGGTATATTAAATCTCTCATTTTAGCATATTTATTACTAAAAGAATATTTTAATCGTTTCCACGCGCACGCAAATCGCGAAATCAGCGACTTATTGCCGCCATGCATTTTCCCTAAAAGACTTACGTTATATACTAAAAATAGCTATTATTCCCTTAACTTTGATCACGTGTCTATCTGTTAAATCCCTACCTGAGAAAATGCAGGGATTTTCTGTTCTTTTGTGGCTTGAAAACTTGAACCAAGATGTACGTATATTCCGTCACTCTCCCATAATAAAAGAAAATTAATTAATAAGTCGGCCTGTTTTTTATTTAACGACTACAACAAAGAAAAACTTTCCATATATATATATATATATATAATACAATCTGGGCGTCCAGTGGTCCACTCCAGGCAACCAGTTTCCTTGATTGAACTGATGGCATATTTTTTAACCCTTTAACAGTTTTATTTTATTTCCTATCTAATGAGATGCTTCATTCTGCTTAGCAAAGAAGCTGTCGTTTTGATTCATTTAAGAAGGCATAGAATATTAGAGAGATTTATGGATTCTACGTAATTTTTTTGTCAAATTATAAAGCTAATTAATGAATGAATTTTAGTTTATAAGTATAAAAATGCGATAATTTGATGCACATACGAAGGTTAAGGGGTTAAAACGTTTTCTAGTTCATAATGTATTTCATATGAAGTTTAATAAACTGTTCTGAAGATGAATAAACCGCAAAAAATGTATATACCTACCACTAGTTTTTCGTTAAAATTACTTCTTCAGCAATATACATCAAAAATAAAGTGGTCCGAATTCAACCCACGACTTTCCCGTATACTACCATAACGCGTGTCTCTTAAGCATAACCATATGAAAAAGAAAATCTAGTACGCGTTTTCTGCATCGACTGATTGAATCCAAAGATCGACACATAACGACAGTTTCGGTGCGAAAACTACATACCAAATTTCATAAATCTAGCATGTTGCGTTCTGAGAAATTGTATTTGAAACATCAAAAATAGGCACACCAATAGATAGTCAACCGTTAGACATAGCTGCCTACAATTTGACACAGATCTACAAGTCTCATGAAAAAGAAACCGTATACCAAATTTCACACACCTTGCCTCTTAGAGTTATCGCGCCCACATACACGTAATCGGACAGACAGCAGCAAAGGCTTTCCTTGGACGGATTTCCTTCAAAATTAGACACAAACCGACAATTTTGGTGTGAACACTAAATATCAAATTTCATCCCTCTAGCTCTTTTTCGTGTTATGGCGTTCGCAGACAGAAGAACCTCATTCCAAAAGTGGTTTTTTCCTCATCAGGGAGGTGCAAAACGTGAAGATTCACTAAAATCAACAGTTGAAATTATTTGACGAAAAAAATGCTTTGTCTTGTATATTTCGTGTAAGAGAGAATAAAAAAATTCTCCAAATATAGTTTTATCACCATCAATATCATCGTATGCAATTATTTCAATCAGCTAAAATTCTTTCCGAAAATTAACATTTATTTCCTCACTTTAAAATCCTAACATTTACTTACTCTATTGATCTGATTAAAATATATTATAGTTGAACTCTATTTATAAATAAAACGTATAACATCTTTATTATTAACAAAAGAAGAAATGCAGTTTAATGAATTTCAAATCCTATTAGCAATCGTTTGCGCCTGAAAATATAATCTCATCCTTTTAGATAACTTCAATGGCTTAAAATGTCCATTCGAATCATCGTTTCTTATCAATAAACAGGGACTACGTTTAGAAAGAGCAGAATCTACGCATTTCATTCATAACGAGCATTTATGTGTGCCACTGAAATGCCTTTAGGGAGGGAGGAAAGATCATGCAATATTTTTAAAAGTAAAGAAATGCTCAAAAGTTCTTAAAATATTAAAGAATTTCAGCGAAAAAAATAAGAAAAGCTTTTCTTTTTTGCTATTCATAAGATGATATTTACTTAAGGTATCCGAACACGTTCGGAGCACTTTTTTTCTTAAATTGTGAAATAGAAACACCAAAATATGTTTTTTAGATTCGAATTTAATAAAGATTAATATTAGCGTATGAGTTTTGAGTATAAATTATTATAAATTTACAAAATTCTTGAATTTCTGCTGCTTTTTAGAAGAAATTCCCCAAAACTTCAAACATGCTACAGGTAAAACTTTTGTAATAATTCAAATAAAACTAATACTAAAATAAACTACATACTATGGACTAGTGCTTGTACTAGAATCTTAACATTCTTTGGATAAATAAAAATTTTAGAGCTAATAGAACAATCATTATAAGATTTTCAGCAAATTTTCTATGTCATTTTTCAAATAAAAGACCATAATTTAAAAAATATTGTTACAATATACATTATTCTAGTACATTCACTAGAGAAACATTTGAAGAAAGTGTTCACAAAATTTCAGAACAATCGAATGATAATATCTTGAGTTATCATGTTTGAAGTTTGAAAAATATGCATAAATTCTAATTTTGAGAAAAATCAAATTTTAGTTTTTCCACGCGCTCAAATTATGTATCTAAACTTTAAAAAAAAATCCTAAAAATATACTGACATCATATTAGCTTGCAAAAAAGGACTTTAAAAGAATTTTTGACAGGTTTCTGTCCCTTTAAATGACAACTTTCGGCTAATTAAACGCCCACTTCCGGTTTTCGGTTTGTTATAAAACAATTAATATCTCATCTTCTAATTAACGTACCGACAAAAGTAAATATGTTTTAGAAAGGTAAATGAATGAACTATCGAAAAAATCAAAAATTAAAAAAATGGAATTTTGCTTGAAAATCGACTTTCGAACGTGTTCGGATACCTTAATATAGGATCCTTAGTGGGTTGGCTGTATTCAGGCGGAGTTTTCAGCCAACAAACTTCACTTTTTATCTCAGGAACTATTGTGAATTTTTGAATGAATTTTGGTACACATATAGAAAAAGACATGCCAGATCGTAAGCCAAGATGTAAAATTCTTTGCTTCCGTAATGGAGAAATTTCGAGATAACAGTTAATTAACTATGTGTTAATTAACTCGGTTAATCAATTTTTTGATCTGAATAAACCTGTACACTTGAGCCATTAACATCGACACTAATTTTGTGAAGACCCGACAATAAATACAAGAGTTACACAGGTGCCTATTTTTTTGTTGACCACTGTACATATATATTCGTCGTGGTCGTTTTTCTTTGAATATAACAATTTTCTACACAAATCACATACTGTATTTTTAACTATAATGCAACTGCGTAGTTAGATTGATAGGCACATCCATTTTGAATAATTATCTTTTAGAGCACTTACGTTGTTGCCATTATCTTTCAGTTCATCCTGGAGGCGACTGAATATAAGTGAAATGTCTGAGATCCAGTGACAATGTTCGACGTTATCAACTAAAGCGATAAGGATGAGGCTGCTTAACTTCTCCGCGATATGTCGTGGAACGGAAATAATTGACACCTGTTGTGGCAGTCAGTGAGTATGAGACATTAAAATCTGATAAGAAAGCAGTATAATTGTGAGGCTATGAGCAACTACAGCCACGTAAAGAGACTCAGTATGCTATCATTTGAGTAGTTGGCAAGGAAAAAAGTGAATTTTAGCAACTTTCAAATATCTCGTTGAAGAGCCAACGAACTTTGAAAAAAACTATTGGTCTGTAACAGCTATTTTAGGTTATATTATGCGGTTTTCTACAATTTAATTTTCCCATCTGTTGATTTTATATTTGAAGTTAATTTGTGACAAGATAATAAAAAGTTATTATTTTGTCAGAAGTTTTATAAAAAATGTGTTGAGAACTTGTGAAATTAAATCCTTACTAACTCACTTTTCAAATGAAATTCAAGTTTCTGATATATTATTTAGAATTTGAATGTGAAGCCTTTTTTTAAATAATGATTCAAGCTAAAAGTATATTGATACGCGTAAACCAACACCCCAAATTATCTTTTGACTATGGAAATAGTTTTTAAAATATTCAGTATGTTTTATCGAGTATATTAGGATATGGTAACAGGTAGGATATAATTCGTCTATTCTGAAGGCAATCAATATCTATACGGGGTGATTCAAAGAAACGTGGCCATACTTTAAGTGTAGGTCAGGCATACTATAAGCTTTCAGGTTCGCACAGGAACATGGATGCGCAAACGCCAACTGGAGGCAGCAGATGGCATTTAAAATAAAACAACGCTGGAGAATATACCGATATCTTTCTGAATCTTAACGGTATTGAATTGGAATTTTTATATAAGTTTCGTTATACGTACGTGTCTGAAGTTGTGAAAGAAAAATTACGCTACCTTTCTCGCATGTTCAGTAAAAAAGTATTTACTGCAAATGCTATTATCTTCTTTACTTTTCAATGTATTTTCATGTAATTTTCACACAAGTTTTCTCTAATATATTGCCACGTACTATGTAAGTTTCATAAAATTGCAAGGAAAAACTCTGCAAGTTATAAGCAAAAATAGCATGCGGGGATATTGAATATTATAAAGAAACCTTTATAACTTCCCGAATATTCGTGCTATTTTTACGAAAATGCACGTAAAATATTGCACATATCATCGCACAAAAGAATTGGTAAAAATTGCAAACCATTATCAGCCTTCTGTGACGCGGAGTGAGCCGAAATCCTTCTTTGAGTTGTTCTTTCTCTGAATACCCTCGTGACCGATTCTTTGTTGCAAATTGTGAGTTAAAAGCTATTCTTTATATGTTCGAAATTCGAAGAAAATTCATCCAGTCTTTCGAGTAATATTCGAAAAAATACGAAATTTGCTTCTGGGTGCCTCACCTTGAAGTTTGGTCAGACACATCAGTACATTTTGCTGCTTCACAGAAAGCTGATAATGCACATTTTTTCGAATATCTTGCGACAGGATAGATGAATTTCCTTAAACTTAGAAAATATAAAATATAGGTTGTAACTCACAATTTACAACATACAACAAAGATTTGATGAGGATGGCAATCAGGGGACCGACCAGAAATTGATGAATTCGAAGAGGGATTTTGGTTCACCCCGCTTCACAGAAAGCTGATAATGGTTTGTAACCTTCATCAATTCTTTTGTGTGATATGCACAATTTTTACATGCATTTTCGTTATAATACCACGAATATTCGGGAAGATATAAAGGTTTCTTTAAAAAATCCCAAATTTTTCCGCATGCTTTTTGCTTATAACTTGCAGACTTTTCCTTGGAATTTTATGAAACTTACAGATGTCATGGCAATATATTGTAGCATAATATATATTGTTTCAAAATTTTATGTAAATACTTTAATTATTAAAGGAGATATTAGCATTTGTAGTAAATAATGTTTTACTGCGCATGCGCTACAGGTAGCGTAATTTTTCTTTAACAATTTCAGAGCCATATATATAACGCAACTTATATAAAAATCTCAGCTCAATACCATAATATTCAGAAAGATATCGGTATCCAGCGTTATTTTATCTTTAATGCATCTGTTGCCTCCAGAAGTTGTTTGCGCACCCATGTTCCTATGCGATTCTGGATGCTTCTCGTATTCCTTACCTACTCTTAAAGTTTGGTCACGTTTTTTTAATCACCCTGCATAAAATATGAGTACTGGCTATGAAAAATTAGAGCTTGTTCGTGATCAGAAATGGAGACAGACATTTATACGAGGCGTGTTTTTTAAGTAAGGGCCGTTTTGTTGTATACACTAATAGGTGGCGCGAGCGCCGCAACGAGTGCTTGCGTCGTGTCCCGGCATTCCTTGGGAACAACTGTGCTCAGTTGCAGCTGTGTAAGTAACCTGTACGGTCTGTTCTGTGTCTTTAAAATGTTCAAGATTATGGAATCGCCCGCCCCGAGCGAGATACGGTAGGTGATACGTTTTTGGTCGGCAAGAAACCTGTCTGTTGCAGACATTCACCGGCAGATTTGTTAAGTTTACGGAGCTACTGCCATGTGTGAAGGCAAAGTGCGTAAGATCATGGCGTCCGTGTTTTTGGGATAGACATGGTGTTTTGTTGGTCGACTTCATGCAACGCGGAACCACCATAAATGCGGTACCCTACGGCAAAACCCTGCGAAAGCTACGCAGAGCGATTCAAAACAAAAGACGCGGCATGCTGACAGAGGGAATTTTGCTACTCCATGACAATGCAAGGCCTCACACCGCAGCTCAGACCCGAGCTTAATTGGACTCTTTTGGCTAGGAAGTTTTGGACCACCACCCCCTACAGCCCCGACCTTGCGACGAGCGATTTTCATCTTTTCCGCCATCTCAAACATCATCTCGGCGGCAACCATTACAACGACGACGTGGAAGTGAAAACAGCCGTGACCTCTTGGTTATTGGAGCAGGCGGCAAGTTTCTATGAAGAGGATATTCAAAATCTAGTTGTAAGGTATGATAAGTGTTTAAACAAACTTGGCATCTTTGTTGAAAAATAGAGAAATATATGTAGAATCTGAAAATAAATTTGGTTTTTGAAAATTTTCTTTCGTTTGGTTTTTATTTTCAAACGGCCCTTACTTAAAAAACACGCCTCGTATTTTATGGGTAAACGGCTACTGGTTTCATAAGTATAGCTTATTAACTATGTTATTATTTAGAATATGTCGATTATAACAAAATCAGCTGAAGTTTCTTTTCTTTATGGACTTAAATTCAATGTAAATATAAATTTTATTTTTTATATATATTAGAAATATATGATTATATTCAATAACATTTATTTTCAAAATTATAATATTGAAAACATATGCGTTACAATTTAAGTGCAGATTCTTTAAATATCATTAACCTGTTTCAAAAGAAACAAGATGTTTTAAAGGCAGAAAGTTCAAATATAGAAAAAGCTTTCCTTAATTCTAAAAGATTTAAATATTGTCTGGTATTCCCAAATCGGTAAACAAATTGAACAAAAAACATCTCTCAAAGTATTTAATTTCCAAGCAATTCTTTTATTTCCGTTCTGTGCCCTTTCATTGTTTTAAATAAGGTCTAAACATCTCTAAGGGTTTAAATCGTTTTTTCCTATTCCTTCCTTGAAGAAGAGACGCTTAATTCTATTTTCAAGAACAGAATGTCGAGCGTTGTATTCTCATAATACCTTTCAAAATTAAATTACCGCAATTTTTATTCTATAGAAATTTCCGTAATTAATTTTTTAATATCTTTTTGTGCTGTGGAGATTTTCAATAAAATAATTCTCTACATTTTGCTGAGAACAGTGAGGGAAACAAGGTAAATTTAATTAACGCTAATTAACATCCACTTTTCTTGTCTTCTTCATTGCTTAATCGAAAAGAATTATCTTCGAACAGATGCTTCTCTGATGATCATCAAAGGATTTTCAGATTTTATAGAAAAGTAAGTAGTGAGAATTTAAATAAGAGGTATCTACAGGAGTGTTTTAAGGGGTTAAGAAAATTCCATCAGGACGAAAAAGTTTTTCTGCAATTTGAGCATCGACTATACTATGACTATATTGCAATACATTTTAATTGAAATCAGAAATTTATAGAATTGAATTGAAGTCAGCAGTTTTTAAGTCAGAATTTTTAATTTGGTAATAATCTTGATTTCTTTACACATAATTGCAGAAGAGTTAATTTCCTTACGAAAGGAATTATTTTTGTTTCTGTTGTTTCCATCAGAGCATTAATGTAAATATTTTAATTTCAGAAATAAACTCAGATACATTTTTGAACTAAACAGGAAACGCGATTGCGAACAACTTGTTCGAAGCTTTAGAATGGTATTTAGTGTTTCGTTGCGAAGAAGGGTGCCTTGCTGAAATCATGGTAGAGTCTTAGCTTCTATCCTGATGCGTCGCGGGTTCGATACCCAGATCAGCCGTATGTTTGGGCCCTACCCACACCGAATCCTTGGTGAGCCAAACGTCCTCCAGGTGATGTGGCTTAGACGCTTGGGGAGAGATATGCCTGCCAAGGTGCCCAAGGTGGCCACTGTTCAATGTTACGAGACCAGTCTCTTTTCTCTTACACAGAGGCGATGAAGGAACAGATTTAATCATTATCTACATTTTCATTTACAATTACCTGCTCTTTACATTTTTTTATTTACATTGTAACCGTTTTTCTACCAATTACGTAAATTCAGAAGCTGCACATGCTTGAAACATTAACCAACCTAAGGACATTGATTTTTCAAACAAAATATTAAGAGAGTTCTTTTCTTATTTTCTCGTATTCGAAGTCTACAAAGAGAAAATGTTGTAATCGTCAGAAAATTCGACCTCGAGATGTTGATGACTCTATGTTTTAGACTTTTTGATGAAACTCCACTTTTTTTTACTGTAGTATTTTTTTAAAATAGTATTTTTTGGAATTATGTCTGTCTGTATGTGAGAACGATAACTAAGAAACACCATGAACTAGTGGAATGAAATTTTTATGCCGTTTCTATGCCAGATTTTTAGATTTCTATCAAAGTTTGGACGTCAACGGAAAATCTGTCTGTCACTCAGTGTGCATATAAACATCATAACTCAAATAATAAGCAATAAGTCAGATAGAGATAGTTTGGCATATGGTTTTATACTTGAAATGCAGATATGCATAACCTTTTGCGCCAAGTCCATGAACGGATTGACTGTTTACCTATGTGTCTGTTTGTCGGTATGTGAACGGGATACATAAAAAACCAATGGGACATAAGGGTGAATGTTTAATATCCTCTTTAACCCTAAATTGCAAATTAGGCAGACTAAATCCGTATTGATTTAGGTTAAATTCGTCAATTATCTAATTTGTGAATGGAAAAAGATCCAAAATGCATGCTCCATTAGCTTCACTAAGTTACGAAGCTAAACACAATACGCAAAATATTGCTTGCAAGAGAGTTGAGGGAGAACACACACACTTGTCCATAAATTAGTCAACAAATCAAAAAAAGAAGAAAAATGTTCTTTTCCCACCTGTGAAATCAGAATAAGAACTTTTGAATGATCATTAGTAAATATGTCGTGCACTTGAAATCTTTAAAATGCATTAATAAATATCCAGGTTTTGGCTGTCTAAGTATTTTGCCGAAAATGTCTGTTTTGACTGGGAAGAAATTTATTCTAAGACTCTTCAAGAGAATCCAGTCTAATAAATCTATGTGTACTTACTGTTCTTTGAAAAGAAACCCGGAAATGAAAATTCTCTTCGTTTCTATTTCCACGGAGAAAATGTCATGGTGACGAATGAATCCCACTTTATTTGCATTTTATTCATCTCACTTTCTGACAGCAGGTTTTGCGCGAAAGAGAGTGGCTTACATTTCTTTTCTCCTTTTCTGATGAAATGTCTACCATCTGGGTATACAATTTTTGAATAAAATTCAATTCTTATCGTGCTGATGAAACTGATCCGTATTTTTAAGCATGAGATTTATGTAAATTTGAAACACTGTATATTGTAGCTGTAATTTAAACTGTAAATTTCTAAGAAACATTCGTCTGTCAACCAATGATCCCACAGTGTGACTCAAATTGCATTTTTTTCGTACAGCAGTAGTATATAATGCATCATGATGCGTTGTAGGATGAAGAGCAAGAATTGCATCAATAAACGAATTTTCTTAATAAGAAATTATCTTTTTTCAATTCTTTTGTATTTAACCGGGTAATGACAGTTCAGGCATTTTAGGGCGGTAAGATATTTTCAAACTATTTCGAGGAAAGCCAGTCTTGGATGCTTGATTGGTTTCGAGGGGAAACAGGAATTCAAAGACGAATAAAGTGATAATCGCTATAGAGGAACTAATTACCCTAGTAGGTGGCTTCTATTCAAATGCCATAAGTGTCTTTCTGTCTTTGCTTTAAAACAAAAGGGAATCCTCTGCACTTTTATTTAAAAAAGAAATTCTACGGTGAAGAACAACAAAGTAATTATTCAAAGCATCTCAGTTACAAATTTATTGTTTCGAATAACGGAAGGTAAAGGAGATTCCAGAATGGGTGAATTCAGTTTATAACTCATGTTTCCGAAAACTTTCGGTGTTTATGGGGACTCAAGATCAGACTCCCATTGTCAGTAAAGTGTCAATGAACCGAAAATTGTCTGTACTCTAGCAACAATTCGAATCTTTAAATCAGATGATTTTACTGTTTATTCGACGAATGAATTTAAAATATGTCAAAATTAATTTTTTTCATATGTAGCTTTCTTGCTACAAGAATATTTGATAAAAATGAATATATATATATATATATATATATATATAGTAATGGGAGTATCAAAATATGTGGAGATTTACTCCTTTATTTGTTGTCTTTTTCTAACAATTGGCCCTCACAGAAGGTTGGTGCCTATAAATTTCGAAATAATGTGACATAATCGATTCCTCAGGTCGATTGGCATTTGATTGTTGGAATTCCATATCTGGATTGGCTTTTTCATAGTAATAGTTTTTAATCTTATTAGCTTTCTGTATTTCATTGTGTGAATAATATTAGGTTATAGTGTTAATTATATTTAATTTTAAATGAGGGTTTAATAGGTGTATATGATGAAAATGTTAATTGAGTTTTAATGGTTAATATATATTGAATTTTTTTATAATTGTTTAACCCTCTATAGGGCTGTGGTAAATATACTTAACACCAAATTCATCAGTTTTCAAACGTACAAAGTAAGCTATTTTAAAGTTCTCATCAAAATTTTCGATGAAACGAAATCCTATACGTTCCAATTTCTTATCTCAAAACGTAAAAAAGTGTCTTGAATTTTTAATTAATTATAAATAAATGAAATTAATTAACAAAAAATTATTGTCATCGAATAAGCCAAATGAATTTCTTTTCTTAAATTAATATCAATCCCAAAGTTATTTTATTATGCCCTTAGTAGAAATAAACGGCTCTAGTAGGGATTAAATATCATATATTATGCTGTAATCATAGATCATGACTCCGAGTCATAGTCACTACCAACAGAAAATCGAAATATGAATTTTTTGTTTCTAAATGGAAATATCAAAAATGTAACCAAAGAGAAGGACGGAGTTTCATAAAAGAAGAACGCAATTGCAAAAAGAAATTGCCGTTGTTGAATAACATGTTGGCCTTTCTTCACTCATTATTTTTTATGGTGCTAAAGAACAGTAGTTATTAAGAAATGTTGAAAAAGTGTTCATAGCCTTAAAAAATGCGCAACTTCATTTCATTTCGAAACTTAGAAAATATTCGAGAATTATACTCAATAAAATTTAACTGCCAGAAAATGATCTTCTTTCTTTACAAATTTAAAAGACCTCTTTAAATAACATACATACATCATTGTAGAAATGTCTGGAACTTAGATGTTCTATTTTAAGCAAATAGCCATGCGCATGAATCGGAAATTTACATTTTTAGCAATGTGAAGGGTGAAAGAAATCTTGTTCCTTCTTGTTTACAGCATTAATAGCTGCTTCTGAAACATGGGGAGCAACCTGTTATAAAGATTAATTTCATATTTTTCCAACTTATCATAATTTATAAGCAAGTGCAGTTTTATTTCCACAAGCCTCTATAATTGGGGACCATTAGCTCTTCAAAGCACGTTGAGACGACCCATTTTAATCAAGAGGATTTTTTTCGTAGAATTACGAAGACTGTAGTAGAGAGTTGATGCCCTTTATTACTTGTAAAAACTTTGTTAAAAAATCGACTCAAATTATTATAAGATCTTTGCTAAAGCAGAATTAATATAGCTATTTTCTAAATTGTTGCTTTAATTTGCTTGGTATAAGAAGAACTTTATTTTATGTACTTGAATCCCTGCTTAACAGATATGGGAATAGAGTTGAACCATTTTTTCTGTAAGATTTGAAAGTAATTTCCATTTTTACGCTTTATTGATCGTTTTAACAGCAAGGCGTTAAAGAAGAGGCATAATAAAGACTCCCTAATATTGTTGTGTTAAATATTCACTTTCTTGTAAGTTTGTTTTAAGAAGCGAATTCGGCTTAAATTAAATGCATTGTATGGCATGATAATGAAAAGGTCTGTTCAGTAAAATATAATGTATGATTGCTATGCAGAATGTTTACATTTGAAACTTTTAAATATCAAATTTTCGTTATACTTATAATATTGCGGTTACAGAAAAAGTAGTTTAAATGATGGAAGAATAATGAAAGACAGATATTTATGGTGTATATTTATTGCTAATTATGGAAGACGGCGTATATTTATTGCTAATGATGGAAGACAGGAACATTTCTTTTCATTTCATTGATGTGTTTCCCTGTTTAAAAGTTTTTTAAATTTCCCTTTTTTTATAAAAGTAGTAAACATTTATTTTATTTTCATTGATATGTTTCCCTCACGTAGAACTGATTTTCGACCTAAGTGAATTGAGAGATTTTTATTTTATATCTTAATTATGAATTTAATTTGTTCCAAAAATGGTATGGAATGCATTAGAATATTTGCACAATTCGAAGAAATTATTTAGGTATAATTATATTTCGTGGAATATAATATGTGTGGTAGGTTATCAAAGAGTGGAAACTAGATACGTGGTTCCTGTGTCTGCTTAACAATCATAACATTTTTACATCAAAAATAAAACCTAAAGCTTACTCATTTAAAAATAAAAAAAAATATTCAATATTTTCCCAAAAAGAGTCGCTGAATAAAAAATATATTCAGGTATTAAAAACTATATTATAATTGTCTTTATTTGAATTTAAACCCGATTTTGTGATGTTACCATAACGATATGGTAACTTTCAGCAGTTCTTCAGATATCAGGAAATGTTCGTATTTTTCTGAATTATTGAAATTATTAGAACGTAATTCACCACTAACTTCTAAAAAAGGACCAGACAGTGTGTCTCATAAAGTTACAATCTGTATACGGTTTCTTTTTGTCCATATACAATTCTAACTTTACATCAATAACTGCGGATAACTGTGATTTGCATTTATGGTGATAGTCTCCTTCCTTTCGTCAATACAGCTGTTTAATTGGTGTTTGGGTTTTAAGGGATACTTCAAAGACTCACAAAAGTTACTTCTGTTACAGAAACAAATGCATATAATATTTTATTCAGTCTTATCTGATATCTTTCAAATATGAATATCTTTCTTTAAAATGGAGTCGTCCATGTCGTTTTGTGCGACTTCATTTTAGCATGCAAGCCTAGTTTCTACCTTTCCAAACCATTTTTATCTCTTGTACTATTCGAGAGTTTCAAACATTCACTGAAAGATACTGACATACGAAGAATCTTAAAGAAGATAAAAAAACAAAAAGTAGACAGGCAGTACGTGCTCAGCACAAGAACACAGAGTTGACCGAAAAGAGTGAAGAAATCACACTGTGTGTTTTACACCGTCGTCAATCCTAGTCGAAATCTAATCGATGTATCACCAGTTTCTGTTGGTAGATATTTCAGAACATGTAGATTTTTTCCCTAGTTGTGTAGTCTAGTACGGGCATCGTTCCATTAAGTAATTTGTTTCTCTCTCGACGTGCAGCTGATAAATGTCGTTGATGTTTTTTCTTGTCGTAATGAAGTGACACATTGCTAATGATGGAAGACAGGAATACGAAGTGCTCATTTCGGTATCAGATTTATCAACTTCCAAAATTTTCATTATTTTTTTTGAT
>BGPR01000046.1:911682-984851 GCA_013235015.1 Araneus ventricosus | reverse complement strand
CTGTATACGGTTTCTTTTTGTCCATATACAATTCTAACTTTACATCAATAACTGCGGATAACTGTGATTTGCATTTATGGTGATAGTCTCCTTCCTTTCGTCAATACAGCTGTTTAATTGGTGTTTGGGTTTTAAGGGATACTTCAAAGACTCACAAAAGTTACTTCTGTTACAGAAACAAATGCATATAATATTTTATTCAGTCTTATCTGATATCTTTCAAATATGAATATCTTTCTTTAAAATGGAGTCGTCCATGTCGTTTTGTGCGACTTCATTTTAGCATGCAAGCCTAGTTTCTACCTTTCCAAACCATTTTTATCTCTTGTACTATTCGAGAGTTTCAAACATTCACTGAAAGATACTGACATACGAAGAATCTTAAAGAAGATAAAAAAACAAAAAGTAGACAGGCAGTACGTGCTCAGCACAAGAACACAGAGTTGACCGAAAAGAGTGAAGAAATCACACTGTGTGTTTTACACCGTCGTCAATCCTAGTCGAAATCTAATCGATGTATCACCAGTTTCTGTTGGTAGATATTTCAGAACATGTAGATTTTTTCCCTAGTTGTGTAGTCTAGTACGGGCATCGTTCCATTAAGTAATTTGTTTCTCTCTCGACGTGCAGCTGATAAATGTCGTTGATGTTTTTTCTTGTCGTAATGAAGTGACACATTGCTAATGATGGAAGACAGGAATACGAAGTGCTCATTTCGGTATCAGATTTATCAACTTCCAAAATTTTCATTATTTTTTTTGATAGAGGAACAAATACAAGCAAATGTAAAACAGCACTATTAGCTTTAGATATTAATTCTGATATCGAATACTGATTTTACTTTGGCTGTTTGAGCTAGTTTTAAAGTCGTCTTAATTTTCTTTCGCTCTTATACATATTGGAATACTGAAGATTTCTATGAAGTTGAAACTGTATCACTGTGTGGATCATGAGGTTGAAATGAAGGAATTGCACGTTGAGAGATACGGTATCGGAAAATGTAAAACGAGAATCAGAAGGTATATCTGATAAACAATATTGGCTGACACAACGACAGATTTTTCAATGTCGGGATTGAACTACTGCCAGTTGTAGATATCTCAGATTTTCAAAATTCCGCGTTTTTGGATTGATAATTTGATGTAAAAGTTTTATTGCTGAACATATACGAGAAAATGAGGAGAATGAACAATAAATTTTGAAAAATTTTTTCTAGAGGTACACATAGATTTGTCCTAGCCTACTTCTGCATAACAATAAGTATTCCAGAGTAAAAAGTTTCAGACTTTTAAATTTTTAAATATCGTAGAGATTTTTCCTTATGTATATCCCTAATCGACGCGATCTATCCCCAGGATTTAGAACTTGAAACAGGCATAAGGACAAGAGTAAATAAATAAAAAAATTACAAATTACAACCATCTTTGATTGAAAGTGAAAAACAGCCTGCTTTAAAGTACTCGGACAATTTATTAGAAGTGGAATATTAGTGATTATAACATACTTTTGTGCTTAGAATCTGGGTATCTCTCCAAACAGTTACACGCTGAACATGAGTCACTCTCTGTCGTTTTAATTTAATACTGATTTTTTCCCGATAGTAAAAATTTTACATTTAGTAAATTTTCGACGCTGATTTGGGCAGATTTAGGATTTTCAAATTTCATGATTTTTTTTGTTGCAGCATAGCGAAACCTGACTCTTGTTCCATTAAACGTCAGACAACCAACCCTCTCTTTGTACTTCAATAGAGATATTTTTCCAGTGGTTGCAGTGGTTCATTCAGTAATTCTCCGCAAGAGATTCTCATTCGGATGAATTTAAGGTTTCCATTGGACTGACTGAAACTGAAATGGTTGAGAAAGTTGTTATCTGGACTATTTGCTTAGCTTGCTTTCAACTTTCAGAAGAAAATTACTTGATCGTAGTTAATGAATTGATTCTACATACTTCACCCAAAATGTTTTTAATTCATTTTTCACTTAAATACAAAGAAACAATGTCAGAGGGCTCACTGTTTGGAGGAAACGTAGTTAAATATAGTTAATAATATTAATTGTGATATAATGACCAATGAAAGGACATGTCTAGCGAGCCATACGATATAGAGAAAGATAAGGCATAATGACACAACATCCACTAGAAAGCCCTACAAACGAATGAAGTTGCCAGCTTTTGGCTAGGTTTCGGAATTTATTTTGGTGGTAGCCGAGGACAAAGCGCTGAGAATCACCCAAGGGACAAAATCTCTCCTTAAAGCAAACCCCAGAAAATGATACCTAGCGAACTACTGACTTGGACAGTTAGCCAGACAGCAGATTGATATACCGGGAACCGCAGTGTATTTCTGATAAATCAGGTCGCCACATACGTACCAAATGGAGTGTATAATGCTGTCCATGAGAAGAAAAAATGAAACAGAACTGTAAGAGCATGGAGAACCTATAGCTTGCTTTCAACTAGAGAAATGAGCGAACCAAAAGTCGAAGCAAGAGGAAAGTTTGAACTAGAAAGGACAGCATATCTCTAGGGTACTTCGATGCCGTGATGCTCAGCAACCCTGAAACTCATAATACCATCATTGGTTTATTTTATTTCTAGAAGGTCAGATATTCGTAGATTGTTAAGATACAGGAAGCTAAATTATAGAATATATATAGATAGACAAATTTCTTCAATAATTTTGAGCAGATAGTGTTATGATTCAAATGAGGACTCAACTTCCGTTACTTTGCAGAAAATAATTATTGAAGCTAATTAAATCTCAATTACATTTTTAAAGGAAGTTTTACTGAGAAAAAGTATCAAACAATTATTTTTCATGATGCTGCTAAAGATTAAGGGGAATACAAATGGAATTCGGAACTAATCAAGAAATTTTAGATTAAATTACAAAACTTCTTTACGAGAAAATATTTCTTTAGAGTTTTCGACACGTGTGATTGTATCTTGGCTGTGTAAATTTTCGCTTAATTTTCATGAGTAATCGAGTTTCCAATTTCGATGCACAACATTCTCTTATAATCCCTGTATGCATCATGATTGGGGAGGAGGAAATTTCGTCTTTTTCTCAGAAATGAAGCATGGGATTCGCAATCAGTAAGAAATGATAATCAATTTATATTACATTACGTTATGGAAGAGTCTTCTGTTGGGAAAAGTTTAATGAAATACGAAAATTTTCCTGTAAATTAAATACACCCGTAACAAAACTATATTAAATGAATTTTTAAAATTGGAAAATATAACGCAGGAATGAAAACAATGATTAAAAATTTGTCTCATTAATTCGGTGTGAGAAAAATAGTTAAAGAAACTGTATTAATTTTAAAATTATTTCTGTCATAAGATTCGTGTGGTTTTTAAAATAGTTTCATTGCCTCGCTTCAAACTCAAGACATTAGTTTATAATAAAAAAAAAATTATACCATTTAAACCAAATCAGAAAATTCTTTGAATAAAGTTTGTTTGAATTCTGCTTCTAAATAATCATTTACATTTATGCGTTGTAAGTAAAACTACACTGTGTTGTCATGTAAGCATTTAAAAAACGAAATGGAATGAATAGATTTTACAAAGAAGATCAGGTTAATTAGATTCACTTATTCAATAAATTTCTTGAATTTAGTCTGAATGAATCAATTTCTATTATTTCATTATACATTGAGTTAAATAGATATGAATATGGAACTTCTCCATTTAATTTGAAGATGAGTATTTTCTGCAAATGAATTCATTCAAATATTATAAACACTAATGAAAATAGAGATAGCTATACGATTCTTAATTCTTTTTAAAAAAATATTTAATATGCTTTCATTATTTGAAATACTATTGCTAAAAATAAATCGGAAGTAATATTTTAAATACTATTTCTTCTTCTTAATATTTTAAACTCAGAGGTTAGCAAAAATTTATGCAGTAAAGAATAAATAATGACGCCACCTGGTAGTGAGTTTCAGAAAAAAAATGATTTCTAGATTCTATAATATTTATTAAAATGAGTCACAAATAAAAGACTAAATAATTAAATAATTAATAATAATTAAAATAAAAAAAAATCAATTTTTATCACACTTAAAAATGTTTGATTCTAAAAACTGTTTCTTTAATAGGTAATGCCGATACATATGATAAGTAAATTCAATTTCTAAACTTTTTCTTGAACTATAAACTATATTGTATAGTCAGAAAAGTAGGAATGAAAATGAAGACAATATTTACTTGCAGTAAGTTTTGCTTGGATAAAATGAAAAATAACTCTTCCTTGCTTTTTTACCTTATTTTTACTTATTCATTTTAGACCTTATTCTTGTTTAGGAAACTACTCACCGTAAAATGAATTGACATATCTTTTCTTGAAACACAACTGAAAGCATGCTTGGATATAGTAGTTAGATTTGCGAACAAGATAAGGAAAACAGGAGTGCAGGAAAGCAGGACAAAGCGGAGGCCTCATTTGTTTATTATATTTATCTTTTAAGCATTTATACTTGATGGAATAAAAATCACTCAGAGAGGGGTACCAGCTCAGTGTCGTCCTCGTCATCTGACCGTGGGTCAAAATTAAGAGGCCCATCCCAAAATAGCCCTCGTATTGCTTCAAAGTGGGACGTTAATATTGTTACAAACATGGAAAGTCGCTTCCCAGCAATGTGAGTCTTATGGTTAGGAAGAGAGTTTTACAGGGGTAAGTATGAGATGACCGACACCAGCCATGTCTGAACCCCTGACCTTGGCGACCATCTTGGCGACGAAATATGGGATCTCAAAGGTGCTGGAATCATCTCGATATTTCCATTAGGAGAGAAGATACGCTTGAATGTACTAGATAATTCCATGTGACGTCACGGCCTGCCGGGAGAGACTATATAGGGAGAGCGCTTGGATGACGGAGGGGGGTTGATCCATTGGGAACGACTTTAGAGATTCGTCCGCAGTGCGAGCTAGGAAGCTGGTGAGCTGAGCGCTATTGAAAGTGCAGTTATTGTCGTTACTAGTTATTTGCTGGCTGTTTGTGTTGTTAGATATCAAAGTGCTGAACTGTTATTACCTGTGAATTGTCGTCTGTTTACATTGGTAATCTGTGCAAGAACTATTGTTTCCTGTACCTGCGCTACGTGTTTTCCTGCATATTTGTAAATAAATTTTCATTCTCCATTATCCTGCGTGTTGGACTGTTTACACCATACACCCACGGAAAGACTTTTGCAACAATATAGCTCAACTAAAGCAAAGATCTTCACTATTCGAGTAGTTTGAATTTCTGGTGGTCAAAGGCAAGACAGGAAGATTTATTCTGTGAAGGAAATACGCACCCCCTTTTGGAAATGGAAACCATAATTTGTTCTTTTTAGTCAACGGTATCTACTCCGCTGTCGACACGTAATTACTCCTCGGTAAGGTTAATTACTCGCTGTATTAAATGGGAAGTGAGGATAATTAGGTGTTGTTGGTAATGAATTAGCTAAGATAACGAGGAGACTTAAAATACTGTATAATTTTGTTCGAATTCAATTTGAAGGATGAAAATTATAGCACAAATTTGACAGAAGGTAACACTTGAACCTGAGGAATTTAATTATAATGCAATGTTTTAAATATGTAGAAAGAATCAACAATAATACAACCCAAAGGAAAATTTTATTTTTGTTACAGGCAATTTCTTCTTACAGATTTATTTTTAATAACTTACAAATTATTTAATTCCTTTTTCAGCATATATTATTCATATATAAATTGTCTTATACATTATTAAACAAATATGCTTACGTAATTATTTCGCAGTAAATATGGGACTCATTTTAATAACACTGAGAGGATTATGTTTTTTCTTATGATGTCGGCATTAATTTGACACTAGAAATGCACTGATAACTTTTATTTAGGTAATGCATTTTTTTAATATTTTGAACATGTTGATACTATTTAGTTTTATTCTTATTATAGGACGATATAAGTTTATGTATTACAGTAGAATACAAATAAATTAACGTCATACTAATATTTAAAAAAATGAAAATATTTTTATAACTCTGTTTCATCAAAAATAACAACAGAATTAGTTAGAACCTGCTTTGTAAATACTCGAATAATCAGTGTGTAGTGTAACTTCCAGACTATGCAAATATCCCCAAAACATGCGGACATGCTCAGATTAACAAAAGCCTAAATATTGGCTACATAATTAATATTGGCTTTCGAGCAATTTACTATTCATAAAGGGTATTTGAATTTAATATTGTGTGTATTGTCCCATCCTATCTTCTTCCTAAACAGAAAATTTTTCACTATGTCAAAAGAAATTTTAGTCATTCAATTAATTTGTCATGCTACTATCACGACACTTGCCAACATTTAAATTTTCTGGTTTCTGAAAAAAAAGTGAAACAATTTATATTTTAGAATTATATATCAATGTTTTTGTTTTGTTTACAGTTAGAGTTTTTACATGAGCCAGTAATCTGCAAGAACTTCATCCAAGAATTATAAGAATTTACTTTTGCTGTTGTTATGAAGTACATTTGAAATTATTTTTTGCATATTCATTATTAATATTATTACTTCCTGGCCATGACCATTATTAATATAACAAATATTAAATTTTTGAAAAAACTCTATAAACTTTTCCAACTTCGCAGAGTCGATGCCAACTAGGGCCCTGTTGTAATACGAGTCTTGCGGAGGGGGGGATGAATTGTAATGACTTAGAAATTTTCAAATCTTTAAAATAAATTCTTTTTAACGACAGTTATTTCTTAATTGCGAACGAGTCATTTCTACTTCGGTCCTATGTTGAAAACACTTCTACTGCAAATAGACTCGCAAGAGTCCCAATATTTCTCGTGCCTCAACTTCGGTACTTTTCCCTTTTTGGTATCTCTCCGCGTCTGCGCAACTTCTCTTTCGTAATCATGTAACGCACTGAACAAGTTACGCCGTTTTAGGCGTAATTCATTACTCCTGGCCATGGCTTTAATTTTCCCATAATCTTTTGAAAGTTTAATCTATTATTGAGTACCACATAACTAATTTAATCTTACCTATTTTCGAAATGTAATAAAATGTTTTGGACTTTTAACGACTGCAATCTTCTTCGACTACATCTACACTACACTTAACGGAACAACGTTATATATATGCAATAATAAACAAATACTCGTCCCGGACGTTAGAGTTATGTTCGGTTTTATTATTTTGGTTTTTTACTTCTCTGAAATGGTTTTAATGTTTTCTTTTGTTAATATATATACTCTAACTCGGTTCTAATATGAACAATAAAAAACAATATGAGGAAATAAAAAAACAACTGTTTGTAATTACCAATAGAGTCATGAATCATTTAGAGGTAATTATCCGTTTCTTCAGAGTCTGGGTCATCATCGTCCTCACTGAGCTTAAGCATTTGTTCATCAGTTTCGGGAGAAGAGTTAGTATATGAATGCCCTTTGCAGTTCGCACAAACCGCCGAGCAATTGATCCTCCATTTTCTGCTACTGAAAGTGGATCTATATCCTTTGGCACATTTTTAGAATATAGCCATCGAAATGAACTGTGGAGCTGGATCGTTGATGGTGGTAATTGGAGCCAGACCATGTTAGCTAGATTGCCAACCCCAGTTGCACGAATTCATCTCGTTATTTAATTACATTTAAACCTGCATGTATGTTCTTAAATGATGCTAACGTATAGCTTCCAGCGTTGGCGAAGCCAAATTAAAAATGGCTTCACCACCATTGCCTTAGAAAAGCGATTTTCCAAATAGGCGATAATTAGAATTACAACACTGTGGTAAAAATTAAAGAGGACAGTTTACAAGTTTTTTAAAGTCGAAAATAAAGGCGGGACAATAATTTGAATAGAAGGATGATTGGCTTGCCCTTGTTCTAAACATAGTATTTTCTTGTTCGACGTGTATTTGCAATCACTATAAATAAGGCTCAAGTTGAACCTTTAAAGTGACAGTGTTCGATTTGATTGGCGAGTGCCTATCGCATGAACAACTGGTTGTAAATGAGAATATCAAGGCGAAGGATCCTTTGAAATCATTCGTTATGATCGACCAGATTAAAAGTATTGCCTACAGCAGCGGCGTAGGAAGGGTAAATGGCCCCTGGGCCATGATATTTTTCCGTCCGCAGTCGTCATCACTGGTTTAGTAATAGTAAATGGCGAACGGAGCATGCTAGTTTTTCACCCGCTTATTAAAACTGGCCTTAAAAAGTGGCCCAAATGCTCTAATGTTTTGTCCCTACGTCGCTCCCTTAGACTAACGCCCGGGACATCTATATCCTACTTGCACATTCCTCGCAACGCCACTGTTATGCAGAGTATCGTAATTACTGCATAACCCCACATAACACTATTTTTCCCTCTCAGAGAATGAAAAATGTCCATAGAATCATCGAAAACCCCTACGACCCCTAGTTTTCGAAAAAGTCACCTCAAAAATCGGTTATTACCATTAAAAGATAAAAGCCATTAAGGAAATATAGGCTCGTAAATACGTGATAAGCTGTTAGGTAAGGATATCTTCATCATTATTTACGAGAAATGATAGAAATAAAGATTGCATTTTATACCCAAGTAATATGGAAAGATTCTGATGGATCCAAATCAAATCTGCATCGAAAAAGTAATTTAAAGCACCATTTCTACAGCTCTCTCACTTTTCTATTCAAAATATCAAAGAGAGAACTGTTTGCCAAGGTCTGTTGAGTACCATCCGTAGAAAAAATTATTCCGACTTAACTTTTCCAGCAACCAATGACAGTTGTTTCCATCATCTATACTCCCCGACAGTAAAACTCTTGATGACCAGAAGCCACTGAGAATTACCTAACATATTTTTATCGTAAACTTTAAGCTTTCTTTCGGAAGACGTTACAGAACTACGATCGAGGAAGAATTTTATTGACCATTGCATCTCTTCGTGCAACAGGCAGTTGAAAGATCTCGTGAAATAAAACGAACACCATGTACTAAAGGATATTTCTTGGATGAAATATTGGGATGATTGCGCATTCCATTCTGTTTCCGCAGAACTCATAAACAGGAATGGTCTCCTTCTAAATGCAATTGTTTAAGATATCGGAAAAGAAATTTGGCTTACTTTTAACATAAAGAAGGCAGTCAACGGTCATAAAGAATACAGATTTTAATATTTGATTCTACGAGTTTTTCTTACATTTGATTCAATCATTCAAAGAATGGCAGAGAAACAGTCGTTTTTCTGTCAAAATATAAGGTTCCTTTTATAAATTGATATGAAGCAGAATCATTTGTAGCTATATCTACGAACCGCAATGCTATCAAATTTGGTTAGGTGGCATATGGATAAAAGACAGAGTAAAAATAATGTCCCCAAAAGTCGCCTGATGACTTGAAATTTCAAAATGCAAATTCCCGACAACCTTGAAAAGTCATGATAAACTGTCAAATAAATAATAAAGATAAAATTTCAATGCAACCTATGATTTATTCACCAAATTCACTTCCCCAGGGATGCCTACATCTTATAATTTGATTACCTTTCTTGAGGACCAAGTATTGAATCTGTACACAACGTTCCTTACGGACATGCGTAATATATCAGCAGAAATACTCTTTACTGCCCATGATATGTTATCTTTTAAGGTTGCTAAATTCGGAACTCCACTAAAATATAGCCTGGGTTCAAATATTCCCACAGAAAAATGTCTCATGGGGTTAAATCTTAGGAGTGGAGAGGACACGGAATTGGAAAAAAATGGTGGATTGGGAAAAAAGTGGTGACTCTATCTTCTGTACAATAATGGATAAAAGGCTGCTGTATTAATAAACCATTATGCAGTGATGCTCAATTCTAAACGAAGATCGTCTGATTCATGCACTGCATTTGTTGACGTTGTGGTATGATAGAACAAGTCAGTATAACAGGAAGTAAGCATATTTTTAACTTTTACCTCTATTCTACGTCAGCTCCACGTCTTCCTTTTCAGAATCATTTTTCCATGGCGTCAGTAGTCCCGTGCCGAATTTGTGTCATTTTCGTTCATAGATTGAAATACAAGAAGCTCTCCAAGTAGTATATCAATAACATAATTCTTTGGGCTACTTTTGAATGCCTTTCATCCCTCTAAACAGTCCGAAGAAAAGAAATAATTTCAAATTTATTTTCGTTTTAAGAAAATAAAAAAAAAATTCTCAAAATATACAACTTGGCTCTAATAACTGTGAGGCAAAATATTTCTTTTCTCAAGATACGCACGCAACCAGAAAAAAAATGCTATTTCTCTTAATTAAATTTCTTGTTACTACAAGCAAACAATTTTCCAAACATTTTAATCACTTCCCAAATGCAATGCCGTGGAGGAGGAACGTTATTTTAATTTTCTCAATGATCCGCATCCTTAGAAAAGCGTTTCTGATAGCTAATTTACCCGTATGATGAGATTTTAATGATGTTTACTTCGCAATCCCTAGAGGGTGAGAAAAAGCACCGAAAGTTGTTAGCACAAAGCACCTCTTTTGGGATATTGTGGCGGTTTCAAAAAGTGCCAGAGTTAAAGATTTAATGGCTGACTCTATTTTCACCAGTCTCGTTGCGGAAACGAAAGTAGATTTATGCGGACGGAAATTTATCCACACATGCGTTAACATAAGATAAAAATCTTTATTTATTACTTTCTTTGTTTTCATTGATAATTAGGCAGTATGAATGATGTAGTGATTACTTCATTCCTGCACTCTACGAGCCTCAAGGTGGCATTTAGGCCACATACTCCATTTAAAACCTGTTTATATCGGTTTCCCCTACCTGACAATAAATTTTAGCCTTTACTTTAGGATCGCCTCATGTTATTAAACCGCCAATATCATATTCTGCAAGAGAAACATCTAATATGAGTCATGTAGAAACTTGACGTCACAGTAGTCATCTTTTATAGAGCAAAGCGTGACTATTGCTGCACTCTTTTTTTCCTACACATGCTACCAGAACCTACTTCCCTAAAATGCTCAAAATTTATATGTTACTGTATTACCTGTAAAGACTAGAACGAAGGCAGGAATAATGCTTAAAATACCCAGCAGAATATGTTTTATTTATTTCCTTGCTGTGTCCTTTCAGCATTTAAATTGAAGTCTTAAAAAATTAAAGTGACATTTCTTCCATAATGAATGTACTCTTAATTCAATTTTTATATAGAAACTGCTATTAAAATAACTTTTAATTAAATTATCATGCCTCTTATTCAGTACTCTACATAACTTCCTTTAATTAATCTCTTACCATCAACCTTATTGCTTTGGTAATTTTTGTTAACAGAATTATTTTATCTTAGAATTCATAAGACATGGCGAAAACTATTTTTGAATAAAGAAAAAATTTGCAAGGCAAATTAATTAATATAAATTTATTCATACATTTATCTATCCTCATATTTTATTTCGTTGGAGACGTTTCTCGTTCATGATCATCAAAAGGATTTTCGAATCAGAGAACGCAAAGAATTTAAGTGAGAAGAAGGAGAATCGGAGAAACACTACCATTGAAGGAGATATTTATATACAGATGTACCTGGAGCTCATTAAATAAGGCATACGAGTGTGAATTTTTTAAAGTAATTTCAGGGCAGAAATTTTGAATTACTCGATATCCATTTTAACGTGTATCTAAAAATATGAATTTAATTTCCATAAGAACTTCACTAATTAAAATTAATTATCAACCCTATTTAATACGCCATATTTTACCCTACCTTCTAATACGATCTTCTTTTTGAAGAAAACTTGATTAGCTTATGACAATAAACACTACTTATTTTCATTGCTTTGAATATAAGTTAAATTCTATGTAAAGAACGCGGCATAAATACTATCAGTTAGTTCAAAATTCTAGAGAGCGGTAGTTTGCAGTATTTATGAGAAACTGATTGCCTAAATTTATACTTTTGTAACGCTAGATTGAAATATTAAAAACAATTTTAATTTTTACGTCAACATATCAAGGGCATTAAAGTGAAACAATATACAAAAAATGTGTGCAACAACTATGTACAAAATGCACGACTCACTCTCGTCCAAAGGAGCACCGTTGCTAATATTTTTGTTCAATAATAAATTTCTATTTTCATTTAATGACTATTGGCTAATACTAATCAAGACACGCTAGTTAATCTGATGGATGATATTATGGGTGGTAAGCATTAAAAATAGTATGAGAGAAAACGTCGCGACTTTTTATTACGAGATTTTACGTTCTTCTTTAAATAGAAAAAATATTAATACCTCAAACATTTGAGATCAGCGTTTGTCGAAAACATAATGATATACTAATAAAATGAAGTTCGTTAGGAATTTTTTCCCAAAATAATTGGATTCGTCTGTCTAGTAAGTACTTTCTGAAAAATGGATATTTTGACTTGGCATCTCTTCATTGTGATAGTCGGAAAGCGAGACCAGTCAAATATATTTCCGTACGCACGCCATTCTTTTCAGAAGAAAACAAAACTCTCTTCAGTTTCATTTTCACCGAGAAGGCGTCACAGTGACTTATGAATCTCACTTGATCTGAATTGTATTCATCTCGCTTCTAAACAGCAGATTTTATCGAAAAGAAAACGGCTAAGAATTTTCTTTTTGTTGATGAAATATCTACCAGAGTGATATAGTGTTTTTCAGTCCATTTTGAATAGAATTCACTTCTTGTGCTGCCATTGAAACTACTAGGCATTTTCAGAAGATCACCATTTGTATGCAATTTTAAACCACTGCGTATTGCAACAGTAAATACCCAAGTCTTTAGTAGCAAAAATTTTTGGCACATTTTATTTGTCAGGAAAGGCGAGTCTGAATTAATTAGTAAACATGGAAGGCCACACAAGCACATGCACATATGTTGGCTTTTTGATTGACATTCATAAGACTTGTTCTAAAACTAAATAAATATTTATTAGAACACTAAAGCACATCTATTACACTTCGTATCTACGTACATCGTAACTTCGTTCATCCTCACTTGTACTCATCTCTCGTCTCTTATTTTAAAATCAAATTCAAAGTAGGTCAACACCTGACTGTTGCCACTTGTCTGGTATCACACACTTTTATAACAATAAATAAGTTGAAGTCATGCTTTTGTCAGGCATAAATATTAAATATGCTTACATTCGACCCTGCTGACTTTTCCATTGACCTCAATTGAACCAAATTTTAGCTTACATTATAACAATATTAACACAAAAACAAAAGAAAAATACATTCATAATAAAGATTAAATAAAGTAAAATATAAAATTTTTAAAAACGTTTCTATCTGTCCTGCATAAAAGCTCCATAACGCACTGGTTTAACCCTTCTTTGCATGATTTTTTCTTTATTGGTGAAATAAATCAAGGTGATATAATTCATGTTCAAAATTAAAGGAAAAATGGTTAAAAAAAATCTTAGTATATATTTATAGTATAAATGTAGCAAAAAACAATATGATGGAAATTTCCATCATCACGCAAAGTTAGATTAAACGCAAACTTTTTCAGAAATTGCTCTACAAATAACAGAAACGCATGTTACAAACCTTTCATCCACATCACTTTTTTAGCAATAGAAACTCAAATATAATAAAACAAAATTAAAAACGAAATCATACGTTTATTGCAACTACAACAAACAGCGGAATGACAACTTCAAGCTCGTTTTACTGATAGTGACACTTGCTTATTTTTGACAGCTATGTTTTTTTTTATGCAATGGACATTAAAAAGGTATCCAGACACGATCAACTTAAAGTGAACTTTTTCTTTTATATAATTTTTGGGCATTCAATGTTATGATGGAAATTTCCACCATCATGCAAAGAAGGGTTAAGTACAGTTCGTTTGGGTCTTTGCATTGCAGGTTCATCATCAGCATTTTCACTAGAGTCATCATCGTCTTCATTCCAGCTTCTCCAGGCTTTTAACCGACTGACGTGAGCCGTTGTAGCATAACGACGGCCATTACTAGGTTCTAGTTGTGAGATTCTATATGTGTCACTAGGGAGTATTTCTGTGACAACCATAGGTCCTCGGTATCGTGGTTGAGTTTTTGTTGATTCACCTATCGTGTTAGAATTTCTTCTAACTGCCACGATATCTCCTTTACTAAGCGCTAATTTACCTGACTTCTTTATATCGTAATATGCATTCGTTTTCACTAAGGAATCGTCGTTGCTCTTCAAGTTTTCAACATTCTTATTCTTTCCCTGGATTTGAAGAAGCATCGATTGTCGCTCTTTCTTAAAGTTCTTAATATCTCCTTGTAGAAGTCGTAGTTCGTACTTTAACATCCGAAGATCATTCGCCAAATTGCCTATCATCTTTTGCTGGGAAGAGTTTTTAATCTGCAAACTTTCTTTCTCTTATTGAGCTGTTTCAAGAGGTTTAAGACAGACTCGATTTGCTTTTTCATCAATCGAAAAGTTTCTATATGGTTCACCTTCCTGGTATCCAATAAGCAATCTCTTTCCTATTTTTGCATAAGCAATATGAGGAATATCAAGCCATGCCCATCCTATTATAAGATCAACTGACTGCGCATCGTCAGGAACAACGTATATTCTTATGCGTTCGGCCTTTACATTATCAACTTCAAAATCGGCTTTAATTTTTCTAATAGACGTTAATGCAGGCATCTTTTGATTTCCAAAACCGTATCTTTTATTGACAGCAGATTCGGGTTTCAATTTAAGTTTCTGAGCAACTGAAGTTTTTAAGAGACAATATGAACTCCCTGTATTAATTAAAGTTTGCTCTTTAACGCAATTATTAAGTTAACGCAATTTCTTCAAATATGAATTACTCTTTTGTAACTTTTCGCCAACTTGTCTAACAGATAAACTTTCATCACTTCAATGATTACTTTCCTTGGCGACACAGTTTATAGCTTTATGGCCTGTTTCATTACATTCATTTTTGCATCAAATGATGAAGTTCTAACTTTGGCTTCATTTGTGTGCTGTTTACATTTTGATTGGCGACGGAATTTGAAAAAATACCTTCTGCTCCAAGACGTATTTTTTGCAGCTCAAATTCCATTTCATCCTTTCGCTTCCGTTCCTCGTATTCTTCCTTTCGCTTCCGTTCCTCGTATTCTTGTTCCTTCTTTCGCTTCCGTTCTGCAATCTCTTCTTGACGTTTCTGCTCAGCAATTTCTTTTTGGCGTTTCTGTTCAACAATTTTTTCTTGACGCCTACGTTGCTGAATTTCTTCATTTCTTCGTTCATTTTCTTCTCTTTCCTTTCTTTCATTTATTATCGTATTCAACCATTCCTTGGTGCATTCTTCATCGTACTCTTTGCTCGCCAAAATCATCTTTTGCAAATCTTTCAATTTATGACTGTCATCGACCTTCTCTCCAAGTTCTTCAGCCAATATCTTCAAGTCGCTAAATCGAAAATAGACATTTTCGTACTTACTACACTTTTAGTTTATTATTTTAACTTGTGAAAAAAGATTCACTATATTGTAATTATAGAGGAGCGAATTACACAATTTCGTAACGTACTTTGAAATTCAAACTTCTTCCGTCTTGTTTAACTGTCAATGAGACTTTCAGTCACAGGTTTCTAATTTATTCCACTTCTCATTTCTGTTGGCTTTTTGATTGACATTCATAAGACTTCTTCTAAGACTAAACAAACATCTATTAGAACACTAAAACACAACTATTACACTTCGTATCTGCGTACATCGTAACTTCGTCCATCTGTACTCGTACTCATCCCTTTTAAATCAAATTCAAAGTAGCTCAACATCAGACTGTTGCCACTTGTCTGGTATCGTACACTTTTATAACAATAAATAAGTTGAAGTCATGCTTTTGTCAGGCATAAATATTAAATATGCTTACACATAAAAACTGTTTTTACATAAGAAATGCTTGGCCATATGCGATACGTGACAGCAAATACAGATTATTTACTCGAATTAAAAGTTTCCTTAAATAATAAACAATCTAACATTCTCTTTTTACAGTTTTTGATTCAAAGAACCATCCTTATGCGGAAGAGAAATATATGCTCAAGCATAAATTGTTTTTACGTTCAAGTACTAAAAAATATTTAAGAATGCTGATAGAAGTCTTTAATAAGAATGCGAATTATTCAATTTAAAAACATCTTGGATATGAAAATACTTATTTTATATTAAAGAAATTAATTTTAATTTGACATGCATTCTACTTATATTTGCTAAAATGCCCCCCTCCCCAAAAGATGAAAAATTTCATGTTCTCTTCTAAAGAGAGCGTAAAACTTTGTATTCTTGGGAAAAATCTTTATTAGTAAGTGATTGTGTTCATAAATCTTGCGCTCGTGCTTTAACTCCTTAATCCCGAAGCGACATTTTTCTTCTATCCCCTTTGAAACCGGGAAATTTGGGGAGAAAGCGATGTGGACTCTCCCAACATGGGTGGTCATTTACCCCACCACCCTCTATAATCTTCCCTTAAGGTGCAGGTAAATGAGCTGTGGTTGGCGAGGATAATTGGACCTCGCTTATCTCCTAAGCGATCTCAGAACTTCACCTCCCCTCAAAAGAAGCCAACCGCCTCAGACCGGCCTTCGTCGCTGTTAGGGGGAAATTTTGAGACCGCCTCGCTCGGTGTGAGAGGGTTTAGTGAGTTCTTCAAATTATTACTAATGGGGTCATCCAGAATGTTCCTTGTTGCAATCCTTAACAGATTCTCAGTTGACAGTGCCCCAATGGTTGGTTAATATCAACTTTGATTTGAAAATTACGACAAAAATTTATTATTTTCCACTATTGATTTCAGCACTGGTGCAATTCTTAGGAATAAAATGGTACAAAAAGCTGTTATGAATTTTACATGCAAGAAATCCTCTTAATTTATTTTATCCCAAAATTTATCTTATGCGAGTTTTAAAATAGAATTCAGTAATTCATGCTTTTTTTTTTCTTTATACATTTTTAACTCCTAATTTTTTGAATATTTCAACAGGAATTTTCTGAAATTCTTAGAATTTCAGAATTACATTCTAAAATGAATTTATTTATTATACTAATATTTGATTATATTGAGAAAGGAAATTATTTGAAAGTTTCATCACAGTTAAAAATCACACCTTGACCAATATACGCAGAACACGATTCAGATTATATTTCGTTACAACATAGGGAGTATTATATTTTCTATTACTTTGTTAACATTACTAAATGTATAAGACCTCGAAGGTTAATAAAGAAATCAGAAAAGAAGAGAATTAGATTAATTGCAAGTTTAAGTGTCCTCTTTATTAATTCTTTACAGGGTAAAAATCAAATCTAATTATAAATAGTAGAAGAAATCCTTACAGAATGAATATTTCCTCTATTTCAAATTGACGTACTTAGAAGATCGTATTCTTGTCTTATTAATAAACTAACGCTATCTGAACTTGTTCCTTAACTTAGAAAAGATGAAATATTTTTAAGTAGATTAAAATTTCAGCTTTTAAACATTAATAATTTTTCTTTAGCATTAAATAAACTCCTTAATCTGTGAAGATATTAAGGTTAAGACATACGTGTTCTATTTTAAGCAAATATTGTGTCGTGATATATGAATCTGCCATTAGCGTTGGAGAGAAATTACATTCTTAACAATTTTAGGATTGAAAGTAATTTTTTCTCTCCCTGTTTATTTGCAGGATCAGTAACTGCACCTGCAACACGGAAATAAACAGTACGACCTCCTTCGCAGATAAATTCCTTATTTTTTCAACTTAACCGTAATTTAAAGCGTAATTTCAGCTTTCTTCCCGTAAGCCTCTGTAATTGAGGCCATTAGTTTTCCACAGCGCGCAGTGCAGGCTGCATTTATATATATACATAAAATGTGTTTGCCTCCGGTTCAGAAAATACTTGGGAAATTTCGGTACTTTATTATTATTTTTTTTGTTTGTAAACCTTTCGTTAAAAAAATCGGAACGAAACGTAATAAAATCTCTTCTCGCTGCAAAAAAGAGGCTGTTTTCTAAATGGCTTCTACAGTTTGCTTCATATAAAATGAACTTGGACTACATTTGGTAAAGTGGCTTTTTTAGCTTTTGTACTTAATAGGTAAGGAGATGAGACTCAGTTTGCTTCTAAGAGATTCATTTAATTTTTTTTATGTAAAGTAATATTGCTTGAATTACCAAACGCTAACGCATGCGGTTCAAATAAATTTTCTTAATATTCCTTCCTAAATTGCAATCGCTTTAGGACGTTGCTTTATGAATATTAAAACGATTTATTTACATTTACTATTTCAGCATTAGAAATCAAAAGAAATGCAGCTGTGTATAAGTTACTTGAAAGAATCGGATCAACACAGTAAAACAGCTATCTGTAGTAATGAAAGATTTTAGTATACATTTATTAATGGAAGTAGAGACTTTTCGCTTTATACATTATTGTTTTGTTTGAAATATATTTCTTGTTTCGGTTGTTAAGATGGCGGCTGTTATTAGCTGAAGTCGGATTTCTATACCAAATAAGCTTATATTTATTCAAAGGAAGGAAATAAAATACTATTATTACTAGAAGAAAATATTCAAAATTAAAGGAGTTTTCTAAGTAGACACATGCCAGTAAATAAAGGTTAGTATGCTTACATTTGCATAAGTATAGAGTATAGGAGTATTTTCTTTGCGTCAAAGTTGATTGTAAGAATCATATGATTCCTATGATTTTTGGCATTGGAATAAATTTATTTTCTAAAGAGGTACCTTCTCCAATCAATGCAAATTGAATTTGTGATATTTACTAACCACCAAAGTAAAAAAAAAACTTTCTAAAAATTTCTAAATGCGATTGACTATCAAACTATGTATAATCAACAGCGTGTTTCATTTTACAATAAAAGAAAAAAAAATCATGTCATGAAACTATTCAGTCTGAGAGAATTTTTTTATTTATTAAGGATTTATACAGAATACTACAAAATATCAGTACAATAGAAGTTTAATATTTGATTATAAATGAAAATAAAAAATACATTCTTAAAAAGATGTCTTATATTATGTAACTTTTTTTATGAATTTTATAAATATGTAGAAATATGGCAGATTTGTGCCAATAAAAGAAATAATCTAAAATCAGATTACTTATAAAAAATATGCATTCTTTACTTATGCTTTTTCTGATATCAATAACGAAATGGTAAATGATGTTTAATTTTTCTGAAGTTCAAATTCTGCATCAACAACCAGACGTATCTACGTATATTCGCACTGGCGCCAATACATTTACAAGTCTTTTTTTTATTTTTTGAATGTTCATGCGATTATATGCGATTTATATCTTCACAAAACATTTTACAACAGTTGTGTTCATCGTTCGCATTAAACATTGATTGACGGACACTTAGAATGAAGAATCTCGAAAAAATGAAAAAGTATCAGAAGTGAAGTGCGTGTTTCGTTCATTCTATTAGAAATTTCAATAAGTTGAGAGAGTTTCAGTTTCGAAAGAAGTTCCCTTGTTTAAGATCTTCAGACGAGACAAACTACGCCATAGGTTTATTGATATAGCAGTGCTATTCAACTGAGCAGCAAAAATAGAAGTAGAAAGCAGGGAACTTTAGATAATTAGCAAAGCGCGCGATAGAAAACGATAAAAAAAAAAAAGCTAATTCAAAGGTTATGGGAAACTCTAGTGCCTCTAAGATACATAAAAAAGGCTTAAATGAGGCCAGAGGACGTTTAATCTTCGACGTCAGGTGCGACGTGCACCAAGCCTACATATACCAGGCGTACGTAGACGGTGGACTTTTGGTGACATGCAGTTTCGAATCTTGAACCCTCTAGTCCTGACCTCGAGATCTTACTACCAGGCCACCGATGCATTACCTAAGGTTTTAAAATCTAACAAAACATGATGGACCGTCAATTGTTTCACACACCAACTACAAACTGTACCAGGCCTACATAGACGGTGGAGTTTTGGTAAAATCCGGTTTCGAACCTCGAAATCTTATTACCAGGGCACCGTGGCATTACCTAATGCTTTAAAGTCTGAAAAAACACGACGGTCCGGCAATTGATCCGCACACAGACTAGAAACGAGAGGAACATAGAAGATTTAATAGTGTACAATTTTTAATTAATTTTGTAACGCACAGTTCTTGCTACTGGCATAGACGATTTGCAGCAGATCTGATATCGTCGTAAACTATGGATTGGGGAAAGAAACTAATTGCTGATTTAGCATCATAATCTACCATTTCAAACTCCTGAGAACAAGGAAATCAGCGAAACAAAATACGATGCTCATTTTTACTCAAACAGTAATATTCCCTCCATTCAACTTTATGAGTCCGGTTTGCCTTTTTACTTTTTTCCAAAATTCGATGTCCGATTTTCAAAAAATTAAGAAGTTCGTAATTTATTTATTTCAAAAGATTTTATAACACGGAAAACTAAATCAGTTGGCTTTAAATCGTATATTAAGCCTAATAAATGAATACACAGATGGTACAATGTGTCTTCGACTATAACTCCAAATCACAAATTGAATGTGGTCGACCATTCTACAATGACCACCATTTTCCGTAAGGAACAAACGACAATAATGGGTTCTAATAATTTTCACCAGTCTTACTGCACACTGTGGATGAGCCAAAAAATCTTTGTTAACTAAACTAAAATAAAAATTAATGTTTAAAAAGCATGTATACTTGCAAATAGACGTGTTCCTCGAATATAGAACTCTGATTCGCCAATTTTCATTGAGGACACGTGACAGTTGTACATAAATAGGCTGAAAAACGCATGGCTAACTATCTAAATCGATGTTTTCCAAACTTCACTTTGATATTCAGAATATATATTGATATATAGAATCGCTAAGCTAGAGTTGGACGGAAGAAGTATATTCTTTTAAATGAATTGTATAAGGCTTTCAATAAACTCATTGAGTGTGAAAAAATATCAGAAATATAGTACACCGCTCTCAAAATCTTATGTTTACAGAATAATTCGATCTTTTGGTTCAACATTCAGTACCAAATTCTTTTGGCACGGCTTGGAAAAAATGAATATTTTAAGAGAACATTACCAAATAGAAGAATTTCCACATTCTAAACTGGAAAAGAATTTTTCCTGTTAAGCATAAAGAACTACAGGTCAAATAAGAAATTGCTTATAAGTAGTAACAACACATCTTTTATTTAATCTGGTTTATGTAACTTAAAAGTTCAAAGTAGTTCTTTAACTTTTTCTCACATTTGTGTGAGGTTCTGATCATTCCTTTCAGTAACTAAACTGCTTTATTTTTAGAATTTTGATAAAAAAGATTGCTTTAAAGAATTTGAGAATGTCTTTGTATATCTCGTTCATTAGAACATTTATACATAACATACATTATAGCTGTATGTATTTTATATTTTATAGAATTTACTTATATAAGCTAAAAGAAAGATTCCAAGCTTTTTTACCCTCAAACCAGAACAATTCTTGTAACATACGGAAGAAAGAAAATCATTATTGCGATTTAGAATAAATTGTTCTAGAAGATAAAAGACGAAAATTATTTTAAAGATTTATTACTTTTGGGACGAACATAGAAATTTAATTATAAAGGAAGAGACAGAATAATTTTCGTTTCCGAATTCACAAATTTATTTCTGTAATTCATAAAAAATATTAATATCATTATGAACAGAAAACAGAAAAAAATAATTCTAAATTTATTCTAATTACATATACAAAAGTAAAAATTCATAAATATTTTGTAAGCTATAAAAATTCGAACTACTGAATAGAATATCCATATATTTTCACAAATACAATGAAATATACGAAATGTTTTAGTGATGGTTTCGAGACAAATAATGGAACAATTAATTTTTTTCTCATTTTATTATATAAAAATTATGTTTTCTTATAAAAGATTGCGTTATCATTATTTTAGGCATTCATATTGTATAAAAAGTTTGTAAATATAATAATTAAAAATATCTATATACTATCTTCCGCGTTACCATATGCAACGATCCGGTTATCCATTAGTATTCAGAAAGTAGAATTGTTATTAGTAGTATTGTTGTATTAGTATTGTTCCTAGTATCAGAAAGATATCAGAATTACAACTTGGTGAACTTCGGTACATTCTAAGAGAAGCTAAATTATGAGGGATCTTGCGAAAACTGATATTTTTAAACTTTAATCTTCGAACAATATTATTGAATTTTATGAAAATTGAATATCCTGAATACATATTTATATTTATAAGTTAAATACATGATTTAATTACAATTACTGTTCGAAGATTCAAGTTTAAAAAATATCAATTTTGCAAGAACCCTCATCATTTAGCTTCTCTTAGAGTGTACTGAAATTCACCAAATTGCAATGCCGATGTCTTTCTGAATACTAATGGTATTGAACTGGAATTTTTATATAAGTTGCCCTTTATATCTGGCTCTGAAGTTATGAAAAATATTAGTCTACTTTACGCACATGCGCTGTAAAAAATTATCTATTACAAATGCTCATATTTCCTGTAATATTCAAATTTTTAAATTAAAATTTTAATACAATGCTTATTGTACATATTGTGAAGTATTCTGTAAGTTTCGTAGAATTTTGCTGAAAACTCTATATGTTATAAGCAAAAAAACATACTGAAAAATTTGGGATTTTTTAAGAAAACCTTTATATCTTCCCGAATATTTGTGCTGTGTTTACAAAAATGCATGTAAATATTATGCACATCAAACATAATCATTGATGAAAACTACATCTCGTTTTCAGCTTCCTGTACTCCATTGTTGCCTTCATCCCTTCCTGGTGGCCCCCTAATTGCCTTCGTGCTGAATCTTCACTGTAAAGTGTTAGTTCGACGATAGTATGTTCCACGATTCTCAGCAACTGATTGTGAACCTTAGTATCCATATTAACTCCAATTTTGTAGCATCTTCAAATTTGTGCATTATTTTTGGACACCAGTGCTACTACCAGTGCAGTTACTTTCTCGCATATGACATTCATACCAGTAATGTTAATAGCCTATTTGATATTGGTAACGACAATCTAAGTATATCTAATCATTTATCATGTTGTAAGTACTTGAAATTTTGCGTACAAAAGCTGAAGATGCCTTGACCTTTGGAATACAGTTAATTATATAATATTTATAAAATAGTTAAATTTTATTAATAAATCAGGTGAAAATATTTTCATCTTGAGGAACAACAGGCTTATCAGCAAATAATAAGGGGTAATTCATTCCATTAAGACACATGGATATATATATCGGCATGCTCAAATTAATTTCCCTCGCACATCACGAATTGTCTTTTAAAACATCAACGTGACTTTTGGAAAGAAAAGGAAAATCGGTTTCGATGGCTTCCAAAAGCCAACAAAAAATTTAAAATTAAAATGCAGAAAATTAAATGCTTTTGGATGAATGAAGGTTACACTTCCAAGTTTTCTACAGGAATTATTATAACTTACTTTGGTATTATTATAAATTTAATAGAATTTCCACTTTTAATGCGCAAGCGTTTCACTCTAGCCTTATTTGGTAGCCGTGAGCTGTGGAAGGAAAGAATACCATGCATTCAGAAATAGAGTTTGGAATTCACAGTTCGTGCGGAAGGAATGCAAATATATGTCATATTACGTTAGCGAATTTTTTATTCTTAAGAAAATTATCATGCACAGAAGAAATGTGGGCATTTCTCTTTAAATAAAGGAAGTAATTATTTGCCGGTACTGCACCTACGGATAAAGCGTCACTTGCAGGTACTGTAGAACAGAACATAACACCACTTCATGCCCCTGAGACTATAAGTGTTTGATTATTTAAACATTGTAGCGGACAAGAAGTGGAAGAGACATCGGAAGACGCTCCTTAACTGTCTAGCAAATAATGGCGAAGGCAGAGAGATGGAAAAGGTCACAAAATTACAATACAATTTGGGATAATATACAAGAAATAAAGGGGAGTATCATATAAAACCATATACAAACAAAAACTGTAAGAAGGAAAGAAATATGAGTATGAAGTGCACAATATCAACAAACAAGAGAGAGAAAAATAAACTAATCAAATAAAGAAGTCCACAAAAACAAACTAAAATGCGAGTTTTAAAGTACATGTGTGTCTGTTCTGTTGATTGTTCTTTTCTCCATAAAGTGGAAGTTCTTCTGTGTGGAAGAGGAGAATAATTCAGGTGCGCTGTCACTTCGACGCGAAGAGGGTGTAAAAAATTCCCCATGTCGGCCTGCAGGTAATAGAAAAGGCTTGAAGTGAAAGAAGATCATGGATTTATTCGGAAAAGGTCTTTAAAATCATTAAGATATTGTAGCAATCGTTGGATTTTAAGTCGGGAGCCTCTGTTGGAAACGACGTTGCGGAACCAGATTAGCTCATGTTGCTGTACCGGTTTGGTCATGTGGAAGGATGCAGTCAGAATGCACTCTGTCGCATAATGCAAAGGAGTGCCGTTTGGGTTTCCACATGAGCAATTTGCTGTGGAGGCAAAGTTAAACCTTTTCAAGTACGAGGGAAATGGGCCGTGCTCTATGAAAAACAGGATTTCTTCCCTTTTCCAGTAGCATAGTTGAGTCGAGACTCTTGGCAGGATGTTAAATGTGGACCTCCCCGCATCTTCATCTTCGCAGTCTGTCAGTCCTCCATTCTTTTCTTGAATATTGATTTCAGGAAGGAAATCGGAGCCTTAGCCGATAGTGGGCCTCAATCAGACTCCGGAATCTAATCTGTCCGCTTTCTCGTTTCCGTCGTATCCCACGTGAGCTTTGATCCAAGAAATGTGCATATACTTTTCTCGCGATAAGGCTCTTACAGATCTCTCTAGATGTTGTGTTTCTACTTCTTGGGTTTGCTGCCGCCTGGATATTCGCCTGATTGTCCACTGGAATGGTGATTGGCTGGTGAGGGAGACTGGTTGCATGGTCTGTTGCGTGCTTTAAGGCCAGAAGTTACGCCTGGAAAACTGTATTGTAGTCTTGCAGTTTTGCCGACCATCTGTAGACTATATTTTGTTCTGACCAGACGCAAAATGCTGCCCTTACACCTTTTTAGGTCTTCGAGCCATCCGTGTATGTTATACCCCCTCCATCTACCAAAGAAATCTGTTCTGCAGGTACTGTACTACGAATAAAATGTTATTTGCAGGTGCTGTCAAATTCAACTTTCCTTATATCGGACTATTTCGGGGAGTATTTTCCTTTCTTTTTCTGTACGTTTGTTCTTTTTAATGCTTGAGATTATAAAATTCAATGCTATTTTGTGAGATTTTTCAAGACGGGCAAAGACGAACGCAATATTAAATCCTACAGACCAATATCTTTGCTCCCCACACTTGGCAAATTGCTAGAGAAACTTCTTCAAAGATTTAACTTCCAATTAAAGACAAAAAAGTCCAACATCCACTTCAGTACGGATTTAGAGAAGGGAAGACAGTTGCCGACGCACTCCTGCATGTCACAACTCTCCTAGAACAAGCTCGAAGGCACGAAAAACACGCTGTGTTGATTTCTTTAGTCATCTCCGGTGCATTTGACAGTCTGCAATACTCTTCCATCAGAGATGGATTTGCTTTCCCCTCTCTCAAGCGAAACGCTTCTTGACACAGTAAGAAATAGAAAAGTGGCGATGCAAACCATCGAAGGGCCGGTCGTTTGGGAACAGACTCAGGGATGTCCACAGGGTTCATGTAGTGGGCCAACGTTTCGGAACATCGTGACAGATGAAATCTTATAGGTGCAGTGCCCTCAAGGAGTTAATCTACAAGCATTTTCCGATGACTTTGCATTCATCGTTACAGACAACACCAGACAAGTTTTCAGAAAGTTCAGAAAATTCGCACTGGACAAGTTTAAGGAATGGGCAGACAAAAATAAGCTGCACATCTCAATGGAAAAATCAAGCTATGTCCTTTTCAGCAAGCTTGTCAGAGTACCAATGATTACATGGGGGAACCAACCCATTAGCCGCAAAAACCATTTAAAATGTCTAGGCGTTACAATAGATCATAAATTAAGCTGGTTACCACAAGTAATAGAGCAGGGGAAAAGAGCCACGGAACAATACCATCATCTCCGAAGAACCACAGGAAAAACTTGGGGCATCCACAAGGACATCAGAAAGCTACCGTATAAAACGGTCATAGAAAGAACACTATGCCATGGAGCAGCTGCCTGGGGGCATCCTGACTCCAGAAAAAAGCTGGATTCCACTCAGGGTCTGTTTCTTGTTTATATCACTAGTGCATACAGGACAACCCAGAACGCCCCCATAATTAGAAACTGTCGAAATTCAGCCCTGAAAATCTTTTTTCGTTCAAAATGCCGTTTTTATCCTAGAAAGTGCACCACCTCACACTATTATTTCTGTAAAATTCTATCAATTCTATATTTTTTCTCTTTTTTTATGAAAACAAGAAAAATGGTGTACGGTGGGGCACTTTCTTGCATGGAAACGATATTCTGAATGATAAAGACTTTACTTTCAGAACTGAAGTTCTTCAGAGTTTTAAGTTAAACTAAGAAAAAAAACCTGAAATGAACTGCTCATTTCTGCTTCAGTAATCAATAAAATTTGCAAATATCATCTCAGATATTGGCTCAGCGCCACCTATGGAGGAACTTTTCCTTTTTCTTCCTTTTGTTTTCTTTTTCTATTTTTCTTTCTCTCCTTTTCTTTTTTCCCCTTTTGTTATTGGTTTTCATAGAGCGTATCGCTTGTGCTACATACCATGGAATTTTTGTTTCATTTGGAGCTCTAGAACCAGTTCTACGGCCTTCTGAATAAGCGAATGGAATTGCCTGTGACATCATCGTACCAGTGTAGGAGCATGCGTGAGATTGTTAGGAATTAGCTTTATGTAAGGTTTAAATAAATGTAGCGTGGAAACGCTTTTAGCTAGGAGGTTGATTCTGGTGTCATTTTAAAGTGCTTGGGGAGTATTACTAGGATCCAAAGTGAGACAATAAAAATATTTATCAGAATATAAGTAAAAATCGGTATTAAATTAAAAATTTAAAACTCCGCATATTTTTTGAATATAACATGCAGAGTTTTCCCTCGAATTCTACGAAACTTACAGAATATTTGACAATTCGTAAAAGAAACATTGCATTAAAATTTGAATATTACAGGAAATATGAGCATCTGTAGTAAGTAATGTTTTACTGCTCATACGCGAAATGTAGTTCTATATACTATCAACAGATGGCGCCATCAAAAGCTTCTCTAAATAAAACATAATAAAGGCGCAGTTCGGGTCCGCACCGTAGATTTTTCTTGAAAACGTCGGGATAAGATTAGAAATCGAGTATTTCGTATTAATATGTAATTTAATTATCAATCTCTTTATCACAATATTTACACAGCGTAGTATAATGGTTACAGAATAGATAAATCACAAGTTTATCGCATGTAGCAAGGGTCTTTGGAAGCTTATGATTGATAATTAAATTACATATTAATACAAAACACTTGTTTTATGATTTTAATTCGACGTTCTCACCAAAAATCTACGGCGCGGACCCGAACTGCTCATTTCTTATGTTTTTCAAGTTATTTTTAGACATTTTTATCGTACGATTCTAGCAGTATAGGCAAACCTGGTTCTTGCGCCTTCAAACCAATAAAACCAACAAACCAGCGAACTTTGTTGAAACACATCGGAGATTTAAATGTGAAATATCTGAATTTCACACTGGTTGAGAGGCCAAATAGGAAAATTTATTCCGTCTGGGAAATGCATCTTCCCCTACGTAAATGGAGCTCCGTCGTTTATTATTCCTAGGCGAGGTGAAGTTGGTCCGTTGATGACTCGTAATTACTCTGCGGTCGGATTAATTACCCAGCGCGCTAGATGGGAAGCGCGGTTAATTTGATGTTGTCGGCGATGAATCAGCAATAATGAGGAGGAGTCTATTTTAAAACATAGTGTTATACTAAATTTATTTTGAAGTAAGAAATTGATGGCCGCCTGTCGTTAGGAAGTAACACGATAAATATAAAGTGTGAAGGTGTAATTATATTTAAAGTGTTAATGATGATACTGGTTAAAGAAGAAATTTATTTTTCTTATTTGCCTCGTTCCTCACAAAGATGAAATAACAAGCATGCATTTACAGTGATGTATCACTAACATAGATAAAGATGAATTATATATTTTAGGATGGAATTTTTTGTACAGTAATTCCGATATTTATTCATCGATAGAAATAGGACTGCATAGTCTATTTATAAATGAATATTGTAATCGAATTGTCATTCACTTTTTGAATTTTTGCACACCTCTGTGTTCTCAGTGATAATATTTTATTTTGGTATCTCATTAAATATTTTACGCACTTAAGGACATATGTACAGAAAATCTGTGTTATGATTACGAAAGTGCGTAGGCGCCAAGTTCGAAAAATTGAATTGAGGAGAAACGTTATTTTGGATAAACAACTACACTCTAGAAACAAAGTCCATCAATAATAAACCTTATGTAAACCTTACTAAAACAGTCAATGCAACGTAGATTAAAAAAAACGCAGTGAGTCTATAATGAGATGAATACAAATATTTCAGAGCCATCAGAAGTTCAGAATACTTTACAGCTCCATCTGAAACAAACTATCTTCTTAAGTCATACTGCATTTTATGTCAATAAATAACACATTTGTTGCAAAGATATTTATGCCAGTTAAGAATTTATGAATATTCACAATCCATCATGAACCTATAAGCCATCTATCTTTCAAATTCAAGATCAAATAAAACTTTATTTCTTACTTTATAGCTTTCTCCGTAAAGCTATTGATCAGTTGGTGAATGTGGATCCGCTATTTTCATACAGAAATTTCGGTACAGAAGCAGTGTTGTTTCGATAAAAATATAAAATGCCGATATCAGCATCCATCCATACTTTGATTACAGAGAATATTTTTTTCCGAAAGAAGCTTATTTTTCCTATAAATCATGCAGGAGTTACAATGTCACATTCTACGAATAGTATCCGGAAATAGAATTATTCATCAGAAAAATCTTAGACCATAAAATTTTTTTTCTTCTGTGAAGGTATCAGTCTTTCAAAATATTCAGTGTCAGAAAGTAAATCGATTTTTATCTCGTAGCACATTGTATTCACTAGAATTTCATAAGACAGAATCAATATATGGGTTGTAAAACATATAACTAGTATGGAACAATAAACAGTGAAAACATCTTATTTCACATACAAAGAACGGAGATGAAATTACATTATGTAAATATCATGGAAATAAACTTCCTTGTTTTTCACATTCATTCCTCGAGAAAATCAAAAATAATGTTTACCATAATAATACCATAAGGGAAATGTTTGCAATTTTGTTGAGCATAACTTTCAGATTTCTTCTTTAGCAAAAATATGAATCCTGAACTTAAATGAAATTCTTGCCACATAGATGAAGGCATATTTAATTGGTGAACTTATGAGATGGAGGGGTCTGAGAATTTTTTGAATTTTTCCATCTCAAAGCATTTGCCTTAAATGAAGTAAAATATCAAACGATTCGTATTCCTCAAAATTTTCCTGTTGATATTGAAACGAAATTTTTCAGATCGTCTAATGAGACAGTTATAGATAAGTTACATGTCAGAGAATCCCAAAACTGTGTAAATGGAAACATGCACAGGGTGATACAAAATAACGCAAACAAACAGTAACTAAAATCACTGAAGAACATAGCCACAAATGTCTGCAGGAGTTTCTAGATATCTTATAAGACGATAAATAATGAAAGGACGACAAGCAACAAGCAATCAACAACATATTATTTACTCTTTATTTACCCATAAATAACACATGCAAGATCAATAGTTTTACACAAGTGTTCGTACATGCCTAACATTTACGCTGCATCGAATAACGCAGAATTTCCAAGCATTCCTGGAATGATCTCCCTCCTAAATAGAGCCCGCAATAGCCTAGTGGTTAGGGCTCGGTTTCAGGACCGGCAGGCTCCGCTTTCGAAACCAGAATTAAACTGAAATTTCAACCGAAAATCTGATGTCTAAGTGAGCCTGTTGTACGTTAAATCAGCCGTACTGGATCAGACGTCCACCCGCTGGTGCACTGAGGAAGTTTGGAGAGGAGGTTACCAGCTCAGGTATCATCCTGGTCATCTGACCACAGTTCAAAATTATGATGTCCGTTCCAAAGTAGCCCTCGTGTTGCTTAACGGGACGTTAATATGATAAACAAAACAGAACCCCCTCCTAAATAAGCCTTGTTCTTGGCTAGCAAAGCCTTGTTCCCATAGATCCAGAGTTTGTTATACTTTGCTCCGTGAGAACGTAAAGACTCATAATTCCTCGAGGTAACCTGAAGGGGGTACTCGACTTTTCACAATTCATTCATTCACTACCCACTCCGAACCAACCTGCCAAAATTGGCTTAAGGCTTTACATGGCTCGGAGGGGAAGTTTTTTTATTATGTTCAAAAAATCGCATACTACACCGAAACACTGGTGGACAAAGATACATCTAAATAAATTTAAAAATTTAATATAAATAGCAAAATCAATGTTGCCACAACTCCATCAGCCGAAAACGGCCGAGAGGAGATACTCCAAATGCCAGGGTGCAGAAACAGCAATAGATTCAAAAAACCAAACCGACTTTGCACAAGAAATATCTTTAAATTGTTGGATATCAAAGGTTTGTGGATCCAAGGATGAAAAGCCTCAGTACGGCTCGTTCGCCCGTTCCCACAGCCTATTGCAGAGTATGTCGTGAGATTGCAGAGTATGGTTGACCAGGTTTGAGTTCAAGATCGAGTAGTTTCAAGTAGTTCATTATGGAGTGGAGTAATGAAGTGATTATGGAGGCTTTAGGATCTTTAAGATGACGAAAATGTCATATAGAATCCATTAGATGCCACATGGAATTTGGGAAGCTACGGCCAATGGGATAGGTGCGACTGGTCGTAATTAGACAGCCGATAAGTCCACAAACACGAATCTCTAGCAACTCGAGGCTTACAAGCCACACGCCATGAAAAGGAACAGCGATTCCATATACACGCCCTTTTAAAATTAATCTACTCGAAAACATCCATGTCGACCAGAATCTATGTTTTGCTCAGCGAATGTAACTATTCCGCACAACTACCGGTGTAAAATGCATTCATTGATCTTATTTGGATTTCTATCTTGATAGATTCGAACTGCTTTTCGTCCACTTTGGTTAGTAGTGCAATAAATGCAAAACTAACAACCAATTTGCAATACGAGAAATGTTACTTGTTACTCAAGAGGACCCTATAGTTTGACTCAAGAAATCTTGCTTTGCTTGCAATATGCTTTCTAATGCTTTTCGTCCGTATTTAAGACATTAAATTTCTATGCGGTTTTCATTTGCTTCCATAATCTCCAATATGCTTTCATTTGGTGTTCATCTAACTGGAATGAATATTCAACAGGAACATTAAAATTCGAAGCAATAATTAGCATGTCAATCAGTTGTTGCTGTGCTGATTGTTTCTGACAGTGTTAAACAGACGACCTGAAGAATCCAATGTAGCGGTGTAGACTCCTAAAATTCAAGGCGTGTAGGATTCAAACGAACTAGATTAGATGAAGCTTGGTTATAACTTAGCTTCTTTCATAAGAACTTTATTTTAGAAAAAAAAGAACTTTCGAAACACGTGCGTAGGGGAGTATTGCCTTATTTGGACCTCCGCCTACATTGAAATCCCTCGTGACCTCAATTGTATTAAATATTTGGGAAAAAGATGAAGAATCAACTAATTTGAAAGAAACAGTTAAAATTTGAATTTAATTATAAAGAACTGAAGATTGCTACTTTTCAGTGGGAAATTCATATTTTACTGATGCACGGAAATAAATAAATAAAAATATTCATGAAATTCTACTCAAATAAATCCGCGTGGATGTTAACATGCATTAGATAAAAGATTACAAATCCAAGCATAGAGATACAGCTATTATAGGAATATGTTGCTTCATAACAGTTTTAAATCATTTCCCTTGCTTTCAAGTATTATTTGTATCAATTTTATATGATGTGAGGTGATTCTTTATAGTATAACTTCATGAGCCAAAAATGGATGCCTGCACCACGAAGAATAATTATGAAATTTCTGACCCAGAAGTTGAATAATTATTCTCACATACAGTATGAATGTTACCGTAACATAATCGTTTGCAATCAAATAAATTTATTTTAATGCAAATAACACCTTTATACTTCGTAACTTCAGTAGTTTGCTTCTTGACGTATCCTAAGAAGAAGCGAAGTCACATTTTTTAAACTTAAAAAGTTATCAAGCAGAATCCATTATTTCAAATAATATATGGCTTTTGGTATACATTTTCAAATTTTTCACTCACTTTTGAAACTGTAGGTTTCGAAATGCATTTTCGGTACTCAAAATGAATATTCAGCGCTTCAAAAACTTCCTTTTTATTCCCTGTCTTATATTCCCTTTCAGATTTCAGAAAGTGATTCTGACAGAAGACAAATGCATTTTTGGGAATATGTTCTGACACATTTATTCCAAAATTATACAGAAAATTCCACTTCTCAGATTTTCCTTGAAAGTATTTTAAATGATAAAATGCTTTAAATGCATCATTTATAAATATCGTAAATATATAGTGTTAGAACTCAAATTTTTTTTCGGGGACAAAGGCAGAAATAAATCTTAACTTATTTTGATCATTGATCATGAAGTGAAACTGAAGTCCTTATACAAAGTTTGAATCGATTTTAAAATTTCCGAATCAGTTAAAGAATTAAAATGAAAAGTTCCGAAAGAATGAAAAACTGAGTTTTTTTAATTTTAGTTAAAAACTCTTCTTTAATGACGTAAATATTTATATATTATAATATTTTATCTACTAATTTTGTAAAAGGAAGAATCTCTTAGATAAATATTGCTAAATATTTTCATTTTTGCAAATGCTGCTATAGCTTGAGTGTTAGTATGTAATTTCTTTCCAGTGCAAATTATTCTTGGTGGGTAGGAGGCATTTTGCGACTTTATTTCAATTATAATTTAAAACAATTTTTATCTCATAATTAGGGGGCTTATATATAAGCTATTTTCATTGATGAATATGTACTATTTTACGATACATATTATTTCAATTACTAAAGGTTTACATATTAAATGAGAACGGATAGATAATGGATATGGTGATTTTAAACTGTGGTCAGAGAGAGAGATCCTGCTTCTCATTAACGACAGAGTTAACGTGTAGCAGGCCTAGACACAACACATGTTTAACGTGTAACAGGCCTAGACGCAACAGATGTTTGGGGAATCATTTCTTGAATCGAAATAAGTAACCCGTAAGTAAGTACAGATCTTTGCAATTGGAGCATCTTAGACATGAAGAACAAAAGACAAAACTCAACTGAATAAAAAGCATAGAATGTAAAATTCTATTTGACGGATATATGAATAAAATGGAATTATGTCTGCTTGTATGTGATGTTAAAAAGTTGAAGAAGGATGTAACCACCTAAGATTAACCCTTCTTAGGCATTTATTCAGTACGTGAGCTGTCTTTCTCCAAACTTTACAATCATACTAATGCACACCATGGTTAAAAAGTGTTTTCTCTAAAGGGAAATGTAGAATGAAAAATTATTTGGATACAAATAATGAAGCAATAACTTTAAGAAATTTCAAATATTTATTCATTCCAATCTCTCTAATTTACGAATAAAGTCAATATGACACTTCCGGATATGTTTTAGTATCCTAATTTTTTTAAGATGAATAAAAAAATACTAAATTTGTCGCTTTCTGTTGCAAATTATTACGTACAAAAATTTAAATTTAACACAAGAAAGTTTTCTTTCGCAGAGGAAAAAAATTCAAAAAATAATCAAAGGTATTATAGTGGTATTGCATTTTAAAGAAAATTCTTTTAGTACGAAAGTACTTCTCATCTGAGTATGCCAGCGTACAGAATTCAAAAGTACGGCTATCGATGCAACTACTAATTCTTTATTACTCTTCAATTATTGCTTCAGTTGTCTATTCAAATTCTAGTTTAACTCAGAAGTGGGGTTTAATGGCTATGGATAATGAATGGATAAAATTTCATAATCAAATAGTTTGAAGGCAATTAAAACATCTACTGACTTGAAAATTAATGCCATTGAAAAGAAAATCAGATGAACATGCGAAGAACTCCATTTCCTTTTGTGTATGAGTTGTATCATTCGACACAAAAAATATTTCAAATTTATTTCATTTTGTAATATATTTTTGACATATCTTTTAGGAGGTTAACAGTTTCATTTGAATTATTTTGAAATAATTAATGAGTTAAACAGATCTGATTGCTGTTTCGAATTTTGTTTGTTTATGTCTTAATGCCAAATTGCGTTGTTACACGATAATTTTGTTACTCATATAATAAAAATTCGATACCAATTAAGAAATCCATATTTATATGCAAGTATTTGCACTGAAATAAGCAATTCAGAATCTTTTCTTAAAAATGCGTAGATTTTTTTTTACACATACAAAATATTCCACCTTAGCATTTTCTTCAAGATAGCGAGTATTATCATGATTTCTTCTCTCCAGAAACAAACTTTTGCTCTTTGGAAGAAGAAATGTGAAATGGAATGAAGAATGCGGTACATATCTTGCATATTTCTGCGGTAAATTTTCGGTTCTATTGGGTGGCACTATACTTCTGCTGTGAAAGAAGAGTTTTATAAACCACTATTTCTTTTTCTTCAACAAAAAAAGGCTAGGGACCGTTTAGGAAAATGAATGCTGTTCACAACCAGGCATTCCCAAGGTGAACAGATCATATCCGTTCTACACGAGTCATAAACTGAAATGACTTCTTCCTGGGTGAAAGGTGTAAGCTGTCAAACAGGGAAGAGTATATTACTTGAAGAATCTGTATAATGTCTTCTTCTCTAAAGTATAAAACTCAGATGAGGTTTTTTTTCACAAATCTCTACTACAAGCTTCTTATAAGATCTAAGGCATTATCAAATGTTTATTGATTCAGCATAATCTTCGACATCGAAAGATTTTTCGAACATGAAGATCATGGAAACATGTTTCCTTTAAAGCAAAACTGGGTCTTAAGTTATTTTTTTTCAAAGAGTAACAATAAAATTTGTTTTCAAAAAGCATGTTAAACATTTTCTCAAGAATCAATCTAAATTTTCGTGTGCAAAAAGGCGAATATACTGTCCCGTATAAGTCAAGGCAGTGTTACTGCGTATACTGAGCATCTAGGCAACATAAACGATTGTAGATTAGTCTCATACAAGCCCGTTTCAGTTTTATCACTCCCCATTATCAAACTGTACTTACAATAATTTAAACTATTAGTTAAACTTAAGAATTCTACAAAAGTAATATCAAAGAATCTACTAAAAAAGATAACAAAGTATCTATAAAAGTATCTACAAAAATGTATTAACAAAATCTTATATAAATACAGCATTGAATTATGTATAAATAATGAAATAATATGTTTTTAATTATATCTTTTCGAATTTATATGACAGTTTCTGGCATTAGCATTCTGAATTTAAACCAGGGTTTTTTGACAAGGAAGAAACAGTTTTCTCCAACTTCTACGCCGCAGTAAAACCATAAAATTATTTTAATAGTCATATTTTCCACAGAGTTTTCCAATTGGTATATTAAAAAGTGACCAAGCGTATGTCTTTTGGGTTATAACGAACGCAAAATAATGAATGCTCAAGTTATTTATATTAAGATTTGTAAGAAACACATATATATCCACCAGTTACGATGTTAACAACTCTTAAAGAAAAGAATGAGCATCTTTCGAATTGTAGCTTACAAATAAATACATCAGAATGTTTTAAATTCAACTTCCAAACTCAAATGTATTTATTTTCTTTTCAGTTTTGAGTCTACATAAAGAAGTAGCGCATGCACGTACTTTCGCCAAAATCCAATTTGTTGAACGTGCTCTTTATATTTGCTTGCAAATCCGATTTTTATTTTGTCAAACATTTTGATATGCGTTCTATCGATCTTAAGCATTAGATATTCATAAAGAAAACGGTTAAATATGGAAAATTTCCATAAAAAATATTGACATTCTCATTCTTATCAAATATGAAAAGGAAAATAAAAAAAATAGAAAATATGCATATTAAGTTAACATTTTTTGAATTGCTTTGCTATTAGATATTTTTAAGTGCAGATTACAAAAATTTCTTGATAAAAAATGCAGAAAAAATGCTCACTCTAAGAACTTACAAAATTTTCACTTCAGAAGCAGATAACTTTTTGTACTGTAATTTGTGAATGTTATCAGAATTTTTGATAAAAATGAATTTATTTATACAATAGATTCCATAATTTAGATATATATACATAGGCTTTCAGTTGAAACTAAAATTTTTGATAACAGAAAAAGATGCATTGTTTTCTTTTATACTGATAAGAATATTTGAAATTATGCTTTCGTTAATACCTATTTAGAGATAATTTAGACTTCTAGGGTTTTATAGCAAAAATTGGGAAATCTGAAAGTTCTAATTTTTTCCAAGGTGCAGATGGCCTTTAATTAAAATATTCAACTCTCAGAAATATTTGTCTACATGCGTCCCAAAGTATGTTTTGAGTAAAGGAAATTTCTCCTTAATTACTAATTATAATTTGTTAAGTATTATAAATTTTTATATTTATTTAAGTGTATTTTATTTTTTATATTAATAGTTAGGCGAAGTGTTTATGCATTTATGGGATAACTTTTTAATTTTCATATTTAGACACTTTGTAGTGTCAACATAATTTTAAAAAAAATAAAGCAGAAAATTTTCGAAATACAATGAACAATCATTGCCGTTATTGGGGCTTATTGTCTTGTATATTTGAGACAGAATTTATACGTGTAAACATTTGAGATCAACATATGCAACATAACACAGGTAAGAGTCAAAATTGAAACAAGCAAATTATTGAATCTAAGGAAATTTATCTGCCGAGTAGATAGAAGCAAGTAGATTATTGAATCTAAGGAAATTTATCTTCCGAGTAAAGAAGCTTTCTAAGGATATTAAACTATATACTGTCTAAAGGGATGTGTTCCCATATCATTAGTATATAAAAAGTTACTCGTAGTTTACGATTCTAGTCGGTAACTTATTTAATATTTTTGAGATCGTCTTTTGAAAGATGAAGCAATAATTTTATTTTTGAAACATTTGAAACGATTCTTTTAAATGTCGTCAAGTATTCTAAAACTAATCTATGAAACTCCTTGGGAAATAAGTGGTCTCCTATGAAATACTTACGATTAGAATTCTCTTCCTGAAATGTTCACTTTCATATTTAACTGAATTTCCACCTGGATGCATGAATTTCCCTCATTAAAGTGGACGAATGAAAAACACGGAATTTATTCAGAATTTGGAATTTAGAATTTCAAGAAAGAAGCAAAATTCCATTTTTATAAATATATTCAACATAATTCTGAAATGGTTGTTCTTCCCGAATTTACTTTGATTTTATGGAAATTTGAAAAGTTTCTGTATAAAACTAAATGTACTTTTAGGAAGAAAAGCTTTTAAATTCTATATGCAATATAAGATAATAATGGAATGAAATATTAAAAATTTACTGTCTTAATTCAGCTTCCAGATGCAGTAACAGTTGATAGAACAACGAAATTATTAAACACCACTTTCATGAATAAATTAAATTTTTAGGGTCATTTGCACAAAACTGATAAAGGTCAGGTGCGAATACTCACGTAAGCGAATTAGGTTATTGGAAATAGAGCACGATTGCGTCAGATTTTTTAAACTACTCTTTTTTCTGCTATATTAAAACTAACTGCTGCTCTTTATTTTCAAGATAAGCTTTCCCATTCTTGTGTCTTAAGAAAAAGATGAATAAAATAGTTTTATATAATTCTAGGATGGGTAATATTTCAAAATGTATAGAGCTGTCTACTTACATATTTTAAGAATAAAATTACATGCTGGATACTACATTTCACGCTTTTACTAAATGTATTTACATTTTTGTTATTCCTTAGTTTAAGTCTTCCAATTAAAGAGAAAGGAAACTGATTTATAGAATGAACTGAAAGTGTTTAGTATATTCATTTCTACTCCAGTTCTTGAATAATACGATTTCTACATTAGCTTGTAGTTAATTTACGGAGATATATAACATTGGTTTTGTATACAAAAAAGGGCGACTTATCGTAAGAGATTAATTTTAATTGAAAATGGTCTCTCAATAAGCCTAAGTAGCAGTTTTTGAATGTATATTTTCAATTTAGCGACAAATATTTCAATTCTACATATTCTTCAGAAAGAGTAGATATATTTGAAATTAATGGGATATTACATCATTCACAGTTCAACAATTTAAAAGCGCTGCATTATAAAAACTACCTGCCTTTAGTGACCATCTTGTTCGCTTCGAATTTTTTTTTTTTGGTAAATTCGTTGAATCATTTACTCATAACTTGGTAATCAAGGTTCTATTGGTAAAGTATTTTTAAACTTTAAATTGTGAGACCTATTTAAGCAATATTATTTCAGTAATCTTGAGCCGGTTCTGCTAATTGTGCACATGAACGCCACTTATTGAGTCAAGTCACATGACGTGACTCCCACATCATGTAACATTTAATTGCAGGTTGTCTTATGTGGTGCTGTAACTTCACTCGCTCATTTCTTCTACAAAATACGTAGTTGATTCAAAAAATTAAAATGTTGCGGCGAATTTGAAGTCCAACAATATGTTACCTGGATTAAAACACGTTGTTAAAAAAAATTCAGAATATCAAGCATAACCGCGAGTTCAAAGATGAGAAGCAACCGTATAAGTAAGCTGGTTCTCGTTTCCCTTGAGGGTACAATAGCGGTGGGCCTCCGAGTTTACTACCAGTGCGTACCACCTTCGGGAGGGGTCGGGCCGTGGCCGGTGATGGGCTACTAGGACTCCGTCATCAGTACTCGAGCTATTGTAGCGGCTGTCACTCAGTTGACCCGGGAGCTACGGCTGGGAGGGGCGATTCGGTTCTCTGATTACCGCATTTAAGAGAAGAGTACCAGAGGTCTCACTGCTGAGTTTGGTTAAGTATCGCAGCGCCACCTACTCTGGACAGTGTTTGTGAGGAGAACTACAAACCATAACACGGCGTCATTTATTGTATATCGAACGAAAAGCAACCGAAACGCCGCCATGTTAGGTTGCCGGCTTAATTCTTGCTGCTGATTGTCAAATTCCCCTGATTATTTATTTTAATCGGTTCTTTTTTCAGCATTAGGCCCAATACTTTATTTACAATCGATCTTATTGACTATTCTAGATTTTAATACGGATTTGACTACTTTCCTATTCAAGATTCCTGTAGATGAGAACGGTAAGTTTAAAATGCGTTTCAAAATTTTTATGAGAGGTTACTTAAATAACTGAAAAATTTCCAATATTTAAAATACTTGTTTTCACTTTTTCAATGAAATTTTGTTTTATTTTTGTGCAATTGATGAAGCATATTAAAATGCCTATCATATCGAATAATCTGACAAAAATGTGCATGAATTCTTTAAAATTTTTGTAGTTCTGTATTTTGATAGATTTATTGCTACATAATATGGCTTGGTAATTAAAATAATTTTAACAGATATTAATAGAACCTTTGCTTATTACTCTCAGAAAAACTTACAATTTTGCTATGCTGTATTGTGAACTGTCAAAGTAATTTACAAATTAAAATTTTTTTATCAGTAATTTAATATTGAAATACAGCTAAAAACCATAAATAATACATTTATAATTATATTGTAGATATAAAAGGATAAAATTTTGTAGCATTTTTAGATGCTTTGGGTTTTGAGGGCTAAGTTTTGGTTGTGTTTTTATAGTATGAAAATTGTTACTGTTATTTGTGCTCTAAGTTGAAGTAATATTGAGATGTGTATTTAGTATGTGTAGTTATATCCGAAGCAAGCTTTTTTACAAATGCCTACTGTGAAATAAAATGAACTGATTAAATATCTCTAGTTTGTTTAAACTTATTTCTTATTATTACATACTGCTACTAGTAGAAATAATTCAGTAGCTTAGTATAGCATCCTTATGCAAATTTCAATTCCCTTTTAAGAACATTCTTATTTTTATTAGTATTTATTTTTAACATACATTTTCCAGAGGCAAATTAAAATATTCATTCTTATTTGCATAAATAAAATGTAGGAAATTTGTTTAATAGGCATATTAGCTAATACTAGTTTAGTAAAGTTATCAAAATATTTTGATCTGTTTTATTTAACGCAGCTTCATATAAGAAAATTAATTGTTAATGCCTGAAAGTGAATATTTTATTCATAATATTTATGTATTATAATGAAGTGAAGTCTTTAATAAAAATAAATTGATGTGTGTTTGTGTTATATAAATAGAATCTACAAGAAATTTGTTTTTTCAGGCAGTCTGTCAATGTTGGAGCTGTTTTGTCTTCAGGATGCTTTGATACTGCAGCAATTTTCTAGTTAATTTGACGAAGTAAATTTTGAAACCTTTCTGTATATCTTAAAATGAGTCAGTTTCTAAGTTATCTTTACACTCTTTATGCTAACAATATTTTATTTTAAAAATTCTCTTGTTCTTTTATTTTTCTTTAAAAGGCTTTTTTAAAAATGCCAAATTCATGATGCATATTCCTTAGCCAACTTCAGTTCCTTTGAGAAAAAAGAATTATTTCGTGTTATAAGCTCTGTGGTCTGAGATAATTAAAAAATGATTGTTGATATATTTTATTATGAAATATATTAAAAATTTTTTTTGTTGAATAAAGTATTTCTAAGTATATAAATTAGCATTGTATATATTAAAAAAAAGAAGTAAAAATACAAGATTAATACTGCTTTAAATTTTCATACCCAATTTCCTGTCGGTTGTTTCATTCATTCATACAAAGGTAATCAATTTCACCATTTTTTTATTTCAGGCGTGTTAATTATGCGTTTCATCGATTTTATTAATTATAAATAATGAAACTTACAGGCCTGAGATACTTAAAAATATTAGTATTGATGTGTTTTATTCTTTTTAATCTTGAAAATTTGTTTATTTATTTCAGATATACTTATAATGTTTCAAGAACTCCTGGATTTTGTTCCAATTTGATAAATTGTTTAAAAAATTAAATATAGACTTTTTTGATAGTCACATAGAGCAGAAAGAGAAAGCACAAGTGTTTTTATTTCTTATTTCATCCGTATAATGATAAAACATAAAGAAAAATTAGGAACAATGATTTGAAACCCAATTTTTTCCATTATGCTCAGCATTTGGAGATTATTAGAAATGTTATTAATTTGTAATATTTTGTAACTTATTATGTGTGCTCAATAAGTTAGTTTGATATTATTTTGTGTCTTTGACATTTATTATACTTGGTGTAAAGCTAAATAACATTAATATCTTCTTCTGGGGATTCATAAAAATGAACTTTACAAATGATTTTTCTGCATTAAAATTACATTCTATAATTAGGTAGATTCCTCATAGGAAATCTGCCTATTTAAATGGTACTCATGACACGACATTCAGAAAATTTCTGCAGATCTTCACCGATCATGACCCCCAGAACCCAAAACCACCCTTCGTTAAAAAGTTTATATATATATATAACGTTTTTTCCCATGTTATCTTGTGAACACGATAACTGGAGTAATTTTGATTTAAATTTAATCAGTATGGGATATGTTGTAAGGATGGTGAAAATCTCGGACAAGTTCGTAGATGGGCTATCCAGCTCAAAGGCGGTGGAAATTTTCATTTTCCCATAATTCCTTTAGAATTGAAAATAGAAAGAAAATTCAAATTAGGCGAATTATTGCCTTATCATAACGAACAATTTTTGCATTTAAACGTTTTTACAATTTTACAATTACGTTCTACAATTGCTTAGAAGTTATGAGCTGAAAAGTGATTTTCTCACCCTTCCCCTTCTCTCCCCCTAACTTAAAGTACGTTTTAACCATGGTTTTAACCTTTTCATGTTACCCCTTGTTGGAAAGCTCTTGTCATTTGCAGTCTCTTCCACCCGCTTTCATTCTTGCAGCTCTAATCCTTATGTTTATAGAGGGCGAAATGTTCTTTTCCTTATTATTATTAGTAGAAACGTATATGTATAACGCTTTTGCCCGTGTTATCTTGTAAACGCGATAACTAGAGTAATTTTGATTAGATTTTAACTGGCGAGGGATATGTTGTAAGGGCGTTGAAAATCTCGACCGAGTTCGCAGATTGGCTAACCAGCTGAAAGGGGGTGGAAATGGTGGGGGGACTGAAAATTTCATTTCCCATAATTCCTTTACGATTGAAGACAGAATGAAAACTCAAAATAGGCGAATTATTGTCTCTTTATAATAAACAACTTTTGTATTGAAACTTTTTTGATAGCTACAATTTTTTAGAAGTTATGAGCTAAAATGCCTAAAGATAAGAAAAAAAATTCAATTCTACGACTAAAGAAAGGGAAAAAAATTCAATTAGGAGAATTGTCACCTCATCAGAATGAACAACTTTTATATGAAAAGTTTTTGTCAGCTAAAATTGCTTAGAAGTTATAAGCTGAAAAGCGATATTCAATCCCCCTCCCCCAATTTATCATTTCCCCATTACTCTGTTACGATTGAAGATAGAAAGAAAATTTCAATTAGGGGAATTATCACCTTATCATAACAAACTACTTTTATATTGATAGTTTTTTGACATCAGGAATTACTTAGAAGTTATGAGTTCCCATCAGCTCATTCACATCCACTTTTTATACGGTAAACAAGTTGATATACCTGGCTTTGCTCCGGATTAAAATGTTTTCATGTTTAATATTTTTAATGTAAAAATTACTATTGTATAAATATTATAATACACAAATTCCTTTTCTGATCTGAAAAGTTTTTAATTAAAATGAGATTATCAATTGAAACAGACGATTTTTAAAAACAGCCGTTTTCTCCATACATTATTATTTGTTATGTAGATACTTCAAATTTTGTTACCAATTACTAAAGTAAAAGAAAGGTTTTAATGAATATTTTGAAACAAATAAATTAACTAGTTAATTATTCATTAATTTAAAGCAAGTAAATAAATCAATAGTTGGTCCTGATATAAATTGTTAATCGTCTACACTTAAAATTTTCTTTTAGCATTCTTCCTTCTGGAAACAGTTCTTCGTATTATTGTTGTTCTTCAACAAGAATATTGTTACGAATTCAGTTTAAAAATAATTTTGAAAAAATATTAAAATGAGAGAAACAAATTTATAGAAATGAACGATATCGCGGAAAAAAGCCCTGCTTAATTTTTAATTAAGTGAAATTTTAAGCAACTTTTTGGCTTTCAAAAGTTGAAGGTGGCCTTTCTCTTTTCTTAAATAAAAAGTTTGGTTAAGGAGAAGATGTGGAACATACATACAGAGGTAATTATTAGATAATTATAAGATAAAGATTGCTGGTAAATAGTATGAGCCATGAAAAGGTTTTAGTGAAGATTTTGTAACAATTAATTACTTAACTTTAATTAAGTAAATAGTTAATTTTAATTCATCAAACAGTTAATTTGAAAATTAGTTAATTTGATAGATTACTTTAATTTGATATTTAACTAAACATGGCGGGACCATGATTTGTTTAATAAAATCAATATAAAATGGCCAAAAATGATAGATTTTTAAATAAGAGTTCCCTTTATCCTTTTTTGTATTGAAAAATAACTCCTTAACTTTAAAATTGTTTTGGGATTTTCTTCCTGAGTATTTGGTTTTAACGATCGATGGAGATTTAAATTTACTGTTCAAATTGGCTGCATTCATATCCTATGGTTTAAACACAAGTATTAAATTTGTTACTCATAATGTTTAATAATTTTTATTCTCTTATATGTTAAGAATTTAGTGACTTTTATCTCTGTAACCAGGGAGTTCTCTAAATGAGCCCATTTTAGTAGTATTTAAGTGTTTCATGTCATGTGATTTTACCATATGACAAAGTAATGTTCGCACAATTATATTGTAACCTAGATTAAATAAATTAATTTTTAAATCTAGAGTCTTTTTTCATTCGTGTCAAGAGTCAATTTCTTGTTACTGTTTCAGATAGGCTGGCTTAATGTTATCTAGGAGATATTTGCACTGCTGAGATGTTTAATTCTTTATGACTCCTACGTGTTGAATGATTATGTGTTGAGATGTACTGATCGAAAAATCTATCATAACTTTTTGGAATGAAAAATGGAATGATAAAACCTTGACATAGTAAAAAATTAAATGTCATGAAAATAGAATCACAGAGTAAATATAGCAATGTGTAGAAACAGTAAAATCATTGGCTATGTCTGTATTGATCAATATGTAAAATTTCATTACTTTAGTAACATTAACGTAAAGGAATCTACCTTTGCCTTCAAGCTTGCCGAAAAGGGACTTTTTATCTATAATAAGAATGAATGTGAAGTTATGAAAAATAATTATAATCTGAAATAGACATAATATTGGATTAATCAACATGAAATAATCTCCTGGGGAGTTTTTAAAAATTTTATGATTTGAAAGAACTTTTCTTGAAAAAGAATAAATATAATTTATTTATTTGAAAAATATTTTATACCTCTTAAATTATATATCCACATGTTTTAAATTATTGGTACTCGACAAAGAGCGAGATTCAAATTAGTGAGAAAAACGTTATTTCAGAATCACATTATTTAGGATGTAAAATTAACAATGTATCAAAAGAAATCGGCTATTCTTAAATTTAATAATCGTCGGAAAACCTTAAAAATTCAATAAAAATAATGCTATAGGAACTGAAATAACTGTTTACATATTGTCATGGCGACAGGGAAACTCTCGCGTCACAGTGACGTAGGCCGATTAGTTCCCACTGTCCCACATTGGAGGCGTACTGTCTATGTGAAATGCAATGCTAAAAAAGTTGCCATTAGTGTCTATAGGAGTGAGACATCTTTATCTCCTTCTCTGTGGGACGTACCTCCTTCGGGAGGGGTCTGGCCGTGGCCCTGTGATGGGCTACTGGGACTCCTGCATCAATTCTCGAGGTAATTGCGGCGTCTGTCATTGAGAATACCGGTTACTAAGACAGGGCGGGATAGTCCAGTTTCTGGTCTGGTCATAGCGCATTTATTTACCAATATACTTAATATTTCAGTTTAGATTAGTTTATACATAATATCTTAGTTAGCTTTGTTCATAGATTCCACAAAAAAATTGTTGAAATAAAATGAGAAATAAGTGTGAGAAAAAAAATAGCGGAATTTTCATTCCTTAGATTTCAACAAAGAAGAAAAACACACGACTACATATTTGTGAAAACAATGAAAACGGTATGAATTTTCATTGCAACAATGAAATTATAAATAATTTTTTTTAATGTTACAATTTGGAAAAAGTAACATGACGACTAAATTCGTACAGATGATAAGAAAATTTTTTAATTTAAATGTGATCTAAAATCAGTTTTTGTTTGGTAATATTTTCGAAAGTTATTGTAAACAAACTTTAAAATCTCTTAAATGTCGCCGACGTGGAAATTCCCGCTTTTCGAAGTATATTTTTGCCAAATATGGTAACTCTAGCACAAACTGTCTTCCCTGTAGAGAGCCAACAGAGAGATACACAGACACGCTTTTTCTTTTATTATTAGTAAAGACGGATAACGTTTCACTCGGTTTATATAAAGTAAAATTCTATTCAAAGGAAGAAAATAAAAAATAATGATTATACAGTTTTTTTTTATATTCCTTCATGTAATCTTACTAAAATAGATGGCTTTAATATTAAATTAATGTCAGTGTAGAATATTATAAAGAATTGATTTCTTGATTAAAAGTTGTACTCACCCGATTGTAGATTAGATAGCGAAACTCACTCTAAAAAATCAAATTAGTAATCCAATATGGAATGCAAGCCAAAGAATTCCACTTGTTGGTTTTCACATCTTTAAATCGTTGTCAATTTGCAACATTAATAAAATGTCACATTTCTTCGAAGATTTAGCATGGCTAAACAAGACATATTTTTTCGATTCATGATTATAATGGATTTTTTAGATAACGGAATAAAAGCTCGCTCAGGGCGAACCAAAGAGTCAGAATGTCTGGCGTGGGTGTCACAACAATCAGAGTTCGAATAGCAAAAGCGAGGGTGTTACCGGAAGAGGGTTCAAGAATTTCCAAGAAGGGGGTGAAAACGGGGCTGCACAGACATCCGTTATCAGTCCAAACTGAGTATCAAGGAGGTGGTGGCCTCTGGGGACTTTTTTCTTGTGGAAACTGAACATCCTCCCGCCCCGGGAGAATCAAGGATATCTTAGAAATGGATCGAGTGATTTCTCCATCACGAGTCCGGACTGCGACCACTCGAGTTCGGGCATCTTGTCCTGGAAAAGTCTTGACGATTCTACCAAGGATCCAGTGGAGTGGAGAGCTAACAGGGTCTTGTACGAGGACTAAGTCGTCAACCTGGAGATCTCTTTCGGTGAAGCCCATTTTGGACGATGCTGTAGATGATGCAAGTATTCTCTGGACCATCTCGACCAGAACTGCTTGCGTTGATCTTGAATTGTCTGCCAACGAACAGAGAGAGGTAGTTTCAGTTGTGCATTGGTAGGTTCTGGCAGATCTAGAAGAGATGATCCGATGAGGAAGTGGCCGGGAGTAAGGGCAGAAATATCAGAAGGATCGCTTGACAAAGGAGTCTGAGGTCTTGAATGTATGCAGGTTTCGATTTGGCAGTGGAGTGTGGTCATTTCCTCGAAATTTAAGATGGTAGACTTGCAGACTCTTATGAGATGGTGTTTTGCCAGTTTTATTGAGGCTTCCCGCAAACCGCCATGGTTTGGGGAATATGGAGGGATGAAATTCCATCGGGTATAATTGCCAGTGCAAAATTGCTGAATTTCTGATCCTTTGGCAATGTTGAAAAGATGTCGAAGGTGATTAGCAGCTCCCTTGAAGTTCGTCCCATACGTAAGATTTGAATTTTACCTTACTTCTGATGACATTTGGTTTAGTAAGAAAGGGTCCACAAAAGTCGACTCCAACTCTTTTAAAAGGCCGATCAGGAGTTATTCTTACTGAAAGCAAGTCACTCATGAGTTGTTGGCAAGATTGTGATTTTCCTCGTCTACAAGTTAGGCACCTATGACACTCTTGACCTACTATTGAAAGGCCGTGTGAAAACCAGAACTTTTGTCTTAACAAGGAGAGTAAAAGTTGGGGACCTGCATGTAAATACCTCATATGGTACTCCTTAATGATGGAACGAGTCAGATAATGATCTTTAGGAAGGAGCATTGGGTGCTTCTGATTGATGTTAAGAGTACTATGTTTAGATACTCGTCCACCAACTCGAATAATGCCAGATTTGTCTAGGAATATGTTGAGAGCTAAGAGTTTACTGTTACATGGGAGTGGTTTGTTTTTACGCAACATGTGAATCTCGACACTGAGTTCTTGTTCTTGCAGAAGCTGAATTACAAGATTTTCCGCAACAACCAATTCTGCTGCAGTCAAAGGACCTGAGCATTTCTTTGAAGGAGAACTAATGTTGTGTACAAATCTGAAGCAATAGGCCAATATACGAGTTAGTTTTGAAAAAGATGAAAATTTAGTGATGAATTCTGAAATAGGCTTGACTTGAGAAACAAACGACAAAGAGTCATTGATGCAAGTTTCATCGTTATCGTGAGATGGAGTTTCATTTGCAATGAAGTTTGGAAGGTGTTTGTCATGAAGCCACTGTGGACCAGACCACCACAAATCATGCTGTGATAATTTTTCAGGCATTAAGCCTCTAGATGCACAGTCAGACGGATTAATTTCCCTGCGATATAATTCCAGTTCCCAATGGGTATTAAAAATGAATTTGATTGACTCGATGGGTTACGAATTGGTTACCCTTCGAAGGAGGAGATGAAATCCAACAAAGATCAATTTGAGAGTCAGACCAGAGAAAATTGCTATGAATTAGCACTGAAATTGAACTGATGACTGATTAATAAAGTTGAGCAAGTAACAAGGCAGAGCAAAGTACAAGTCTGGGAGTTGTAAGTTGTTTGAGTGGTGCGACTCTTGTTTTAGCTGCAACAAAAGTTACAAGGATTTCACCTGTGTCAGTTAAAACGCGAATATATATGACTGCAGCATAGGCTTTTGAAGAGGCATCACAAAATCCATGTAATTGCACAATAACAGATTCTGAATAGACATTCTTTAGATATCTTGGTAATTTGATATCCTTTAGAAAAGAAAGTTCAGATTGAAATGTCTTCCAAGTTTTAAGAATTTCATGAGGAATACCAGCGTCCCAAGACAACTGATTTTTCCAGAAGTCTTGCATTAAGATTTTAAGAAATATTGTGGTAGGAGAAAGGATACCGAGTGGGTCGAAGATTCTGGCAATTACAGAGAGCAGTTGACGCTTAGTGAGCACTTCTTGTGGGTCAGTTATTTTAATTTGCAATGTGTCTTGGTGAGAATTCCAATGAACACCAAGAATCTTAACTGAAGAACTTTCATAGATACTTATTTCATTTTTTTGAAATTTACTTTCTGCAGGAATGCTATCCAGAACATCCACGATATTAGATGCCCACATTTTTAAAGTGAATCCTCCACTTTGTAGTACACGATTAATTTCAGAAACCAAGACTTTTGCATGAGAAACAGAGTTTGCTCCAGTTAAAAGATCGTCGACGTAGAAATGTTCCCTAATGATTTTACAAGCTTCGGGAGAAGTTGACATTTCATCAGCTGCTAACAGATGTAAGGTGCGAATAGCATGATAAGGGGCACACGAAGTGCCATAAGTTACAGTTAGAAGTCTATAAGTAGAAAGAGGATGATTAGTGTCGGTTCGCCAGATGATTCTTTGAAAATCTGCGTCTTCGGAGTGGATGCGAATTTGTCCGTGCATTTTCTCAATATCCGCAGAAATAGCAATAGGAAAAGTTCTAAAGTTAAGGACATTTGGTTGTAATTTGGGGCCAGTGTACAAAGCTTCATTTAAAGAAACAGAATTGGAACTTTTAGCTGACCCATTAAATACGACTCGTAGTTTGGTTGAAATGCTTTCTTCCCTCACTACTCCATGATGAGGAAGATAAAAGGCTTCACTTTCTGGTAGATACGACTGATTGTTAGGAACAAGTTCCATGTGATTTAGTTCTTCATATTCTCTAATAAAAGAAGCATATTGCTGTCGAAGAGTTGGATTTTTCTGCAGTCTGTGTTCCAAAAAATAGAAACATTTGACTGCAGTAGATTTTGAATTACCGAGTTTGTGATGGAGTTTGAAAGGTAATTTAACTGTATATCACCCTGAATCATCTCTAGATACAGTTGATTTATATAATTCTTCGCATATTTGTTCTTCATCTGAAAGTGAATTTTCTTGTGGGAGAGATTCTAGCTCCCAGAAATTTTGAATATCATGTTCCAAGTTAATGTTTCTTGTGGTATGATGACTCACAAATTGATTTTGTGAATGACGAGAAGAAACTTTACCACATAGAACCCAACCCAACTTCGTATCAATAGCATATGGGGTATTTTTTGCTCCTTTGATTTGATTTCCTTGCATTAAGTTGAAGAAAATATCTGCACCTAGAATGATGTTTATTGGTTTGGAAATGTGGAATTCGGGATCTGCAAGCTGAAGATTTTGAATGTGATTCCAATGATAATGGGGCATGTGAAAATTAGGTAAGTTGGTAGTGAGAGATTTAATTACAAGAGCATTAACAAGGTAAGTTTCGGGATGTAAAAGAGAGGTAAATTCGAGTTTCACAAATGAATCAGAGTTTCCTACTATTTGATTTCCAGTACCAACAATTGTATGCGAAGAAGAGTTTCTGGAGAGTCCTAAATTGGTATAACACTCCTCTGAAATGAGAGACATTTGACTTGCACTATCGAGAAGAACTCGACAGTTTTGCCAATTTCCCATAGAATCTTTTACCTTGACTATCGATGTGGTTAACAGAATATTACCAGAGTCAGAAGTTCCAGAATAGGAAAGAGAAGTAGGAGAAGAAGACTCGCCTCTCCCAAGAGTTGGCACATTTTGAGATGGAGATGCAACAGGTTTGTAATTTTTCGAATAATCATGCAGTAAAGTGTGATGTTTCAGTGAACACTTTTTACATCGAACACTTAGCATACATTTTGACACATCATGATTAGATCTTAAACAGTTGTTACACAATTTCATAGTTTTTATGACATTCCACCTTTGTTCAAGATTATAGCCATTAATATTCCACATTTATAAATAGGATGATTTTCTGTACAAAGTATACACTTATTACGAGTAGAGTTATTTACAATTATGTACAACAGTATTTTTCTTCGCACTATACTTATTCATATCTCTTGATTGAATATTCTAGAAATACAGTCTCTATAAGTTAGGTGATCAGAATTAGCATTGCGAATGCTTCTAGCATGCTTTTCAATAAATGATACTAAATCATCATACGCTGGGAATTTTTCACTATCCAAAGACAACTCCCATTGCTTTCTTAACGTTTAATCAAGCTTTTCTTGTACAATAAATACAAGAATTAAATTCACAAAATCATTAAATTGGAATTTCAAAGATTTTAAGATTTCGAATGGCTAAATTGCATGTATCTAGTAAATCCAGAATAGATTTTTGGTTGTTTGGCTTGTTAGGTTTTGCGTTTATGAATTTTGATAAAAGAGAATTTGCCAAATTTTTTTTATCGTCATATCGATTTAAAAGGGTTTCCCATGCTTGTTTGTAATTTTTATCCGATAATGAAAAACCTGATATCAATTTTGCAGGATCTCCTTTTAACGAGCTAATTAAATAGCTTAACTTGGCAGTTTCAGATAATTCATAGTTTTTATCTATTGCATTTATAAATATGTCCTTAAAGGAGAGCCAGGCACTCAAATCTCCGGAGAACACTTGTAACTCTAACTTTGGCAATTTGAGGTTATTTTTATTATCAGAATTACGAGACGAATTATTTGTTGAAACATTTTCTTTTTTTGTTTTAACAATCAGAATTTCTTCGATTTTTACTAATAAATCTGATATGATGTCTTTATTTTCTGTATATATTTCATTCAAACTGCCGTCTGGATCACCACTAAGCAAATAATTTGCTTGTAAATCGGATTCCAGACTCAGACACTCACTTTTTGTTTTGATAATCAATTGAACATTTATATCATTTTCAATTATTTTTTTTCCATTTATCATTATACCTTTTTATTTCTTTTACGCAAAAAAGAGAATTTAGCTTTTGCTGCTTCTTCAGATTTCGTCATAATAATATGAATATGTTTTAGATTTCTTAGAATAAAAGGTAAGCTCCGGCTCGACGGACCATAATTTTGTAGAATATTATAAAGAATTGATTTCTTGATTAAAAGTTGTACTCACCCGATTGTAGATTAGATAGCGAAACTCACTCTAAAAAAATCAAATTAGTAATCCAATATGGATGCAAGCCAAAGAATTCCACTTGTTGGTTTTCACATCTTTAAATCGTTGTCAATTTGTTACATTAATAAAATGTCACATTTCTTCGAAGATTTAGCATGGCTAAACAAGACATATTTTTTCGATTCATGATTAGAATGGATTTTTTAGATAACGGAATAAAAGCTCGCTCATGGCGAACCAAAGAGTCTGAATGTCTGGCGTGGGCATCACAACAGTCAGAGTTCGAATAGCAAAAGCGAGGGTGTTACCGGAAGAGGGTTCAAGACTTTCCAAGAAGGGGGTGAAAACGGGGCTGCACAGACATCAGTTATCAGTCCAAACTGAGTATGAAGGAGGTGGGGACTTTTTTCTTGTGGAAACTGAACAGTCAGAGTGGAATTTCACATTCAGAGTATTCAAAATATTTATGACGTTGAATATGTTTATTGAACTTTTAATTTATTTCTAAATGTCCTCCTCTTCCTCAACATTTAATACCTTAATTACATTCACAGATATTTTCAGTATAAATCCGTCAGTTGAGATAAAATTTGGATTAAGGTGGCGACATTCGCTTAACAATTTCAGATTTTCTTAGCATAAACTGTTCTTCACGGAGCAATAATTGTTCGAACTACGAAACTTATTTAAAAGGGAATAGTACAACCAGCAACCAGGAAAGAACGACAAAATCATTCTGTGCAATGCTGCAATCTGCAATTTACTTAATCGGTTCTTTCCTAACGAATTTCGCAATTTAAATAATCTCTCTGAAATGTCTAAGTTTCCTTTGGAGTAACCAAACGGTAAAAGGGGGAAATTTATTCTATCTCTTCTTACAGAAAACTAGTGCAGGTCGTTTGTTATTCCAGGACGAGGGTTAGCTGGTCGCTGACGACTCATAATTGCTTTGCAGTCGTAAATTAATTTAGCGCAGTTTTAGATAGGAATTGAGGGTAATTTTACGTTGTCGGTGATGAATCAGTTGTTATGAGAGGAAACTTAATTTTGAAACATGATGCTATTTTGAATTTAGTTGGAGGAAATATGAAATTACGGTACGGTTATTGAGCTTAAGCTTGTTTAAAAGGTAGACGTTCCTAATCATGATAGTAAACAGAGAATTATTTGAATTATAGAAAATTTGTCCTGTTTATTCATAAGTTAATAACGACCACTTTGTTCCATATTTTTCTGATGAATTTCACTATATTTCTTGCACATTCTTGGAATATATTTAGAATTAAAGCAATATTTTGCACTTACTGAGCACTGCTGTCTGAAATGCTTACTCTGAACAGCCTAACATACTGTAAATAATTAAGACCATTATTTACCGAGATAGCAGTTTACTTATTATCTTATACTGTGTACCAAGAAAAGATAATTACTTTTTGTTCTTGCGCCTTTGATATTATACTTACTATTAGTCAACAAGAAATTTATTTCCCTTTTACTGGTATTGACTTTTGAAAATATGCACAAGTTTTGAAACAGATTGCATAAGAAAAAAAAATCAAAGTATACTTTTTACTTCCTTAGAAATCAGACAAAATTTACGTCTCATTTGTAAAAAGGGTATGAATTTTTTTCCCACCTGTCCAACATTTTCACGAACACAAGAAACGGATCACAGCTATGATATTAGGTTAGTTTAAGTTTAATTAAGGATAAACACTTTTTAGAAAGTAATATTTTCAATACCTCATGTAAAGAAAGCATTGCCGTTTTGTATGAAAGACACGGAAACAGGTAACATTAATGTGAGCGAAGTGTATTGGTGCTAGACTACGTTTATATAACCTGTTGTTAATAGTAAATGGTTAATTATGCAATTGATCATGGATGCCTTGCTTAACTTTCATACAAAATTTTGTACATTCAATTCTTGAATAATTGAATTTAAAATTCTCCACTGTTATTTACTATGAACCGCGTGTATTTATAAAAATAGGTGCATTTTCTTTACATACAAAAATGCAATGAGATTTCGAGAATGCTTACCGTTCTTCATTACTACAGATTAAGAATTTAAAAAAAAAACATGTATCCGCATTAGGGAATCTGTCAAGGATAGGATTAATAAACCAAATGTTATCTGTTGTAAGATCGCGTTATTATATCTGTCATGACGTTACATGAGAGCTCATAATTATTTATGTATAATTACAATATAAATTAAGTTATGCAATTTTCCATCTAAACAGTTGTACTAAATTAAAATCATAATTTTGGATTATTTTTTCTGCTGTTTATTCTTCCTCTTTGAAGTACAAACTGTTCAGTTCTAGGAATAAATGCTTGTAAGAAAAACATTCTCGATATTTTCTACTGGCCCTTAAAGCTGCTTTTGTCATTTCTTCGCTCTGAGAGCATACATTTCGCAGAGGACGGAAAGGATGACAAATTCGGAGCATCAGTTGCATATTCTTGCATTGCATTCTCTTTTGGATAGCAACGTATTTGTATCGCTGAGAATGAATTTTGAAAACCAATATTTCTTTCTGAATTACAAAAAATAAAAGAAATCGTTTAAAAACTAGATTTCATTCGCAACAAAATATTCCCCAGATGAGTAGATAATTTCCTTTTCCATACAAGGTAAACGTTAATGTCTTTCCTTAGTATTAAAGATGCAAGTTACAAAAGTTATGCATGCACAAAGTTATGCACTTCGAAATAAGTCAGAGCGAACCAATCTCCTTACGTTTTTCCTTAGCTCTTTGTATGAGAATATGTAACTCAGAGTATGAAACGTGGAGATTTATCACAATCTCCAAGTCGAAATTTTTGACGATTAGAATGCTTTGTGTACGTTCGGAGAAAGTAAAAATGAAGCAATATTCGAGATGCCAATTCCGCATCATAAACAATTTAAAACATCTATGAAAAAGGGAATATATTTCTACTAAAATATTTTCATATATTTATTGAGGCATCTGTTTTTCTTAATCTAATTTAATAGCCAATTTTGTGAAAACAGATGTGATTTTAGTATATGAATACAATTATTAAAGTGAATTTAGTTGATAAGGGAAACTAATGCGAAGAATATGAATGAGAAATGACAGTCGTAAATTCAGATTTATAAAATGAATTTAAAAGTTTTGAATATTCATGTTGAATAATACCTTGGTCTATGCTTATAAGCATATATGAAGACTTTATAATAAAGATAATACGTAACGTCTGTTGAATATTTATTATTATTTTCTACACCGAAGTTTCGTTAACTGGAATAATTCAGTATATACATTATTAAATTCTTGACGAAAAAATTATCAGAGAAAATTACTATTTTATAAATCAACGAAGTCAAAGTTTGCAAAACCTATTTGAGAAATACTCAGTGAAACATAATGATGAATTTTATTATCTCAACTGATATATTTGATGTGTACAATCCGAAAGATAGGAAATTGTTAAAAATTTTTGTAAGCGGTTTTGTCAACTGAAGACTTGAAATGTAGAAGGAAAAGAATGTTAGTTTATTCAATAAAACACACAATTTTTCTATTTCTGCCATTCCAATGACAAATTGAATTGTTCCTTGAGCAAAAGGCCATAAGTTATGTATCTGAGCCTCACGTAAAACTATTTTCTCTTGATAGGCAAATTGTGTATATTTGATTCTCTCAAAACTTTCCTTAAAACAACCTCAGGATGCACTTAAAACTTCATTACAGAAAGCATACACCCTAAAGCAACTTAATTTGAGAGTTGGAGGTAAGGTAAACATAACACTGGAAGTAAAGAGGAGAAGGATTTTACTTGGTGCACTGCTTTCAATAAGATCCAAAACTCTCAGTATATTCCGGTTGATGAAATAATGCATCTATCTAAGCGTATCAATGAGAATATGTAAATAAATTATATTGAATGTTCTTTTAGCCTAACTATGTAGAAAAACTCGACGGAATGAACAATTTAGGAAATTATCAATGCATAAGGAATTTTTGTGAACTTAATTTTTCATTTTATTTCTTACCAGTTTTCTGCAATTAATTTACTCTTGTAGATAATATTTAAACCTATAAAACGTTTTTGCCTCAAAAATAGCTTGTCTTTTTCACTTATTCAAAACATAAGCACAATTTACCGATTATCGCTGTCTGGAAATTTGATCTTCTAGAAATTGAACTGGACCGGAGGATCGTGATTGTTCCTTTCAGAATTTTTAGCCTGCCAAACTTATTAATACGAGGGTTGTTCCATATTTCGGTGCAAGAGATTAGAAAATATAATAATTTCGAGATAAATAATATTTATTATTCAACATAGTGATACAAAAGTCTTTAAGTGGGTGTATGGTGTAAACAGTCCAACACGCAGGATAATGGAGAATGAAGGTTTATTTACAAATATGCAGGAAAACACGTAGCACAGGTACAGGAAACAATAGTTCTTGCACAGATTACCAATGTAATTAGACAACAATTCACAGGTAACAACAGTTCAGCACTTTGATATTTAACAACACAAACAGTCAGCAAATAACTAGTAGCGACAGTAACTGCGCTTTCAATAGCGCTCAGCTCACCAGCTTACTAGCTCGCTCTGCGGACGAAGCTCTAAAGTCGTTCTCAATGGATCAACACACTGCCTCCTCTGATCCAAGCGCTCTCCTTATATAGGTCTCCCGCGGCAGGCCGTGACGTCACATGGAATCTTCTAGTACATTCAAGCGTATCTTCTCTCCTAATGGAAATATCGAGAAGATTCCAGCACCTTTGAGATTCCATATTTCGTCGCCAAAGTCGCCAAATGTGACGCCAAGTTTGTCGCCAAGGTCAGGGGTCCAGACGTGGCTATTGTCCGTCATCTCATATTTATCCCTGTAAAACTCTCTTCCCAACCATAAGACTCACATTGGTGGGAAGCGACTTTTCATGTTTGTAACAATAGTATCCTTTGAGATTTGTTACTTCAACGATACTTGAAGTCTTTTATTATTTCCCATGTTTTGAGTTGTCCGACTGAAGTCACATAGGGCAATTATTACATGTGCAAACAAAACTTTAAGATTTTTCTATATTGTACTCAGATCTTTTCTTCGTGTCGATGCTCACAAGAGAGTTATAGCAATTTGTTAATCGGTGCCATTATTTCTGTTATCCCTGTACTGTAACAAAAATATACTTTGTTGTATACGTCCCTTATGTTTGCTTGTAAACGCAATTTTTTCTAAGATAAAACAATTTATTGTGAAGTCTGTCGATGTTAAGCATCGTATATCTGTATATATATATAACGCTAACGTATGTGGCACAAAAAAGAGGTTAATTTCTCTTTTCCCGATGTCAACAATTAGTTTGTTTACAAAACAAAACCGGTAGCCTCCTCCATGTTAGGCTTAACTTCATAGGCATAGTCTGCTACTATATTCGTTTGAGTGTAAAAGAACTTCTTCTCGAAAAAAAAAGAGTTTAACAGCTAGAGTTCATAATATTTCTTAATGAAACTTTGGATGAAATTATTCAAAAGAGATTAGTCAGAAATAAAGAAGATGGAATTATAGGCTAACCGAAGAACGTTCAGATCGACGTCAAAATAGTTCAAATCTGAATGGGTTAAAATCGTGTTAATTCACAAGTTGAGGTAAATATCATGAAAAAAATAATTTGATAAATGGAAGGTTACTCGTTTCTTTTTACTACACTATGATTGTAAGCTCAAAATGCGCAAACAAGCTGCAAAATCCAGGTAGAAGACTCACGCTGGTTCATTATTTATTTTTAATCACTTTCAAATCCGAGGATAGCTTTTAAATCAAAAAAAAAAAAACCTCGATAGAGTATTAGAAATCAGAATATTTTTTATCTTTCTTAGAGCCTTTTATTTACGAAACACCACAAAATGAAAGGAAGAATAACAAGAAAGAATGAGCTCCTTTTAAAAATTAAGTTAAAAACTCTTTCGGTGCGGAAGGCTCAGATAAGGCTGATTGAACTCTAAAAGGAATAACTCTATTTCACAAACCAGCGGGAGTGTTCTGGCCTAAACTTTCTCGTATACTTCACCAGAAAGGTTCTGTTTCCCCTCTCCACGCTTGGAAAAAAAATTCGAACCTACTGTTACCCAGAATCCTATGACTATCAGATCAGAAGCTTTTCATTATAGTGATTGAAAAATATCTAGGTAAAGAATCAAATTCAAAGAGATGCGTACCGATTTTCCGCTCTTGCCGTCTCAAGGACGAACTGACGTAATTCGCCCCATAGCCTTCGCGTGCACAGAAGATTGCTTCCAATACGCATGTGCGAGGAGATAGGATTCTTTTTAAAAGTAAATTATACATACCGACAGGCAGTCAACCCTTTGACGGATTTGGCCCAAAATTTTATACGGACCTACATTCATGACGATAAAACCGTGTACCAAATTTTATCCATCTAGCTATTCAAGTTTTTGAGTTATAGTGTTCACATGACCGCGGACATACAAACAGACAGGCTTCCCGTTGAGGGATTTTGTCCAAAATTTGATAGAAACCTACAAATTATGTTTAAAGATCGCATACCAAATTTCATCCCCGTAGCTCTAATAGATTTCGAGTCATGTTCACAGACAGACATAATTCCAAAATTGTGTTTTTCGGACTCGGGGAGGTCTAAAACGTGGAGATTCGTCAAAATCTCGAGTTCGAATTTTTTGACGATTACAATACTTTCTCTTTGTATACTTCGTATACGAGAAAGTAAAAAAACCTTACGAGTCAACATTTAAAACTCAGTTTGCCCTTTTCTAGTGGCCAGTCAAGCAACTTGACTGCATGAGTTCCACATGTAATCCGATGGAAAAAAAATATATTTGGCATCATTCGCTTGCTTAACCTTTTATTCAACACGCCATCGGTGCGTCAAAAATAAAGTTAAAACAACGAATCCATTTTCCTACACCGAAGAGAAATTTACATAAGTGATTTTTACAAAATCTTTTTTTTTTAATATTTCCACCGTGAACTACTACTAATTTCACCATCAAATTTGCTGTTTCAAATAATGACTTTTCTTCAACTTTTAAAAATATTCTGAAGGAATTAATAATTATCGGGAAACTTTTGCAATCATTCCAGTAACATGTTAGAAGCAAAACCGCTTTTATGAGTGATTAGAAATGACCGCAAACCATTTTGAATCTTCCATACACAAAATGAGTTTACGTTCACAAAACCAATACATTCGTTGAATGAGCAGGAAAATAATTTTTCACGACTTTAAAACGCCATCAAGGATTCTTAATTTAAAACCATATATCATTCTCTCTTACTATTAGAATTCTCTGTTTACTATTAGAATGTGCTTTCAAAAATGTTCGCTGAACTTTAATAGTTAACGGAGTTTTTTACATTAATTTATGCTCTATTTCATTATCCTCATCTACATGGAAATCACGCGATTTATAAGTTTGAAGTTTAAGGTTCAAAAGAAAGAAAAATTATGTTCTTGAAAATACAGCTTACAATATGTTTGAGAATTTTGAATCTGCCTGAAAGTAATATAAGTAGAAATGATCTTGAAAAGCTTTTAGGAAGCTAAATATAATTTGAAAAAGTTTTGTAAATTTCTTTTAAATTCAACGGCAAATATGAAGTAAAAATCATAAGAAAGGCGCAGTTCGGGTCCACGCCATAGATTTTTTGTGAAAACATCGGGATAAAATCACAAAACAAGTGTTTCGTATTAATATGTAATTTAATTATCAATCTCTTTAATACAATATTAACACAGAGAAGTATAATGGTAGCAAAACGAGAGCTATTTTGGGACGGACCTCCTAATTTTGAACTACGGTCAGATGACGAGGCCGACACCTGAGCTGGCACTCCCTCTTAAAACTTCCACAGCACACCAACGGGAGGACGTTTGCCCCCCCCCCACGTATGATTTATCGTTCAGCAAGCCCCATATTCACGACGTATCTTTGGTGGAATAGGGTCTCGAACTTAGAGCCCTCCGTCTCCAAAGCCGAGACCTTATTACTAGGCCACCGCGGCCTCCGAGTAGTATAATGGTTACAGAATAGATAAATCACAAGCTACCACAGACCCTTGCTGCATGCGATAAATTTGTGATTTATCTATTCTGTAACCATTATACTACTCTGTGTAAATATTGTATTAAAGAGATTGATAATTAAATTACATATTAATGCGAAACACTTGTTTTAAGATTTTATCCAGACGTTTTCACGAAAACTCTATAGCGCGGACCTGAATTGTGACTTTCTTATGTTTTATTTAGAGTAGCTTTAGATGGCGCCATCTGTTGACAGTGTGGCGGCCGTGAGAAGGCGTCTCATTCTATACGAATTAAAGTGAAATGGTTTCTTATAATCGTGTATTTAAACTCCATCGAACCAAGCTATAATGGCTAGACAACGAGTAGTTCATTTTGAGTTCTTCAACGGGCAGCGCCAGTCTTCAGATGCTATTGACGTTCCCTTTCGGCGACTCAGCTTCCTGCGGCTATTGAAGCGTTTCGTTCCAGTTTCGCTGCTGCTACTGAAGTCATCATGCAGTTTTAACTGAACCCAGCGAGAATGCGTCTAATGTGATTTTACTTAGATTCTCGCATTTGTGGGTAATGATCCAGGAAAACATCGCATCGAAGTATCATCTAACTCTGATCATATTTCTTTTCAAGTTGATTTTATTGTTGAATTTTATTAAAGTTTGTTGTTATCCATCATCGTCTAATGATTTATGGAGTCAGAAATACATGCTGATGGTTGCAACAGTGGCGACTGATGTATTTCATGCCGAAGAAGTCGGGCATAAAATTATGAAAAGCAGAAGCTATAGCGTTTGAGCAGGGCAAAGCATAAAGGCGTACCAAGAATGCAAAAAAGACATTTTTATTATAAAGTCATTCATCAATCTCAACCCGAGACATCTTACCACGCAGGGCATCCGGACAGACAGTCCGTCAGAACAGAAACAGAATACTGCAAGTGGTAAATAATATAGTCAAAAGAAAGGCACCAATCACAGAACACATCGAACGTCATCAAAATCTGCACGAGTTCTGTGGCGCACTAGAGTACTGAAATTTGAACCCGATTACAAAGAATCGGGAGACAGTATGCAGCAGGATTGCATCAGTGACCCGGACTAAGAAGCTAAACATTTGACCTTCTATAAGAAGCAGTATCCTGTTTTCTTTTGAGAGTTTGTATCCTTTAAGTTCAAGTCGTATGCTGTCAACTGGATAGTTGGCATCGTTTTCGGCATTGCAAGTAGTTGCTGGCTTTTCGAAACGAAAGCTCTTTTTATTATTAATTATTTGTCTCCTGTCCTCTGCCTTGGTAACTATAAATTAATTTACCTTGTTTTCACAATACTGTTTAAAGTGTTTTCATGTTTTCAAATTTTCAGTGATTAACTTTTAAAGTAATTTTGGGTTGGCATAATCACTGATCAGGAAGTGGCCAAAGTCAGCATTAAATTACCTTCATTATGGTGGAGATATCGTTGAGATTTGGTTCACAAACTTAGAATCTCAGTTTGCGATAGCCGGCATAAGAGCTTCTCGAACCAAGTTTTGCTATATTGTTGCATCACTAGATAGTGAAATATCCTCTATGATATATGATGCTCTTAAGAAACCACCAGTGGATGACCCTTGCACAATCCTTAAAACACGACTTATCAGTCAGTTTTCAGAATAAAAGTGTGCACATTCGCACTCTTCTTTCCGATTTGCCATTAGAGGATCGGAAGCCAACGCAGTTATTGCGTAAAATGACGCTGCTTGCGGCCGACAAAATCTCTGACTTATTGAAGCTCTTGTGGTTGCAAAGATTACCATCGTCGACTCAACAAATACTAACTTCCAGCTCCGAAGACCTGCCGGGATTGGCAAATATAGCAGATAAGATTTTAGAGGTTACAGGGACATTGCCTGCTGACGATTCGGTTAACACCGATTCAAATAATATAATTAGCAGACTTGAAGCCCATATCGAGGAATTAACGCAGACAATCCGTGGTTTTTCATTTCCTAGTAAAAATAATCCTCGCCGTTATGCAAATCAAAGCAAATTTCCCTCTGTTTCAAATCGAAGTAAATCACCATTTAGGAAAGAAAAACTTTGTGTTGTTACAGTCGTCAACGAAATGAATGGGACACCTCTGTAATTCTGGTATGTATTATCGCATCTTCACAAAACTAGTGCCAATGCTAATGGCTCAAGAGGGCAAGTTTATTCAGATAAAAAACTGATTAACACAGTTAATTAACAGCTATCTCGGAATTTTCCCATTACGCCTATCAAGTTTTTTCTCTGAATCGACTCCCCGTCAGTTGTGATGGTAATTTTGAGAGTTATAGGGTTTTGAAAAATGGTGTTTCACCATGTTAAATGAATATTAGGAACTTCTGACGATACCTCGGAAAGTATTATACATTTCTCAAAACTTTTTCACTCTCTAAAAGAACACATTTTTACAATAAGGCATGAAAAAAATTCATTAATAAAAAAAACCTAAAATATTTTTAAAAAATTTTAATACGACTGTGGAAAAAAATGGGAATTGTAATATAGTGGAATTTTCACATGAGAGCAAAGCTGAGACGTTATAATGCCGGTATCCAAAAAATCAAGTGCAAATATATAATAGTTTACGAAATATTTACGAAAACCTGCAAATTCCCACTGTTGACATGCAACGACCGTATATTATACTTATATGCATTTATCGGTCTACTTCTCATGAAGATCGTGTTTCATGATTCTTCATTCATCTTTTAATTTATAAAATTTTTTCATGATAAAAGTAATTTGGTTTCTACAAAAAGTTTTAAAAACTTTGGGTAATTTGAGCAAGTAAATTAGATTAGTGATGCCGAATATATGTGTTGTATTACATAGCGGAAAAGAAAACGGAACAGAAAGTTATTTTAATCTTAACGTATGTGATGTTTCGTTAATTCAATTATTTTCTTCAATACTTTTTTTATATGGAAAACCTTGTATTTGTTTGCATTAACTCAAATAAAATAAAACAAAATATTTATGTAATTTTTAAGACCAGCTGTTTATCATTGATCTCAACTTTCGACCTGGATTTTAACAGAGAATAAAATAATCTTTGGATTTTGTTCTTGCTTCATTATCAAACAAATTATTTAATATTGTTTATTCTACTTTCTTCATAACATTTTAATAAGGTATAAGGAAACTACGTTATTAAGGAATCGGTTTTTGTATTTTTTGTTAGCAAAAAGATATTCTTCTTCAAAGCTTCGTTTCTTCGTAAAATGTTCCTAGTACTTGCAAACAATTGTTAAACCAATACCAATTATTCTGCACAATTTTCTGAAAACTGACGCAAATATGGTCTGTCAAGAAAAATTATATTCTATTTTTTAAACCTTTTAGTAGGCGCGCGTATGAGAGAGATGTTAGGTTCAATGAGTGGGCAGAGGAGCAGGTAGAAGAATAAGACCAGGGATTATCAAGCCAACATTTATTCAACACAGACACAGGATAAGAACATCAAGACAGTAATACGAGCACATCACAGTTCGGCAACGGAACTCCGTGATCTGGTGAAAAGTTAGACTCGCAGCCGCCCCGCTACACATACTTGGAGTCACATGAGCATTGGCTACATCCGGGTATTAACAAGAGATACCAGCAGGTGCTACGAAAGCATGACCTTGGTTGTTCTTCCAGCTCCCTTTGAAGAACTGTCAGTCATCGTTTGGAATTCGAAGCGTCAATAGAACTCTGTAAATCTGCTATTTGTATTTCAGAGATGAGCGCGGCCGTTGCAATGAAATGGCTATGAAACTTTTTATATCTAAATTTCAATTGTATTTTTTACTTTTATATTGTCTTTACAGTTTTATATTACAAATGTAAAAATTTCAGTTGAAATATTGGCGTCATTCAGATAGTTCTTTGGTCATTTTATATTGTTTCCGTTTTTATGTTTACATTGTTTCCATTCCTTTTATAAGTAAAAGTTAAAAAAAATTTTACTTATTAATTATTGCAAATGAAAACCCAATTTCAATAATTACCCTCTTAAAGAATAATTTTTTTACAATATCGCATCTAGGAAATACGCGCGACCTGTCATGTTTGTAAACGCGCCTGCAAGAAGATTAATTATAGTAAGAAATATAGAAAATTTGGTATGAGGTGCAAAATCATCAAATGGAAATCGAGGCGTATTCCTAGGACATACACGCAAGACAAGAATCACTGGATGCTACAGCTTTCAAACTAAAGCTCTATAGCTATTTAAAAAAAGATGCCGTAATGGTGTGTTTCATGCAACAAGTTCATCCATCACCAAGTGGTATAACTCGTTATTCGAAGTAAAACTAGTCCCACCATTTATTACTCCTCCAGGAATATTGAAAATCGTTTGATTACTTTGACACTTCTCATTCTCGATTTCAAGGCAGCCTAAATGTGGGGCATAAATGTAAGTGTGCGGACAATAATACCGGCTAGAGACATCACTTGTAGGATACTGTCAATGGAGCTCTCGGAATGGAAGCGAGAATCATACCACTAGACAGGTCCTAATTAGAGAAAAGGGATTTTGGGCTGGTACATCTAAGGGACTGTACGAGGAAAAGGAATGTTCAGTTATAAATAATTAAATTACTTTATTAAGAGACATTGACGTTATTTACAGCTATACAGAGCAATGGACTACTTACAGATGAAGCTTTAAAAGGGTTTTAAAGTTAACCAGAATATTTAAACATTACCAGAAGGAAAGTCTATGCAACCAAAGTTGCAGCCAACGTCCTACGACACTGCTGCTCGCGTTCTTCGGAGATACGTGTGTCTCGATTCGATGTTAGAAATCGCCTCGTAAATTAAAGAACCCAGCGGGCGGAAAAGAACTTCACACCCACGCGTGATCTATTCAAGGACTCAAAATGCAATTTTCTGTCTTCTGACTCGTGCTTCCATCTATATTCATTTAAATAAACTACGTGGAAAATTAACTATTCTGCATGTATGTCACGGCTGGTGAGGCATGTATACACATTGCCTATCTGTAACCTTGCGCTTTAGCAAAGTTTAATACTCGAGCTTTGAATTAAGCGAGGATAGTGGCAAAAACATGAACAAAAATGTGTTAAATGTTAATTTTAAGATATGCTTTTTTTTAATTAACTTCATTCTAGTCTTAAATCATTTAGAAAAAAATGCATACATCATTATTGAATAAAATTTGTTTTCTGTTAAAAGTGAAAATTTTATGGAAGGCTTCGTTCAAATGATAAAAATTCCTTTTTCATTTTAAATGTTAGAATTAGAATGTCTGTTTAAATATTCTGTTTCTGTTACGATACATTTCAGCAGTGGCGATTCTAGGATTCCGGTCTGGGGGGGGGGGGGCCGGAGGTCAAAAACTTTGTATCGTCGTGACGAATGTCAAACTTCAAGGCCAAAAACTCTACCAAACTCTTTAACTTTACAGACTTTACTCACCTGACAATAAGAATCATAAAGAACAATACAATACTTTCGATAATTTAATAAAAATTACAATGAAATAACTAGCCAAAAAATGTCTTCGACCGCGTCGATGCTACAACTACAAGTGGAATGACTACAAAAGCAGCAAAATTTTCGAGCATTTCAAGCAAGAAAGTAATGTTGAAACGTTTTTATTATTTTTTTAAAGAGAGAAATTAAGAAAAAACAGTTGTAATGGTGTTAAATTAAATCAGGAATTCTGGCTTGGCTCTGGGGGGGGGGGGGGGGGGGCTGTAGCCCGATAGCCTCCCCCTGGATTCGCCACTGCATTTCAGATTTCATCCCAGCTGACATGAAGAGATTCTGATTTCTTATCTAGAAGAGTTCAATTATGTTTATGGATGAAATTTTCTTTTATTGATCTTCAGAAGAAATGCCACAAATTCGGGGTAAACAAACTTATTATATTGTTCATATTAATATTGGAACCACCTGCTTTTATAATAAATTAATGTGTAATTAATTATGCGGCTCCTTTAATATTTACAGATTTATATTTTCCCGAAAGGTTTTATATTAACCCGTTAAGCCCAACGTCCTATTTAGAGGACAATTACATTTTACTTCCGTGGCAAAACCAAACCAAATCCATTGTTTCTTTTTTATTTGTCTATGAAGTCAATAGGTATTAATAATTTCCAAACTGTTTCGGGCATGTACCACCAGTTTCCAGATTTTGAAGTCTAAAATGTCATCATTTTGAATTTTTTTTATTTTCCCTTTGTTTAATTTTTGAGGTAATGCAAGGAAATAAAAGATAATTATTTTTTGATATTTTTCTGCATTTTAAAAATCTTCAATATTAATGTGAAAAAAAGGTTTAAAAATGATTTTCAACCCATTTTTACCCCTATTTTTCTGAAAAAAGAAAACTGATAAAAATTCTCAGAATTTAATTTTACTTTACAGTTAACTTAATCTTGGAGTTTTAAACATAATTTATTAGAAATTTATTGATATCTGCGCTTTAAATAAATGTGGGCGTTAATGTGTTAACATTGCTTCACAAAAAAAAAATCAAACTAACGTGTTTCACTGTTAAGCTTCCACCATTAAAAAAGTGATTAGTCACCAACATCAAATCACCCTCATTTTCCCATCCAAGACTTCTAAGTATTGAATCCGGAACCGCAAAGTAATTAGGAATAGTCAGTACACACGAACGCCTCTTCTAGGGGTAATAAACGACTGCGAACCGTTTTCCGAGGAAGGTGGGTTTGCTAGACAGAATAAATCTCTCCCGTTCGCCACTTGACAACCCTAAATGAAATTCAGACATTTTAGAATTTCGCAAGAGATTACATGAATCACGGAGTTTCAGTCGGAAAGAACCGATTAAGTAAATTGTAGTCTGTGGCACTGTATTAGATAGCTTTGCCGTTCCTTACAGATTGATACTCAAAGGAATGGTGGTAGTAATCTGTAAGGTATGTTTACTGCTCGCTCCTTACTAATTCCTGGATTTAGAATAGTTTTCTACTTACTGAAAAGCAGAGTTGTATTGGGAAAGTTCCATGTTTAAAATGAACACCTGTATTGCTATTAACACATTTTATATTAAATTGTGAAATGAAGAAACTAATATAGCCAGTTCTCATGAAGATGAGCCATCAACGCACTTTTCGTATGTTTGTGAAATCTCTCAACTGCTCCATTACTTTGGGGTGATACTGCTCCACACCTAAAAACTTTGAAAGAGAAGGAAAGACCGGAAAACCTAAAACTTTGAGTTCTGATTGAACAAAAACACACTTTTGAGGATTTACCACTATCCCATGCTCGCTAAGTTTGCTAAAGACGAGATCAAGATCACTCTTGTGACTCTCCTGATCCGTTGAGACAGTCAGCAGATCATCCACATAAGCATAGCAACTGGGAATGTCTCTGATAATACTGTCTATGTACCTCTGTATAGTTTGAGCTGCATTGCGAAGACCACAAGTCATGAAAAAGTACTCAAAAGGGCCTATTGGTGCAAGTACTGCTGTTTTATAAAATCCTTATCATTCATAGGTATTTGGTGGTAGTCCTTCACGAGATCGATTTTAGAAAAAACCGTTTTAGCTCTTAAACCACTAAAAAAGTCATGAATGTGGTAGTAATGGGTAACGATCTGGAGTTGTAATAGAATTGGAACATCGAAAATCACCACAAATACGCAATGGACAGTCGCTGTTCTTAACGAAATGAATTGGACAGGAATAAGAACTTTTTGAAGGTCGTATTATTCATTGCCTCATCAAGTCATTAAATTCTTGTTTTAAAGATGGTAATTTTTCGGGATTCAAACGCCGATCCCTGGCATGAACAGGAGGGCCTTTCGTTTCAATGCAGTGTGTAATTGTGTTTTTATTTTTATTCGGGTCTAAATTTGTAGGAAACAAGTTTGGATATTGCAATAATATTGAATGGAACGAGGAATTATTTGCAACTAATGTCAGACCTAGAGATTTTGCACGCTTAACCGTTCCTTTAACGAACAGAGAAGTGAAACCATCAAGAAGTCTCCTGTTCCTAACGTCAATAAGGAGTTCGAACCGCTCTAGAGAATCAGCTCCAATAATTGGGTCCGAAATATCTGCTACCAAAAATGACCAAGTAAAATTACGTCTTAGACCAAAGTCTAGCTCTAGTTTAATGGTGCCATAGGTAGATATGCGAGAGCCGTTGGTTGCGTAAAATTCCATTTTGTTTAGCTGAAAAATTAGTTAATTTCTTAGGGTAACAGCTAACCGCTGCACCACTATCCACTAAAATTTTATGCCTGGTTAGTAAGTCTGTTATAAATAATCGGCTGCTAGGTGTACACTTATCTGCTGCCGAAGAAACAGATACGACTTTTAGTTTAAAAGATACGCACAAGGTTTCACGCATTTGGATGCCATCTCACCGAATCGGTGCTGGTACCAACATAAGCGTTTAGGCTCTACCTTTTTGCTGGAAGTGCGTCTTGAAGGTGTTAACGATCGCCTTAGAGGTTTAACTGGACCGTGTTAATGTTCAGAAACAGACAATTTCTTAACCATGTTTTTCAAAGAGGTTAACTCTGCTTTAATAGCATCTAACTCGACTTGAACTGGTTTAGTTTCGACAAGTGCAACAGTCAAGCTACATCCTGACACCTCATATATTTTATCCGAGATCTGTTCAAACTCATCCAATGAAGCATTACAGACTGGCAAAATTTGTTGAAGGTTAGCAGGCAAACGCTGTAGCCACAATGTCTGCAAAATGCCATCCTCCATTTTGGCTGTAGCTAAATTTCGAATTTCACTTAGCAAATGTGAAGGGCGTTTGTCACCAAGTTGTAAATCCTTTAGTAACAGGTTTGACTGTGCAAACTGTTGTAAAAACCCATCTTTAAGCGCGCTATATGCATTCTCAAGAGTCGGACTTTTAACAATGTTTCAAACATACGATGATACATTGAAATTTGAAGCCACAACGACCGCATGAAATTTGGTAGTCATTTGAAATACCAGAAATTGCAAATTGTGATTCAACCTGAAAAAACCAAAGCTCCGGGTCATTTTCCCAGAAAACAGGAGCCTTGAATGTAATTCTCGAAAGTTGAGAATCTTTCTCAACAGTAAGAGAGACTTCCGGCTTAGTTGCAGGCATAATGAAAATACAATTAAGATGGTAAATGAAAATTTCAAAATTTCTTAAAATTATCCTACCTTAGATAATTATGCGGTCAGGAACATGCAATCATTGCGGGACAGGTAATCGATCAGGAAAACAAACAAGTCTTTACTTACCAAAATCAGGGAACGGTGGAAAAAAGAATGTGATAATCATACTTCCAAGTTGAAGGCACTGCATCTTATAGTCACTGCCAAAACAAATCATTGAAGGACAGCTGCGAAACGAGTAACCAATGCAACATTTCCGATGTAATCCAATGTCAGTCAAATTGAACATACGATGACAATTTCCAGGTCACCAATGTAACTCACTATGAAATTCTTTGGGTCAGCAGTGTAACTCTTCGGCCCACGTCAGGTCAAGTTAGCTATACAGCTTATGAGCAGGTGAGTTTTGCGGGTGTAGCCGCTAAGGGATTAAGTGCGTCTATCGTTTGACAATCAAGTACTACATGTAGATTAGTACAATCCTCGCTACCAGCTTCTCAACGCTATCACAAATCTGTATTTACTACAAGTTGCAGAAGGACTTCATCGTGGTAAACGCAATGCTGATGACACAGTAAAAAGAATACTACTTCATAACAAAAACATATTTAATATAACGTTCAACTAAATTAAAATCCTAAATTAAATTATAACATCATTCAACACGCTAGCGGCGAGATGATACATAAAGAAAAAGTACAGAAGTAATCATCGTCCTTGAATACTCCAACCGGCTGCTCGCTATTGGCTGATAGATGACATCACAAAGAGGGAGGTTCAGATCTACATATAATTACAACTTGAGATACAACCAGATACCGCGATTATGCCACATAGTCAAGCGGTAAATGCAGAAAATTCGTATAAGTGTCATGAAAGTTACTTTCCTGCTAGAATTAGAAACTGAAGAGAAAAAAAATAATACCAAAAATTGATTTGTTTCTAGTCAACAGATTCCGTTTCATATTCAATTTCGACAGAATTTCTCATATAGTTCAAGCTCTTAAATAGTGTTTATAGTAATTAATGTTTAGTATGATTGTGGGAAATGTTATGCATCTGTAAGTACTATTATATGAAGAAATTTCGCTGCGAGCATAATTGTTGACTATCTAAGGCCATTGAATTCTCTACAAGTTGCCTCAATTAAGTCGTGAAATCAGTGCTTTCTGTGGAAAAAGCTTTGTGTTGTTGAAAGACGCAGATGGATAATTGGATTCCTTAAGGAAATTTTCAAATAAACATGCCCATGTTGATGATTGCACGACCCCGACATTTGAAGTAATGATGCCAAATATCTCATCTTCTAAAATGCAGGTAAGCAATTTTAAGATTTTTTGTGATAGAGATAAATTTAGCACATATTTATGAACAAATTGTTGACTTACGTTCTGTACTCGGACCAACACGCGCCACTGACTAGTGGTTTGGACGTTGAGTCGGCTGCCTGATCACCGCCACCTACAAGTGTCGCCTGTGTTTATGGTGTTGTGTGGGGCTGCCTCGGGGCAGCCGATTGTCTTTTGCACCGTGCGGCTTCAGCCAAGTAGGGTCTTGTTTTGCTAGATAGGGATAAAAAATAATTTTCTTCCAATGATGGAACACTCTGTGAGCAGAGGAAGCATTACATATCATCCACGCCGTACCTTCTCACTTTTGATTTTAAAAAAGCTACCTTTGATAAGGAACCTAAACTTAAGATATCCGAATACGCTGAAGTCGATTTTCGGCCAAAATTCCCATTTTTTAATTTTTAACGATTTGGATAGTTCATTCATTTATCTTTCTAAAATATATTTACTTTCGTCGGTACGTTGATTAGAAGATGAGATATTGTTTTATAACAAACCGGAAGTGGGCGTTAAATTAACCGGAAGTTGTCATTTAAAGGACAGAATCCTGTCAAAAATTCTTTTAAGCTGCATTTTTTCAAGTTAATATGATGTTAGTATATTTTTGGGATTTTTTAAAGTTTAGTTACTTAATTTAAGCGCGTGGCAAAACTAAAATTTGATGTTTCTCAAAACTAGATGTTATGCATAATTTTCACACTTCAAACATGATAACTCAAGATATTATCATTCGATTGTTCTGAAATTTTGTGAACACTTTCTTCAAATGTGTCTCTGGTGAATGTACTAGAATAATGTATATTGTAACAATATTTTTTTAATTATGGTCTTTTATCTGAAAAATGACATGAAAAATTTGCTGAAAATCTTATAATGATTGTTCGATTAGCTCTAAAATTTTTATTTATTCAAAGAATGTTAAGATTCTAGTACAAGCACTAGTCCATAGTATGTAGTTTATTGTAGTATTAGTTTTATTTGAATTATTATAAAAGTTTGACCTCTAGCATGTTTGAAGTTTTGGGGAATTTCCTCCAAAAAGATTCAAGATTTTTGTAAATTTATAATAATTTATACTCAAAAATCATACTCTAATATTTATCTTTATTAAATTCGAATCTAAAAAACATATTTTGGTGTTTCTATTTCACAATTTTAAAAAAAAGTGCTCCGAACGTGTTCGGATACCTTAACAAGAAGCATTATTGCGTCATTAGTATGCAATAAAAGCGTTCTAGGAAAGAAGGAAAGATTTACAGGGATTCTGCGTATACAATGTTCATTTCCCTGATTTGAAACAAAGTGTGACCTTATTAGAGGGACGCATCTTGCCTGCGCTACCTTCTCCAAACTAGCTCGTCTGCAGAAATCTTCTCCTTTACATGACCGTGGTAAGATCGGCGGAGGACTGAAGCTTATTAAAATTTTGATAGATGTAGACTTGAAGAATATTGACAGCAGTGTTCGTTTTTCTATAAAAATCATCAGTGGCATAAAAGGGTTAACCTGGAGTTTACGGTGCCCACTTACTTCGTTCGTCTTAGGATCGCCAACTCTTTGCCGCCAAGAACGGAGATGAGAGAACAATTGTTTTGCTTGCGCAATGATGTTTTTAATGCGCGAGGTTTGAGCATGCGCGGAAATTGATGTTCTCATCTGTGTTTTGCGCATGGCGCGATATTAAAATTCGTTTTGATTGGTTTGTTCCGTTCATGTGATTAGTTGATCCAATCGAATTTGATTAAAAAATCATTTGGAATTCTTTGGTTTAATTTTTTTGAAAAATCGTTTGGAATTCTTTGGTTTAATTTTTTTGAAAAATCGTTTGGAATTCTTCTGTTTGATTTTTGTCTGATTTTATCACTTCGTTACGTGCGGTTCGCTACAGCTATTGTTGATTATGACTCCGAAGTGTCGGAAAAAGAATAGCGAGAAGAAATTTTTCAATTAAAATGGGTATGTGAAGTTTTATCTACACTTTTCTCGTTCTTGAACATTTTCATTCACTTTAGGTTCAGAACTGTGTATGCTATTCTGTGTTTTCGCTTCTCAATGAATAAGCTAAGCTACTAGCGTCCCTTTTTGCAGAAAGCGAAGCCGCTGATGTTTTTTTAAGTTAAAAAACTTTGCTCGGAACTGCGGGAATTCTCTTTTTCGGAATAAAAAAAAATAGATACCTAACATTCAATGAAGAAGCGAAGCTACAAGTGGTCCGCTATGCTGAAAGCGAAGCCGCTGATGTTTTTTTAAGTTAAAAAAAATTGCCCGGAACCCGCTTGAAATGCCGAAGGCATTGTGTGCTCAATCTCTCCTTTTCAAATGAAGCATGCGCAGTAGAGCACTAAAAAGCGCACTGCGCATCCAAAACAGTATTTGGCGACGGCACATGAAATTGCGCCAAGAAGAATTGGCGAGAAACAGGCCGGCACCGTAAACTCCAGGTTTACCCATAAAAGTTCCTAATGAAACGTGATTAACAGTAATAATTTAAGTATTTATGAAGATATATTTCTTATTGCTCTCTAATGCAAGGCTGTAGAGAATAGCTTCCGCTTTATTATGAATAATTTTTTAAGTTATGCCTGCAGAAAATATCATGGAATGAACAAGTGTTTTCTTTACTTCGTCAATTTTCACGAAATGTAGTTTAAAATATTTAGGATTTTCGCAAAAACACATTTAGTTTCACTGAGCGATGAATTATTTCAATTTCAACATTCAGTGGTCGCTGTATACTATTCATGGAATTGGTTCTTTCCTACAGAATTTCGCAATTCCAGTAGTCTGTCACGGAATTTCGAACCGTCTGAATTTCATTTTGGATTGTCAAGTAGCAGAAGAGGGTTTGGGGGAGGGCTGAATTATTCTATGTGGAAAATGCACCTTTCACGATGAATGACTGGCAGTCGTTTTCCATTGATGGTCGAGAGACTTTCGGGGGATGGGGACAATTGTTTATTAATTATTTACAGTCTCTGATTAATTACGTAGTTTTGGATGGTAGTGAGGGTAATTTTATATTGTGGACGATGAATCAGCTATGATAGGGAGGAGAATCGGATTTTGAGTATGACATAAATTTGAAATTGTTTATACGCAACATGCAGCTTGTCGGAGAACGTAAATAGATAAATAAAAAGTGAGGAATATAATTAC
>BGPR01000046.1:882799-911672 GCA_013235015.1 Araneus ventricosus | reverse complement strand
AGCTTGTCGGAGAACGTAAATAGATAAATAAAAAGTGAGGAATATAATTACGTTCAAACCTGTAATGAGAGTAAAAGATCTAGTAATGATGCTAATAAAAGAATAAACTGTGTTTTTCTGAATTTTTCATGCATTTCAGGCGATCAGACAACCATGCTTTTTTCATATATGTGGGCAAGAAGCATTGAGTCAGTTGTTGGTAGATCATCTTCATTAATTGAAGCCGACATAAATAGAAACGAAAACTATATGAGTAACAAAATGTAAACAAAATATTAATTTGAAGAAATTTTAACAAAAATATTTTTCATGGAAGCAAAGTTATTAATGATTGCACTCTAATTGTCTTGGAAGATTAATCTTTAATAGCCAGAAAAGCTGTTATTAACGGCACTCTTTCTTTTTACCTGCAAACGATACAGAGGATTACGATAAACATGTTTTAAAATAGAACGGTAATATTGACGTCTCAGAAAATTGAAAACTCCGAGTGCCATAAAAAATTAGTTCTAAATTTATTCCTATGTAGATGTCATACCGAACAAAAGCTCACAACTGAAGTTAATCTTTTATGTCTAAACCACATTCTTAAAGTTAAGTCCTAGGCAGTCGCACCACCTCAAGGTAGATAAAACCTCTTTGAGCCAGTTTCAGACATCAACTGGCCATAGCATTACAATTCTAAGAAAAAACTAGCTTGTTTGAATTAATTCGCACGGTTCAGTAATTTATGAATTTGAATTAATCTTGAGAACGGAAATTGATAAATAACTTTTTTCTCGGTATGATTAAATTTAGCATAAAATTTACACAGACGAATAAATGTTAAGTTTCTTCACTTTCAAAATATTCAACATTTTGTTTAAAACGTTGATGTTCACTTAATTCAGACGTTTTGTAATATTTATAATTCTTCGCTAAGCAATAAATTTTCCACTTGAATTAAATTCGGATTAAAACAGACATTTACTTAATTTAGAAACTTCAAAACATATATTTTTACCAAACAACAAATTACTCCAAGACTTAATTCAGTCAAAAAGCAATCGGCGATCTCCATCCGCAGCTACCACAGTGCTATGCTGCAAAGTACAACTTACTTAATCGGTTCTTACCGAAATTCGTAATACAAGTAATCTCTTGTTGAATTTTAAAATGTCTGAATTGTATTTGGGTTGTCAAGTGGCAAGGGGGAGATTTATTCTGTCTGGGAAACGCACCTCTCGCGGCAAACGAGCGCGCTCGTTTATTATTCCTGGCCGTTGGTAACTTGCTGTCAACTCGTAATTACTTTGCGGTTGCGGATTAATCACTAAGCATGTCTTGGTTGAGAAGCGAAGGTGGTTTGATGTAGGTGATGAATCAGATATGAGCGGAGGAGTCTTGTCTTTAAAAGTTGATGTAATTTTAAATTTGTTTCGAGGATATGTAAATATGCAGCTTCTTGGTAAGACATAAAACAATAATTCTGACGAGAAATGGGTAATTTTGGCGCTTAAACTTATTATTATAAGAGTAGAATGTTCGAGCAGAATATTGAGGTATGGATTTTGATTGATGCAAATTTGGGATAATAACAGAAATATATTGATTAGATGGAATTCGTCTTTCGGCGATACGAATGTATTTTTCAAACGTGCTGAATGTTTTATAGATATACCATGTTATTGATTTAAAATAAACTGAAGAGAAGATTAACAAAGCTGGAATTTTATATCAATGGTGTTTAATTCGTAAATTTTGAATACCTGACTATATATCTAAGAAAACGAAATTCAAGTTTTGATTTTGAATCTGCTGTAGGTTCAGATCTTTTTACCGGCTATAAATTATACACTGTATATAATATTGATGTGTTAAAATTGACTGCTCATGATGGCACATTATTTCCGGTTTCACCTGAACCATATTTTATACAATTTGAATCCATGTTTTCATACAGAAACGAATAATTTTTCCTTCACTCATTGATTAAAATGTCTCTTTGTTTTAAATAGATAATACTGAAATTAAAACGGTAATTTTAGGTTTCTATAGTAATCGGACAAATTGTCCTTCACATGCTTGGATTTATTAACTATGCACCCTTTGCACAACATGGGTGGGGATAATGGCTACTACTAACAACAGCACACTGAGTCTCTTACCATCGTTTCTAAAGGAATTTTCAAGCCCAAGCTCCTGTGGTATGTGAAGGAATCGCTAGAACTGTCGAAACTGATGAGCGTCATTTCCGCAGGTACTGACAAAATCAGTTTAACTACATTTTTGTGTATTTGCTGAAGCTCTTATTATAAATAGTTTCGTAGGAGAGAGAAAATATCTCCTAAAGAAAAGGGGCAATAAACGTGCCGTAAGAATAAAAAAAATGAATTAGCATAATCGAACGTATTATGTATGCTATGAATTCTATAAATATTTAAATCGGAAGTACTTTAAAGGAATTTATTAAGGGGAAATATGACTCTTAAACCTCGAAAAAATGGGGGAAAACTGTCAATTTTGATACATTATATCTCTGAAATAATGTAATTCACAAGCTCACTTTTTTCTATAAAAATATCTGTTATTTTTCTTATAATATACACATTTTCAAACCTTCATATGGGTATGTATTTATTTGAAAGAGTAATAAATATGGAAATGATTTTTGGAGAAAAAAGAGACAGTCGACCTGCTCGCATGATTAGGGATAAAATATTGGCTTAAACACAATATTTTGGGTACCTAACTATTACAAACTGTCTGTTTATGAAACTGAACCACAATTTATTAGCATTTATATTTAGATTCTATTTTATATACCAATTAAAAAGGTGAAAAATAGTTAAAATTTGAACTTTCTTATCCCCCTAAAAACTTATTTGTTGAAAATATGTACAAAAATTGTGGTCCAATTTGTAGAACATAGCACAATACCTATCCAGTAAAAATTTTATGCAAAAATATTTATTGGTTCTTGAGATATTGTTATCACAATATAAAAAAACACATTTTGAGATATAGCGCTTTAAAGATATGGACATTTTCAATATTTACGTTGAACAGCTGATACATTTTCCTTTATAACTTTCATAATTATGGGAATTTTTTAACGCGGGTTGTTTCAAATTGTTCAGAAGAGACTGGGAAATAATATATATTCATAAAATCGAAAATTTTAGAGGTTTAACAGTCGTATGTCCGCTTAAAAATCATTAGGTATTTTTTAAAAATAATTTTTGTTCTTTTAAAATTAACTTTGATATTAGAGTTTGTTTTGACGCTAAGCACCAACATCCACAGGATCGGAAATGTTTCAAGAGATTCTAAATTATATAATCCCTATACAGGGTTCCCACTAATGTCCTTTACACCTCCTTAACTTCAGAACACCTGCAGCTATAATCATTAAAGTGGTGTCCAGGTATAGTAAAGTTACAGCGCTGCCTGGCGGGAAACTGCGGAATTAGCATTCCTATCACGAAAATGGTACGATATAGAGGGGGAAAGTCAATCACAAAGTTGTAAAGCATTATCGATTTTGTACAAAAGGACAACTTATGGACATTAATACTAAGAATAGAACACTTTAAACGTGTATTTGTTTGTTCGCGAATTCCAAAACTGTAGCTTCTCAAAACGTGGGCATAAGGAGAAATGTTACTTTCCGGACAAAAATCACTTCAATTGACTTTTTCTTGTGGAGATGCCTCAATATGTGGGATTACAAGACCTCTCTGCAAAACTGGCAGGACTTTCGACGAAGTATTACTGATGCTTGTGTCAGCGTGACACCTAATATGCTAAAATGTATGCAGAATGAAATTAAAACAAGGGTCCAAATATGTATCGTTGCAGACGGAAAGCAGTTTCAACATAGGAAATAGAGGTATTCGGTGACAACTAGTTGCTTCTTTTTCTTTCTAACACATTTCGTCAAGCAACAGTGTTGCAAATCGCGGAAAAGTAAATGTTCGTTTTCAGCATTCTGCTTTGAGCATTAATGCCCCCAAGGTATTTTTCTGTACTAAATCAATGATATTCTATAAGTTTAGTTTAATTTAGTTATATTAGCGTCCCGTTTTGAAGCAACACGAGGGCTATTTTGGGACGGACCTCGTAATTTCGAACCAGATGATCAGATGACAAGGACGACATCTGAGCTGGCACCCCCTCTCCAAACTTCCGCAACTGAGACTTTTGTTTTTGAGTTCCTCAGGAACTTGGTAGAAGATGATTTTCGTACCAATATGGACAAGGAATTTAGGGGAAGGTTGAGAGATATCAATGTCTACATGAGAAATTTAGTTGATGCAAAGAGAATTTTTGGCAAGGCCGTTCGAGATGAATTGTCCAAATTTTTAGACTATATGCGAATGTAATTAAAAACTATCCAATGGAGTCGATATCGCACATTCCGAATTGGAAAGTGTTCGAGAGTTTAATACGGATTCAGAAATTTCCAACCTGGAGGATAAAATTTAGAATTTAGAGAGAAGGAATGAGGAATTAGATTTAGAGATCTCGGAATACACTGGAACGACGAAAATGTTCAAGGAGATGACCAATGGACTTAAAAGTGAAAATAAGATTACTATAAGATAGGAGGTGAAAACGATTGTGGAGGAAAATAATAGAAAAATACTAGACGAGATAAAATTGAGAGGAAATTTTGTTAATACTACACCATTCGTCCAAATAGTAGATAATAATGCTGGTTTCCCGGTTTTGCCTATTTCATCTCAGAAACGGGAGAATTATCTGTGATTAAAGCCTATTCATGAGAAAAGAACTTATTTCTTTGTTAATAAAAATTGCGTAACTAAGACCCTGTCCACGGGCAGGGCAACTCTGAAGATCAATTCAATAGGAAAAACTTTTGGTGGTAATATTAAAATCATAACATATAATGACAAAGAGAGGGAAGCGATAAAAGTTCATCTTGAAAAAGACCCTGATGTAATGAATAATTTTGTCATCTCTTAAGCGTCCAGGAGAAGGCCTCAAATCATATTGTGCAATATAGAAGGTGAATTGAAGCGGAGGAATTGGCGAAAACCTCATTTCTTACGGATGAGAATAATGATTCTCTCTTCGTAGTGGGCTTTCCGACATAGGATAAAAATGAAAAAAGCAGGCACTGGGTTGTCTCATTGGAAGCCTCCAAATTTAGTGGATTTAGCAACATGAGGGGATTTTATTTTAAGTGGAACAGGATTTGCTTTTCGGAATTTGTTTGGATGAGACAGTGCAAGGCCTGCCTAAAATTTGGACACACTGCTAAGAACTGTGATCCTGGGAATCAACCCAAATGTGCGAGGTGTGGCGAATTCAGTCAGGATAATCATGTCTGTAGAGCAACAAAATGCAGCAATTGTGTATATGCCAATGAGAAATTCAAACTAATCTTTGTACCAGACACGGTGCGTTCGACAGAAAATGTAGTTCTTATCTAAGGCAGAGGGATCAGATCATAAAGAGAACCGCCTATGGACTTTTTGAACCTCAGGGGAATACAGATTAATACCAATCATTGTCAAAACGCGCAATTTTCGGCCCTTCAGACAGCATCTGATTAAAATCTTGATGTTATTACTGTCAAGGATCCCTATATGACAGCTGGGCGGTCTATGGATCCAGCTCCAGGACGTAAGATGTACAGTTCGAAAAATGGTAAAACAATAGTAATAATATGCAACAAAAATATAAAACCTTATATTAAATCCCAATCGGAGCACATTATAATTGCTGAATTAGATATTGGTAATAAAATATTAAACATCAGTAGTGCCTACTTCCCCTTCATGACATCATTCAGAAATTAATTAATGAATTTTTGAATTGTGACTTCAATCGAGGAATTAATCTTGTAACAGGTGACTTCAATTGTCGTTCGCGACTTTGGGGTTATCAGTTTTAAGATGATAGGGGAGAAGTATGACTGATTTCATTTCTTTAAACAATCTACATATATGTAATATTCCGGAGTTGTGGCCATCATTTATCTCAACATTTGAAAAAGGCAATCCAGATTTGACCTTGATCTCATCCAGCTTTCAGGATGGGATCAAAATATGGGGTATCCTGGACAGGCTTTCACTTAGTTACCATAGGTATATTTATTTTAATTTGGAATTAAATAGAACATTAACCGGTGAATATTTTTTGAAGACTAGATATGTTATGAATACATTTGTTTAATTTTAAAAAGAGGTTTAAAAAGTTATGTATTAATTTGGATAATATAATTGATATAGTTAATTTAGAAGTATATTTTGTGGATTTATTAGAATCTGTATGAGGGGCTGCATTTAAATCTTTTAAGAAAAATCCAAAGGGTAAAAAAGAGGCTATACATTCTGGTGCGATGACTTGAGGAATTTAAGAAACTCAACGAATGCACTCCATAAAAAAACTCTATCTGTACTCTATCAAAAATTTAATCGCAATAATTCCCCTGAGAATGCGATCCAGGGGGCAGAAGCTGAATATCGAAAATCGAGAACTGAGTATAAAAGACTCCTCTTAAAGACCAAACGTAAAGGGGAATTGTGGGAATTATACTGAAAAATTTGGAATTTTTAAAATGGTTTTTAATAAAAGTAACAAAGTTAACAACATTTTGGCTAATCCTGACAGTGATCCAAATTTGAGTTTTAAAGATAGAATAAAATTCTTAATGAATAACTTTTTTCCCAACAATATCGGCAACATTAGTGATATTTATACACCCACCGTGAAATTCGTTGAGGAGCTGAATCATAAGGATATTGATTTTGTAATATAAAATTTGTAAAAATGTATGGCTCCTGGCCTGGATCAATTAGATTACAAAATATGGACGGCCATACACGGTTTTAGTAAGAATTTTTTAACTAGGATTTTTAATTTATGTTTTAAATTTAATTACTTTCCGGGATGTTTGAGAAAGGACAAAATCTTTCCTATTAGCACAAAATATTGCGCGATATCTCTTCGATGTTGTCCGATATTCTGAATGCCTTACAATATCGTGAAGATATCGTAAGAATATCGTAAAGCTTGTTGTGCTATTAGGGTCTTTCTCCAGAAGCTCGGAAAGGATCCCGAATCTCGTGACGCTTACCGACCAGTCTGTCTCCTCCCTACCATAGGGAAAATTTTAGAGTTTTCCAGAACAGATTCAATAAATACTTCTCTTTAAATAATATTGTACAACGGACTCAATATGGTTTTAGGGAGGGGACTGTCTGCGACAGGGCACTAGACAATATTGTCAATAAAATTAGAGAGATTGATATAAAGGCAGCCTTTAACAACATGGACTGGTCGGTCCTTTTTAAATTTTTGACTTTTACAAAATTTCCCTTTCCATAGAAATTTTAATGTACTACTACCTGCCGGACAGGAAAGTAGTTTTTAAAGATGAAGTGCTGCAAATCGAAAATGATTGTCCAAAGGGTTCTGTGGTACCTCTAATTTGTGGAATATTTATGTAAATAGAGCCTTAGAGCTAAACAATGAAACGGTGTTTTTACAAGCATTTGCAGATGACCTTGCGCTTGTTACGGCCGGTATTGTCATGAAAGAATTGGAAACTAATACTAATGAAGCATTAGAGTTAATTAACTTAAAATTGGTTGAATTGAGACTTGAGCTGTCGGTCGGCAAGCGTGAGGTCCTTGCATTTAATCCCTTATACATCATCGAAAAAGAAGGGGACAAAACACCTTTAACAGAAAGACCATCTTTAAGATAAATGGTCAATGGTCAGAGCATAAGAATTGGGGAATCACTGAAATATCTCGGTGATCTGGTGGATAGCAGGTTGACATGGTCCGCCCATATTTTATCGTTACATGCAAAAGTTTATAGCCTAACAAATAATTTTAATAGAATAATAAAGACAGATTGAGTTTAGATTTTAAAAAATGAATAAAAAATGGTACCTCACAGATATCGAGAGGGCTCTGCTATATGGCGCTGGCGTCTGGGGCGGAGCCTTAACTTGTGAACAAATTAAAAGGATTCATACGATATAACGAGTTTTTCTAATCAAACTGCTTAGGCCATATAGAACTACTGTCACGCAGGCACTTAACGTCCTGTCCGGTTTTCCACCATTACACATAACAGCTAAAATGGAGTATCTAAGGTTTCAAATTTGACGAGACCTGTCGCTCGACAGGACTCGTTTGTCTTATTGATTTATTTAAATTGGAAAAATTTGAAAAACTCTCAGAGATCTCTTTAAATACCAGTTTTAGAATTAAGAGATGAAGTCCAGGATAGTCATTTCGAGGTGTACACAGATGGATCCAAGATCGATGCTGGTGTTCGGCTCTCTGTGTGCATCCTCGATGGAGAAATTTAACATAAAATTATATGTAAAAAAATTGGAACCTTAAAAAACTGTCTTCCAGGCTGAACTTGCGGCTTTGGGTGAGGAATTGGATTGGGCTATTTAAAATAAAAATAAAATTAACATTTACACTGATAGTAGGTCTTCTATCGAGGCCCTCAAAAGCTACATGTCTAAATCTAAATTTGTAATTTCCATAAAAAAAATTGCTTGGCGGAGGGGTTGGTTGGGCTTGCCTGGGCTTACGTCGGGATCCCAAGCAATGAACTCGCCGTTCACTCGACACATTGGCTAGTGTTGAGGGTGAGGGGATGAATATTCCATACCCTTAATCCTTTGTCAAATTGACACATAAAAAGAAATTGCTTGAAGATTGGCAAATTTGGAGCATATGTTACAGCTTCTGGGCACCGAATAAGGGTTTTGTTCCTTGCGTGGATGCGAAACTTTAATTAAAAGTAAATATTTGATCTATTTTTTAACGGGACACGGACAATTTCCCTGCTACCTCAGCAGATTAAAAATTTTAACCTCCCCACTTTGTGAATGCGGGTCACTTGAAGATCCTGACCATTATCTTTTTGACTGCTTAATGCCACAGGACCACCACCTAAAGAAGCCCTCAAGTGAATCCAAGAGTTTGTGGCTTAAAAACGTTTTGTCGACTGCGGCCAATTCCGAAAACTTGTGAATTGTTCTAAAGTCAATAGGGCGATCATTTGGGTGGGGTGTAGTGTAGCTGGTCTACTCCTGTTTACAATGACATAGTTTCTGAGGTTTTATGTTCATAATGTATTTTAATTATTTTCAATTGTAATGGTGTGTTTCGACTTTGTCATTTTGAAAAGAGTTTGTTTGGTCTTGTGATCGATTTCATGGCCTTGTCATTTTGAAATTTTAGATATTTTAATTTCAATTTAAACTTTTAAGATTTTTATAATGGTTTTAGCTAAATTGTCTTCAGTAAGACTTTGAAGATTGATAATTTAATATATAGCGGATAGATCTAAATCACTTTCCTGGTTGGGGACGCCTAGTCATGATGGAGATATGGATCTGGTTTCTTTGCATTGTATATGAGGTACTGAATACCACTGAATTGGCGGGTTCCCTGCGCTGGGAGTGATTGATCCTGTTGGCTTTTTGTTTGCATTTCTTGTAATTGGCTGTGCATTTTCTTTCTGAGCTATACTGTGAGGCAATTCAATTTTGCCTTACCCCCAAAATAAGGTGCTAGAATCGTCTTTCGATTCCCAACATTTCCTCATTCGAAATCAGAAATTACCTGACGAACAAAAGTCTCTTAGCATTTCTTGTTTTTTACATTCGTATAAAAAGATTAATTAAATGGCTGGTTTACTGCGATATTTTAATATTATCATAAAAATGAGAATAAAATATTAATTAAAATTGAACGAAAATAGTTTTCTTATTAAGTGTCAATAAATTACTCATTAAATATTTTTATAATAATAAAAAGTGTAATAAATATATAGTGTCAACATTTATTCAACAAGGTCATTTACTGATTTTAATAATTTTACCACCTAAGATCAGAAAGAATTAAAATTTATTGTTGATTTATTTCATTGTGATAAATTCTGATTTCTCTCATCCTAGTTGATTGAACTTCTGTGGTTATAGAACCTGATTTGTTCCAATTAAAATGAAAAGTCGATATTGATACCCAAGGAAATTTCGAAAGAATACATTTTGAAAGCTATTCCCGTAGAAATCATTCATTTTTTCTCTTATATTTCTGGGGGGGGGGTGCCAGAGATTTATTCTTGAAATAGAGAATCAAATTTTCAATCCATAAGCCTTCTTCTTTCCTAAATTTTTTCCTAACAGAGTTTTTGCTTATATTTACCGTTGGAAAAATAGCTCATTTTGATCCCGCGGTATAAAATATTTCATGAATATCATAAAATTTCTGCAAAATGTGTACGGCATGACTCAGAAAATGCACCACAGAAATACTGTTTACTTTAGAAATTGAAAATGCAAGTCGAAGAAAAATTATGCAAAAACTACCTGAATTTAGTTTTTTTCTTTTGCTATTTTACTTCTCGAATCTCTTCATATAGATCGAAAATAAGTTATATTATGTAATCCTTTTTTTTCTTTATATGATAAAGTCAGTTTATTATGTTTATTGAGACCATCTAGAGACAATTAATATTAAGATTAAGACTTAAGAATAAATTATATTCAAGAATATGAGTGTGCTTCATTATCTAATGAATATTCCTGCATCTGTTTTCAGAAATTTTTTTAATGGCCACGTATGTTAAATCAGTGAATCGATTTATCACTTAAGAACTTACTTACTTTTGAACTTGTTTACATCTATTTTAAACGCAATTATTCATTCTTTACTTCAACTCCTATTGAGATCATATAATGCGATTATGTGTTTAATAATTAATAGATATTCATTTTACAGCCTATCCAATTTGTTTTTTTATACTCATCAATACGTTACCTCATCGTAAAAGATTACAGATTATAGTGTTATTAATATTTTATAAATAATAATGCTGACTTATAACTATATATGTCTTGATTCAGACAAAAGAATCTATCTCTATATATAATTAATGTATGCTTGTTCCAGCATCACTTCCGAAAGGTTAAAGGGATTTCGATGAAATTTGGTACACATGTTACTCATTAACCCATTTGAAGTATAGGAGGGGTAAATAAGCCCTAACACAGTTTCTCAGGGTAGGAAGGGGCAAAGTCTCCAAAATGCAAGGAACAAATAGGCGGACTGCCTCGTTTGGCGATTTCGGCGACTTGGGTGATTTTTAAGGGATGAAATTTAGTACCAGATTTGGCGCAAAGAAAAGATCGCTAAAGGCAGATTTATCGTTACAAACAGTATTGTTATGCACAGGCTTCACTGTATTATTTTTGTTTATTTCAAATTTATTTTACGCAGAATGGCAACAAAATGATAGTTGTTAAAATATTATTAAACGAAGAAAAGAATTTGAATGATATAAAAATTTTATGAAAATTAATATATGTAGACTGCCTTAGACAGATATACCAATAAAGCCAAAATTAAAAAAAGAAAGTAATACAAGCAATCCTATAGTAATTTGAAGTAAACGAAAAGCAGACAACAAAAACAAGGAATCCATTCTAGTTCACTTTTTCAAGGGCTAGAAACTATTCGAAATGGATTCAAAAGAATATTTAGGGAATTTTCTGTAGAAGCAGGCCTATTTTAGGCTAAGACAGAGCTTCTCATAGCCCGAACTCCCCTAAAAAAGAGAAACCAGGTAGCAAATCCACAAGAACAAACATCAAAACAAAAAGGAAAAAATATCAAATACGCTAATAAGACCAACAAAATATTAGCCATCAAGCTTAATTAATAAGCTTTCATAAGGCAAAATCAAACAAATTTACCCCTGTAGAAACAAGCCAGATTAAAATAATTTGCCCGTGCTTTCGAGAAAAGCAAAACATTAAACACTAGTCTCCGTGGCGCCATCTATATTCCCATAAGAGGAATAGAAAGGCAGAAAAAAGAAAAGAAGGAAAGAAGAGGCCGAGACAGAGATCTCTATTCTATCATGCCTTACTAATTTATAATTTAAATTGATAAAATTTAAATACGATTGCTAAGGAGACTGACAAAAGAAAGATAACTGAATTAAGTATGAATTTTCTGGTTTACTATATGCTCTAAAGTGATATTAATCTTTATTTTAAGGGAACTGAGATGTTTTGTACTATCAAAATGTCGATGTTTCATCTTATCCTCATAGAATAGGGTACAATTAATCGATTCCGAAAATGAATAATTTGCATGGATTCGAAAAATTCCAAAAGGTGGTTTCTTAAGATTAAAAAATCGAATGAAAAAGATTTTCGAAAGCTCATAACTTAAGATTTAAAAATGTAATGAAAAGGATACAATATAATAAAATATCTATTATTTTGCAATTAAATATACAGCTTTTGCATTATTTGCAAGTTTAAAAAAATTAGGAGCGCATGTATGAAATTGTTTTCAAATTTTAGATATTAAATTTTATATTAAAATATATCTGTAAGCATTATGCATTTGAGATTTTTTTTTACTTATTTCTGGGTAGTAATGTTTTTTTACGATATTTTCTTATTGAAAAATATCGTAATTTTTCAGATTTTCAAGTTATATGACATTTAATATCTTAAAATAATTTTTGTAAGTATAATAAGATGAAAATAAGTTCAATGTTCTTACGGAAACTAAATCGCATATCGTGCTGACTTCGGTATAATTTTATATAACATCGTTATTTCTAAGTATGCCTATTTGTGGTCATGTATTTGAAGATAATCGCATCACAACACATTTTCGATTTTTTTGGAAGAAAAAACAAATACTTTGAGATATTAGACTACAAGATACAAATACTAGATACAAGAATGTTTATATTGTTTTATAATGTAAACCTCATATTCTTGCTATATGTATTTTATTTTCACACGTTGGCTCCTGATCACACACTTTGACTCACGCTTCTGTTTCTCATCTACTATGTAATTAGATGACCCCTTCTTTACTATAGTTAACCCAATAATTGCAGGTCTGGTTTATAAATCACATATATAACAAAGTACTCGCATTTTTGGAAATTTTCCTTTTCCTGTCCATCACAAGGTTTTGATAAGAAAATGAACGGGCAGTGCCGGGTAATCTGCTAGTACTGAATAAAAGTCAATGAGGAAAAGACTGTATAAATTATTAAGCTTTAAAAATATCTTGGTAAAAACCGCATATAAATATTAATGCGTTACTTCTACAAGTACGCACATTCATTTACATTGCCTTACTAAATTTAATTAAAATTATTTAACTGAAATGCAAATTAAGTTTAAATGCAATTGGTAAACGCATCGAATTTTAGAGAGTCTGAAACTCTTTCGAGAGTCTTTCGAACTTCAGAGTCTGAGTAAAGTTTTGCCTTATATATTTGACTCGTATAGCTAGAAAAGGCATAAATGCTTAGAGAAAGTCTTCAAATATCAAACATTCTTGTCAATCTCCTTGTCTGAGTATGAAAAACATTTTCCCCAATTCTAGAATGGAAATGTTTTCCTCGATATTGAAATCACTTCTTCCTTGGCTTACTGAAAGCAAAGACTTAATGGGCCACATCAACAGCCCGATGTCTCCAAAAATGAAAAATGGCAGTCTTTAATAAGAAGTTAAAGTCGTGAAAACAAGAAAACAACCGAGACCCCATTTCATAATAAATGAAAAATGTTCTCTGCTTATAGAAGCGTGCCTTACTAGAAACTGTTCTGCCTGTCAAAGTGAATGGTTTCTTCGTTGGTTTAATTAAAGAATTCGAAGGCGGCCAGCGTAGCAAAAGCTTTTAAACGGCGTCTTGATTCCAAGAGAACTTGAACAAGAAAGGAAACTAACAGCTGAAACAATGACTTTTGATAACTTTGTTCCAATTTGGAATAATTCCTTTCTTTTCTTTCACAGTTTAATTGCTTTTCCAGGTTTCCTCGTTTTACGTTTGAGAAGATATAAGCTTCTGGAACCAAATTGAAAGATTTCAAGTTTTGACATATTCACTTTCTTGAGATTCAAATAAGATTCTGAATTCAGTTTAAGTGACAAATGTTTTATAAAGTTGAAAATGTTTACCAGTGAACAACTAGGGGAAATTAGATTTTCTCCAGTTCCTGTCAGCTGCTACTTTTCATATATGGCTTTGCTTTGCTGACAGCTTCCAAATCAAAATGATATTTGAAATGTGTTTAGACAGACAGGAAGTTCTCTAAGCATTTGGTGTGTAATTTATTTGTCTGCTGAAAAAGATCATCATTGAAAATAATTTCAGTTTTCACACGAATATAAATTCCCTGCTTATTTTTGAATGGAAATTTTTAAAGTTTTTTCATGTAATTTCACTTGTTTTTTTTTGTAAAGATGTAATCTTTTAATGAGATTTTCACTCACTTCCTATTGCGCTAGAGTTGTAAAATTTTGTGAACTTGCGTGCTACCGATGATAATGCACTAATTTAATTTAATTTTAGAGCTTAATTGTCAGTTAATAGATTAATTTGTTTAAATATTGCTCCAATATGACGTGTGCCACGAGATAATGTGTCTGAGAAGAATTATTACAATTTCGCATAGTATTCAAAATAAGGAATCGTAAATTAGGGACTGAAAAGTAGAAAATAATTTATCTTAAAAATTATTTTTATACACTAATAAAATGACCTTTTAAAAACTGATTGCATTTATTTTTCATGATTTTTTACCGGAAAGTATTCCAATGAAGGTAATTGAATTTTAAGCGAATGAAGATACTTCGTTAGAAGATGTCATCTTCTATTATGAGTGTCATGCTTTGAATATGATTAGAGAGGATTTCTCTTCTAATCATAGTTAAGCACGTGCCATAATTAAGTTTCTCACTCTCATGTATAAAATTAAGGTTTGCGGGTGTTAAAGTTTAGGTTTATTAACGTGCCGTTTTAAAGCAACACGAGGGCTATTTTGGGACGGATCTCGTAATTTTGAATCATGGTCAGTTGACGAGGACAACACATGAGCAGGCACCCCCTCTCCAAACTTCCACGCCACACCAACGGGAGGACGTTTGGCCACTACGTATGATTTAGCGTGCAACAGGCCTCATACACGGCGGATCTTCAGTGGAATTGGGTTTCGAACCTGGAACCCTCCGGCCCCAAGGCCGAAACCTTTCCACTAGGCCACCGCGGCCTTCTTGCGGGTGTTAGAAGAACCTGACGATCTCGTTAATTATTATTTTTATGGCTGAGTACTATTTATCTTTCGCCTTATTTACATCTATCCTTTAATTATTCATGGCAAAGGGGATTTTGCAAAATAAAAAAAATCCTGTTTATGACATGTTTACAATTTATTTGGACTAAACATTCTGTCGAAATTCAAGTCGTATCTTTTATGCCTATTCGAAAGCAAATATGAGTACTTAATGGATAGCATAAAGGCCTGAATTTTTGTAAGTGAAAACAAGAATACGTCTTCTTATTTATTTAATCATAAATTAAAAATATTCATCGCTTATATAAGCAGGCTTTACTAGACACAGGTTTTGCCTATCAAGAAGTGAAATGCGTTACTGATATTTCGGTTGACTTTATTAGATAACCGCATAAAGTATTCCAAAACTGCATTCTTAATTCCTAGAAAACTTCAAGAAGATAATGAAAAGACAACTAAAGAAATACGTTTTGTTAACTTTGTTTCGATAAGAATAATTTTCTCGCATTCTGTTCTTTCATGTGACTATTACTTTTTTAGACTTCCCTCTTTTAGATGTTGATAAGAGACTAACTGTTGACAACAAATTCAAATTCTTCAAGTCGAGGTATATAAGAACTTCCTTGTTGGTGCAATACATTGATTTAATTGGTTATAGTCTCAAATGCTTTATAAAATTTTCAATGTCAATCATATTTCCTCTCATTTTTGTGGTCTGCTACTCATCACACATATCTAATTTCTGTCGACATATTTCGAATCTAAGTAGTTAAAAAATTATGTCATGCATGAAAAGAAATTCCTTATCTTTTTAAAAACATTTCGGAAGCGATTTATTTATCTAATTAACCTTCCAGAGGGCGCACTTACACAAATTTTACGACATATCGTGCATCGTATTACATTATTTTTATATATATATAATATAACAAATAAGAAACAATTATTTATTTCAACATTTATTGATTTTCATGACATTGATATATATATATAACGTGACATTTCACAAAAATAAATGCAAATTTTTTTATGTTATCTGTATTTATTAGCCTAATAGTAAACAAAGATTTTATAAATAAAATTCCACTTAAATATATAAAATAACGATATAAATATGTAATACGATGCACAATTCAAGTATTTCTTGCAAACGCGCTCCTATCACTTACCCAGGTTAAAGACCATCACTGAAGTACATTTGTTATAGGATACAACGATGAAATCAATTGTTACAAAAATATAATGTCGCTTCCCTGCCGTGTGAGTCATATGGTTGGGCAATGAATTTGAGCGTCATCAAGTAAACAAAGCGCACGGAGAAGGGAGCGGTCTGAATGTACCCGTGCGGTCTAAAGTACAGCGAAAATTAACAAACGAGGCTCTAATTTGAAAGAGTGCTAGGGAGGGGGACAGTGAAACTCCATGTGTACATAACTCATTACCAACCCGCCCATCCCTGAGTCCAAAGTTTGTCAGGCGGTCTGAATGACGACCATCTGGACTGGAGGTTAAAACGATAATTGTTTGCTCTATCTTTTGGTGCATGGATTTTTTCCTACCATCATTATTTCTGATGAATCGGCCAAAAAGTAGGCAAAAAATCACCCAAAACGACCCAAAAAATAAATAAAAAATTCTAGATTAAATTTTAAAATTAGGGCTTCGAGGTGCATGGAGTCAACATTACTACAACCTGTGTGCTACATTTGAAGGCTGTAAGCGCAATATTTTTTGTCTAAACATCGCACACACATACACACACAAACATTGCTTTTTATAAGTATAGATTAATATACGTACTGTCTCAGAAAGCTTGGTTTACAGATTCTACAAAACTTTTGGTGAAATAAAATATGGAAGCAAAATGTATTAGAATAAGAACTCGGCTTTCTACAATTAAAGAGAAACACGCAATTAAATATTAGTTTAAACAATTAAAACGGTTTGAATAGTGTTGCGACAATGAAAAGTATTGTTGTAAATTATACCAAAAAATATTTTTAAAAAATTATTTAAATTAGAAAAAATATTGTAAGTAAACTTTTTCGTTTAATTAGACGTTTATAACAAACTTTATTAGAACGGAAATTGTTTGTTCTTTCTTATGTTGTATCTATTTTCTTACTATGATTATTATAAAAAAAATGCAATGGAGAAACGAGTGCGAAAAATTACCCAAAATGCCACAAAATATTAAGTAAAAGATTTTCTAGGCTAAGTTTTAAAATTCATGCTTCGAGATGCATTGAGTCACCATTAGGACGACCTGTGTGCCAAATTTAAAGGCTGTAATTGCTATATTTTTTGTCTAAACATCGCACGCACGCACTCGCACAAACATTGCCTTTTATAAATATAGATTATTATTTGTTCTGATGCCAAGTGACAAAGTTGGAAAAGATTAAAGGTTTCGCATTTCATGACATTTCTAGGATAACTGTAAGCAATTTCATTTCATAAAGTTTCTGCTTTCTCGTCCAAAAAAGAATAAAATTATAATAGTTACATTTTAAAAGTTGTCTGTGCTCATTTTGATTTAAATTAAACAACATTTATTATTCGAAAAATAGTATTATTTCCGATTTCATACTCAGAAGTGGAATAAATTTTCCTCTGAAATCCATTTAAATCAGTTATTTCAGAAGCCCCATAAGTCAGCGAAAATTAGTTGTTGGGAAATCAAAGAAAACATTATTTTTTCTTCGATTCACAAAAGTTTTTCGACTAACTGTATCTCTCTATGACAAAAATATTAATTCAGATTAAACCTCGTATGGATGACTAATTATTCTGAACTCCTGCAGGTGTTCTAATCCACTAATTATTTAGTTATCAATTAATAAAGTGCCTAGACATGGTTCCTGCATCTTACAAATTAAAAATATATGCGTCAAGATGAAATTATAATAAAACAACAACAGTGAAACCTGCGTATAACGATACTGTCTATGGCGATATTTTCTTTGGTCTCAGCGGTATTCCTATTTAAGCCGTATTTCCATTTACTTAATGTATTTTGAACCTGCCTACAGCGATAATCACCTTTCAGATGCACTAGTCTATAACGATAATTTTACCTCTTTAGAAATGTGGTGCTTTCATTCTTAAACTCGGACAATGACGTGATAGTATTCAGTGACGCAAGCGATGAAGCCATAAACATTTACAAAGAATACCGTATGTCTAATTAACACTATAAGGGAAAGGAGGGTAAGAGTACGCAGTCGGGTAAGAGTACGCAGGGATTTTTTTCCCTGTTGGCAACAGTGCAAGCAGAAGCAAGTGTGATCATATCATCATGTGTGTTTTCAGCTATCTCAAGTAACCGCCATAATTATTTTCATCTTTGCTGTCTTTCATTTATCAGGTAATATGATTTCGTTATGTTAGCATGCAATTTTTCTGTGAAGAAATCTTAATTTTTTTGTAAATAAGGGACAAATGCTCTCTTTCAAAGTAAATATCATTATGAGGTTTGTTCCCTTCCGAACAACGTGGCCACGTTAGAATTTAACTTTAGTGAATTCGACGGCCATCTATGGACGATTTAGAGAAGCAATACATCGGCGGCTAAGACTACGCACAGACCAGATATGTGTACTCTTATCCTTTCTGTAATTTGAAGCAGCCATTCCAACAAAACTTTGCATTTTATTTTATCATCATCATCTTTATCATCATCATCATCATATTATTTTTATTATTATTATTATTATTATTATTATTATTATTATTATTATTATTATTATTAATATTATTATTATTAATATTAATATTAATATTAATAATAATAATATTATTATTAAAGAATGAGATTGGGATAATAATCTGAAGAGGTGTTGTCTGGAGAAAAAGTTTCCAGTCCATAGCAATCCAAATAATGAGGGAGCAATATGACTAGGCTGCGATTATGTAAGGAGTGGTGGCATGAGGAATGTTCCAGTTACGAAGGCAGTGGAGCATTTGTATGCGACTACTGCTAAATTTTCAGGGTAATATTGGCCTCACGGTCTGCGTACTCTTGCCCGCCACGTTGGGTAAGAGTACGCATTTGGCATTTTTTTTTTCTTGCGTTTCGTAATATATATTTTTTAAAGCTAAAATTTCATTTTCTGTACCCTTCTTCCTAAGTTAATAAACTATGATTCAGTATATTTTCGAGGCTCTGACTTTTCAATTCTCATTTTTATAACGAAAAATCCACTAAGTGCGTACTCATACCCTCCTTTCCCTTACAGAATTTTGTTTCAAAATAATTACCAAGTGCTCCCGATGTGCATTTGAACTCTTTAGATGGGATCAAACATATGGGTATGCAAGTTTAATTTGCATCAACAATTAAACAAACATAATTAACAAATTCGTTTTGTCTGCAATTTTATTTCGAAACAAAATTATGCTTACAACTCCCTTTCTTAAGCATGCTTTTATTCTTAGTAAAACATTTAATCCAAATTTTCTCTTTTAATTATTTAAAAATTTTTAAGAACTTGAAAGTTTATAAACAGGTGTTATTGTATTTAGAACCAAAAAAAGCTTCTTTACTTATTCTGTAATACAAAATGAAGATATCAGGTACCAATCATTACGGAAAAATAATTAGTTTTATTAATTATCTTGATAGTAGCCTTCCTGATCTGGATCACTGGATGTCTTAGTTGGCTAGTTAGTTAATAATACTTTTGTAAGAAATTCATCTAATTTAACAATTTCTGGTCGTCATCTGTATTTTTTTTGTTGTTTGTTTATTTCAAGAAGCACGCTTGGATGCTTCAAATCCCATAACTCTTTAATTCAAGTACGCTTGGATTGGCAGACGCATTAAAGAGCTCCGAAGGAACTTCTATTCGTTTCTGTCTCGGGACGTACGATATTCATTGACCTGATTTAACCTTCCAGTGGGCGCGCCTGCACAAATTTTATGACATATTGTGGAACGTATTACACAAATATATCGTGCTGTTTTACAAAAATAAATACAGCTTTTATTTATGTTATCTGTATTTATTAGCTTAATAGTAAACAAAGATTTTATAAATAAAAATTGCACTTAAATTTATAAAAGAACAATATAAATATGTAATACAATGCAAATATCTCTTGGAAAACGAGCGCCCGCTGGAAGGATAAAGGTTTTATCATATTGTGTCCCACTCTAAAGAATCGGTTCGTGCAAAAAGGTCAATTTTCAAAAAATAGTGACTTATGGAGTTTCTGAATAAACTGATTCATTTAATCTTTAACGCAAACCTGAGGATTCCTAAGTAGTTTTTAATATCTTTCTTTTACTTCTCATGTCATAATTAAACAGAAGAGAAGCGAAAAAGTGAGAGCTGATACAGTTGAATTTTCGCTTTTAATTAATATAAAAAGTTAGGACCTATATCCTAATTGACAGGCTCTGGCTGGTTTAGATTAATATTATTTGAGCCATGTGGTAAGATTTCTCTTATTCATGAATTAAAACAAGAAGGTACTACTGTATGCAAATATGTTTAAACGTTTTTTCATTCAGCCTACATTTTTCCAAGTCTTTCCCTTTTTCTGTGCACCCAGAAACTTTCTAAATGTATTAAAATGTTATTTAATTAAATATCTAGTGGTTTTTCTTCTATTTCTTTAGAATATATAATTTTATCACGCTATATTCAGAAATTTTTCGCTTATATTTAAATTGTCTCGAGCTTAGCATGCGAGTTTGTACCAGATAAGTAATTCTTATTTAACATGAGATGTTTTTACAGGATAAATTGAGTATTTTATTGTTTTATTCCCTTTCCAACAAAAAAATTCTTTTACTTCCGATTTTCAGAAGAAAAATAAATCATACGAAAATCCCCTTGGTACCCTTTAGTATTATTGATCTTTTGTAGGAAGAAGTGTGGAGCGTTAAATTGTATATTGAATAAATCATTTTTATTCTTTCTCCAGATTTTCTCTATCTTCTCTATCTTGAGTGAAATATTATATCTTATAAAATGTTGGAAAAAGTTTATAGTACCATGAGTGACAAAGATTTATTTCCTCTATTAAAATTTTGTTTACAGTTTGTTGGAAATGTATCGAGGGTGCTATTTTATTTTAAAAATAATTCATACAACAAACTCTAAAAATTAGTAATAATACATCTATTGCTATTTTTGTTTATTTTTCCTTGTGGTCTCTACTGATGTTGTACAAGTGGAGCGTTTACCTTCCCTTCGGTTTGATGCAAACTATGCACGGCTAAACCAATAGGATTCATTTCCTTCCCGCAGCTAATTTGAAGGAATTTAATTATTCTGTGGCAACAGCGTATTCCTGCATACGCAGTCAACCGTCTTGCTCATGCGTAGTAGAAGAATTGAGTCCTATAAAGGCTCGGACATTACCTGTCGTCTCTCTCTTCTAGCACTGTTATCAGTTATGTTTCTAATTAATTGTTAAATTGTTAACTTTCTTGTTAATACCATAATTTAAATATCATTTACTTTACCTTTACTTTTATCTTGTTACGTTATTAAAGTTGTTATTGTTACTATGAGTTAACTTCTTCAATGTTTCATAATATATCCTCACTCCTGCACGAGCCAGTTAGTACATGCATTCCTGTATGCGGTGTTCGTATCTTACAAGTTTACAAGTACCTTGAATAAATATATGCAGTAGCGTTGATAACTATGTTGGTTTATTACCACCGCATCAAATTCCAAGGAGAAACCTTTAAGCGTAACCTCCTAAAATTCTTTCGGAAAATTTACTGTCCTATTGGATCGTACCATGAGTGATAGCTAGATTTATAGCTAATGAAGAAGAACATGAATGACCCAAATAACATTTAATATTGTACACCATTATGAAAATAATACTGTACTACAATATTGTAAAGACATTGTCCGATATTGCTTCCCAATATTGAAGCATTGTAAAATTGTAGACTTTTCCAATGATCCACAGTATAGTTTTCTTTTTCAATTTTTTTTCTTCTCTTTGTCTTAACTAAGTAGATAGAAGGGAAAAGAACGAAAAAAGTGATAAATATAAAAATTTTGGTTTTTAATTAAGATGTAAAGTTGAGACAAGTCGAACTAATATAAACTCTATCTAATTTTGATAAAGATTCTGTTTTTATCTACAGTCATCAGTTCAGTCATGCGGTAATGTTGCTTCTATCATAAATAAAAAGATATTTTTGCTCAACTTTTCCCCAAGTTCTATTTACTTCCCCTTTAATAATTTCATAGAAAATACTGTAATACAAATTTAATTAAAAATCGAGTGAAATTTCTGGTTTATTAAGAATAAAAACATTTATCAAATCTTCCATAAATCTTTCGCATAAAATTAAATTGTCTTGTGTTTATTATGCTATTTTGTGTCGAATGAATTAACCATTTTTATGGTTTTCTTTCCTTCAGAGAATAAAAAATCATCCTGTTTTCAGAATGTAAATAAATCATTTGAAAATCTTTTAGTAGGATTGATTATTCGTTGAAAGAATTGGAATTTTTTAGATTGAATTTTGAATAAGTTCATTTTTTTATTTTTAATGCATCGTATCTCTGGATTGAAATAATTATGCCTCTTTCACTACTTCGGAAAATATGCTTCTATTGTCTTCAGATTCTAAATTTTGTTCCTCGTGTTTTTTTATTGCGATTTATTTCGGGAAAAAAAGTCGAAGGTGTTATTTTATAAGAAACTGATTGAACACTACAAATTCTGATTCCTTTAAAATGTACATTGGTTTATACCTTTTTAACCCCCGTACTCCGTATGTGCATCGAAGTATCGAAATTTTAAACCCATAAACTAAAATAATGCCATTCCTAGACGTTGTAATTCGATGCAAAAATTGCGTGGAGTCCATAAACATTCCAACTGTCCTTTAGGTTCTCAACAGAATTAAAATGGCAGTGCATTCCCAAAAAAGAAGGTGTCATATGATCAGATATTTGAGAAAACAGACCAGTTAAGGGGTTAAAATACAGGCTTCTTAAACCTTCTTCATTCTACACCAAGACATCATAACCTTTATCGATCTGTGACAAAAAGGTGATTCCAAAAATATTCTGTGCTCCATATCTAAGCACGAATATTTTTTTTCTATATCACAAGTATACATATAAATAAGAGAAAACGAAGCATTGGGTACAGTTAACTAAAAGAAAACAATTTGCTAGCTCTTTGCAAATTTTTCATGAAGATAGTTTTCTGGATTGATTTCGAATATTAATATTGAAGAAACTTTCAAATGGCTTCTCTGTAAGTGTTTTTACGACCCTTCTGAAAGCGAGGCATATAGATTCAGAAGCACACACTTTAACTCATATTTTGTTCCGAAACGTTTTGTCTAGTCACGCAAATTGAAAAGAGAAAAAATAAATGAATAAATAATACCAGTGAAAAATAAAAAGTATATCGTTATCGTTCAGACAGAAGTCCAAAACTGCCGTTTTGAGATATAGTCAATTCAAACTTTTAAGTCGTTATGAAATATAGTAAAAATTATTTTACAGATTTCTATTTCATGCAATTGGTTATTGATGTTCAGATAACTGGTTTATAGCATGGAATAATTAATTAGAAGTTCTAATCAGCTACATTAACCAGTCAAATTGGGTTTTTTATAACTTATTGACTTTCGCCTGCCAAAATTTAAACTGCGTCTATGACTTCTTTGGAACCGATAATAATTATTTAATTTACCACATTTCTTTACAACCTCAACTTGATTTATTTTTATAAGTAGTAGTTACTCATTCGCAATGTTATCACATAAAAATATATTATTAATTATGTTTTAAGTTTTTTTTTGGACTTCGTGGATTTTACCTGCCAAAATGTAGGCTGTATCTTTTTTAGAAGCAGTAATATTTTTTTAATTGAACTAATTTGATTAATTTTTATAAGTACCAGTCATAAATTGCCAATGTTAGCGCATAAAAATATATTATAAATATTATAATTCATATTAATACTGCAGCCTATTATATTGCATTGTTATTTAATTTTATTTTACTATTCATCACATAATGTGTTTATCACGTCATTGTATCAATTAATTATTGCAAAAACAGAAATTTATTTTAGTGACACCTTCATTATATTTCTAAGTAAAATCAACTTCCTTTTCTGAATTGCTTTCCGAATTCAGATTCTCATAATTTTTTGAACTTGGCAGGAATTTATATCAGGAACGACACTCCTATGTTGCTATCCCCCTTGATACATAAAAATTAATTATCATACCATCTTCAGCAATGGGAGGTATCGTTCAGTCCTTTTATGCACATCCACAGTAAATGTGCTAAAAATCACTAAGTGGAGTAAGTGATTTTTGCCTGACAATATAAATGCCTACAGGACTTAGTGAAAATCGGTCATCTCTGTAACTCAGCAACGAAAGTTCAATAAAGCTAGTGAGGTTTACCGGGCTGTACAGTATTAATTGGAGATAACGATATGATATATACAGTCGACGCTCGTTATAACGACCCTCTGCGTCCCACAGCAAAAGGTCTTTATAACGAGTGGTCGCTATAGTGGATATAATTAAAAAAATGTACACATGCACGCTCAGCAGGTCCGTAAAAATAGGCGATTTTTAAAGAGATTCCAACTAAATACTCAAATTATTTTTTATCATTGGTATTAAAAATAAAATTTCATGAATTAAAAATATATTTCTAAAACAGATTTTAAAGTAGAAAATAAAAGGCGTTATATACTTACAAAACATTTATTTTCTAAAGAAAAAATCAGAAATGGTTGTTTGTCTTTTCTGCATATGTGATTTTTGCCAAACATAATTTTCCATTTCAGTTAAAGATGATAAATAATGTTCTGTATTTTCTTGCCTTTCAAAAAAACATTTTAAAGTCTCAATAGCACTTGAAACATTTTTTATTCTAGGCTATTCTAATTTCCGCGCTGTGGTCAGTGGTAATCCTGTCAAAGTTGAACTGTAACACTGAAGACTCTACATCTACGAAGCTTGGCAATAAGTAATTAAGGCCATTTACGTTTAGAAACATGATCTTTTTAGAAAAATACCGGGAATTCGGACGTTGTATTGGGATTAGACGACACTGGATGGTCGTTATACCGGAAGTAAAATAACATAGTGCATAGTGAAACACTGTTGGGGATTTTATCACTGGTCGTTATAATGGAATGGTCTTTATAATGTGTGGTCGTTATAACGAGCGTCGACTGTATTTCAGAATCGAAATTTTTAGATTTGGTGACTAAGGCCTGAACGACGGCGATTATGTTCAACTAAAAATAACTTTTACGTCTTGGCTGTGAAACCACCGTAACATCTCATTTGCCGACATTTGACCGCCATTTATCATTTTTTTTTATCTTGACAAGATTTTACATTTTTTTTTCTGGTGCAGTATGGTCAACTTCATGGCTCTTGCGTCAAAAAAAGCATCACTACCAACAACCAAAAATAATTTTTACAAAAATTTTAATTAAATAATTTAAATTAGCTGATGTTTCTAAATTTCTTACAAGAAATACGACTTCAGCAAATATGTGGACGTCATTGCAAAGACTTTTGGAGTTGGAATACATATATTAAAAGGCGGAAATCGGAAGTAAAAGAATTTTTTTGTTGGAAAGGGAATAAAACAATAAAATACTCAATTTATCCTGTAAAAACATCTCATGTTAAATAAGAATTACTTATCTGGTACAAACTCGCATGCTAAGCTCGAGACAATTTAAATATAAGCGAAAAATTTCTGAATATAGCGTGATAATATTATATATTCTAAAGAAATAGAAGAAAAACCACTAGATATTTAATTAAATAACATTTTTAATACATTTTTTAGAAAGTTTCTGGGTGCACAGAAAAAGGGAAAGACTTGGAAAAATGTAGGCTGAATGAAAAAACGTTTAAACATATTTGCATACAGTAGTACCTTCTTGTTTTAATTCGTGAATAAGAGAAATCTTACCACATGGCTCTAATAATATTAATCTAAACCAGCCAGAGCCTGTCAATTAGGATATAGGTCCTAACTTTTTATCTTAATTAAAAGCGAAAATTCTACTGTATCAGCTCTCACTTTTTCGCTTTTCTTCTGTTTAATTATGACATGAGAAGTAAAAGAATTATTTTAACTTCCGATTTCCGCCTTTTAATATATGTATTCCAACTCCAAAAGTCTTTACAATGACGTCCACATATTTTCTGAAGTCGTATTTCTTGTAAGAAATTTAGAAACATCAGCTAATTTAAATTATTTAATTAAAATTTTTGTAAAAATTATTTTTGGTTGTTGGTAGTGATGCTTACAACGAAGTCCTGGAAGTAAGGTTTGCAAAGAGTGAAACTTTAAAGATGTCCGAAATGCAAAGCTTACAGAGATAGTGAAAAAATTTTCCTTCATTACAAAACGTTAGAATGAAATAACTGCTGAGGATAGCAATGTAACATTTTTATCATTTTATATTCTTAAAATTTATTTGTACGGTTGAATAGACGTTGTATTATAAAATAAAACTTGCGCAATTTATGCAACATTATATAATATGGTGTAATGTAAATTTGATCCAAAGTGCCGAAGATTTCAAAAGAATTCTGTAAAATCAAATAAAAATCAAAACAAATCTGTTGCATTTCATGACTGTTTTATTCGCTGCTTTTCGTATGTAACAAGTATTAAATTGAAAATTTAAAAACAATTATTTGCGCATGGGGGAGGGCTGATTTAGGTGCTTTGACTCAGGACATTAAAATATATAACTCCCTTCCTTTACCTCTTAAAACTTTCAGAATTCACCAGCACCAGTATCCTGTTTTTTCTGTCTAAACTTACAAAAATCCGTGTACTTAATAACATCAATTTAAATGTCATGGCATTTTTTTCATTTCGTATAATTTTATGAAAACATACTTTAATTATAACTATTATTTGTTGCACTCAATTGAATTTATTTAATATTTTCACTAATCGGCTTGGCAAACTATGTATCAATAAACACAATAGATAAAAATATATATAAAATTTTCCTGTGTCGTAAGCTGCAATGCATAAGAAAGTAAAATAAATAAATATAAATTTATACATTATTTTCTTTGAACAAGAGTGAACATCCATGCAAGTAAATAACATAACAAATACATTTAATGAAACATTTGTTAAAAGCGCACTTTTATTAGTTTACTAAAGGGTAAAAATTGTACTTATTTTAATTATTTTTTTACTTTTTAGCGATTTATTTATGATTCATTATCATAAATATTATGGCAACTTGAAATCAGTTTTTTTCTGAAATTCACTACAAGGTGCAACATATGTGTGGGATCAAAATTTAATTGAATTTAATAAAATTAACAAAAAGTTCTCAAAATATTAAAATAGTGTGTTGTCATCAAGAACACCTAAGTGTACAGAATTTCAAAAGTCTAACATGTAAGCAAATCAGTGAAAAATCGATTACATAATTCTATCTTTTACAAACACGAAAGAAGTAAAGTTGTATAAAGGTTTGTAAATATGCATCTATTATTCCCTAAGACATGAGTGACAGCATTTGTGTAAAAAATTTGTTTCTAAATATGGCTCTTTGTTCTGTAGTTTGTAGTACAATGAAACAAATGGAATACGTGTTTCACAAAAATACCACTTCCCTTGACGGAAATCGTCTAAAATTTGATGCATATCTACAATTTTAATAAAGCTTGTTACCTCTAGCTTGTTACGTATTTCAGTTCTCTTGACATTCACATGCACATTCAAACATTTTAAAAACTGTTGCTTCGGACTCAAGGATATCGTAACTGTCGAAATTTATAAAAAATTCGAGTTTGAATTTCTTGTTATTGACGATACTTTCTCTGTGTATATTTATCATACTAAAAAGAAAAAAATTACAAAATGTAATAATATAAGAGCGTGAATGTTTTCCTTTAAAAATCAAAATAAAAGTGTTACCGTGCCTTATGGAACATCATTTCTAAAAGAAATATTCCGACTTAAATTCCCGGCAAAACCTAGATGTTTCTATCATTTCCGCTTCCCAAAACAAAATTTTGTGGTTGATCGAAGTCATTCCGAATTCGAAATATATCTTACATATTTTTATCATGGATTGTTAACTCTCTTTGGAGCGAGAGCATATCCTTACTCCTGAGTAAGAATTTTATAAGCCAATATATTTCTTCAAGGAAATATATGGAAAAATTCGAATGGAAAATGAGGGCCATTTGCACGCAAGTATTCCAGGGAGATTTTTATTCTACAGAACACATTCGTTTGCCTTCCTACAAAATCTATGAATCAAAATAACTTTCTTGCAGATTTAACCGTGTAAGTTATCAGAAATGGGAATTTATGATGTGTTTAGTCAGGAAAATGTCGGTTAGTTTAGACAGGATGTGCGTTAACTGAAAGGTTTATTTCATGACATTGAAGGATGTTCTGTAATCTTAAAAAAATCAATTTTATTTCTTTAAAGGAAAGTATTGTTTTCATGTGTTTATATTTATTGTTCCACATTAGAATATTAGTTTTTTAAAAATTCTGCCATTTAATAAGTATACATATTATTTTGGTTAAGTGTACTTTTATCTTATTATTTCGATTAAGTTCATCACATATATTAAAGAAGAATAACATTGATTACTGTGCATGTATAAGATATTGGTGTTTTAGCAAACATTTTTAGTTGACAAAAAATTGAAACATTTAACGAAATAGGCTATGTAAAAATAGTTAAATCCCTAATATATATATATATATATATATATATATATATATATATATATATATA
>BGPR01000046.1:849608-882789 GCA_013235015.1 Araneus ventricosus | reverse complement strand
ATATATATATATATATATATATATATATATATATATATATATATATAGTGGCGGCTCTTCCATAAGATCTGCAGACCCCTCTGAAATTATTTTAAAATCTTGTATTTTTGTTTTATTATAATTGGCTTACTTTTCCACTTTGAGAGTTCAATGATCAACAAAAATGGCAAAAAGTGATTAAAAACGTAAAAGGAAGATTGAAAATCAACCAAGAAGAGAGAGGCAGACCAGATCTGCAGAAAGTTTTGCCCCTCCTATTCGCGCACTGATCAACGCGGAGACCGCACAGTCGGGAGAAAAAGCAATCCTTTCTCCTCTTAAAATTATATACATTTGAGCTGCATTTCCCCAGCTTTAACTTGGCGCGATTTCCTGATTTTGCTTTTTATCGCATTTTCTCAGTAGTCCAGTCATTAAGTAATTTTTTAAATCAAATTCTGGAGGATTTGTAATTTTTTGCTCCTTTATGTTTTTTGAGTGCTGATAATGAGTCTGAGGTTTGCCACCAAAATTTTTTGTTGGAATTGTAATTATAGTAAAAAAGCATGAAATAGTTTTTCTCAGTTTTTTGCTTTATTAGTGTTTCGGCAGGGTCACTCAAGTCAGGCAGGTCTGATGTGATTACCTCGAAAATGCATCTTTTATTCATTTTTTACTGGAATTTAAAATAATTTATATTAGTCACTCTTCTAAAAATGTTTTATTTTTTAACTATAACCGTTATCTCCTTATTTTTTCACTATCCCCTTAATTTTTTCATTTTTCCTTTAATTTTCATGGTTATCTCAATCTTCATCGCTATCATCTTTGTTTCCATCAGTATTTTCATTGAAACTTTTTCCCCAACCTTAGAACTTGGGAACGAAAACAAGTAATTTGATATTTCGAAAACATCCTGCCCTCAATTCGAAACGTACAGTTCTTTGTGCTGTCTTCCGCTAGTTGCATTCCTCAGTTTTGGTACGTAATTTTTTTAAAATATTTGGTTTTTCATTCGAATTCGGCTTTTTGGTCCATCATAACTCTAGGGGTGAATTCAGTGTTTTTTAGCTTTATTAGCCAACATTGTTCGCAGAAAGCGTTATGATATTTCTAATGCGGTTCGTATAGATTTCACTATACTTCTGATGAACATCTATACGCTTTTAAAGAAAAATATTACATTCTTTGAATTGTGCATTTAAATCTGACATTAATATTTTCCCACAAATCTCCTAGAATTGCAGCATTATTATTAGTTGCGTTTGTGTTTTATATTATTCTTGTTTTCCCCTTTTGTTTCTACTGTAACGTCCCGACCGATGGGCGCTGTTTATGGCTGATCAAGTTGGAGGCGAATGCAAACAAATTGATGTCTTTCAGAAATTTATTTACAGATTAATTATATTTAAACAAATTTGGAATATGCATCTTCTTGGTTAGAATGCTTATATATACCAATAATCAATTGAAATAAATACGAAAGGTGGAAGAGTAGCTCAGGTCGAGAAATTATAAGTAATTAATTAACCTTCTGTTTACACAATCTGCACTCTGCTGGGAAAATGGAACAGTTTCTGGAGTTCGAAACTCCCGCAAGATCAGCCCGAGGTCCTGATCCGTCCGCAAAACACAAGAAATTCGCAATCCCTAACGGGATCACTGCGAGTCTGGATCCGAAAAACTAACACTGACGCTCTCTCCAGCGCAACCGAAGTCCCTCTCCCCTTCTCCAACTTGAATTTCTTCTCAAATTACGTTTCAGGTCTGTTCAATCTAATTCGATTCCACATACCTTCTATGGTTCTCTTGCTATACACACAAAGGCAAACCTTTCTCTCCCATTGTCCCGTCTAAGACGTCTTGGCGCCGTTGTCGTTCCACGCTTTGCTTAGGCCCTGTACCTTCAGACCCCAGCTGGTTTCCCACCATTTAAAGCATTGCTCTTTTTCTTGACACGTCGTTTCCCATCATATATTTTTACCTCTGTTGAAACCTGAAAATGGTTGCTGTTTGCTAGGCAATGATGTTACAATACATATATTTTCTCCCTATTAGAACTCTCGACATCTTCTTTCAATCGACTTTTTCTTTGGTTTTTCTACATTTTGTTTATATATATATATATATATAATTACAACAATATATATACAATTATTTGTTATATAACAATTTTTTGATAATATAAGCAAGCATGAAATTAATAGGATGATGTTTCGAAATATTTAAATACTTATATTGCTATTCCAAAATGGTAGCCGATTTATATTAAACATAAAAGTGTTTCTTTTATCAAAAATTTCCGTATTTAATTTATTATTAACTATTTTGATCTCAAGATCTAGAAAATCTGCAGAAGTAGTACCTTCATTAGTTTTAATTAAAGTTAAATACTCTGGATAAAAATCAATAAGTGGTGTGTAACCTTCTCCTCTTGAACAAATAATTAAATCATCAATATACAAGAACTGCAATTTCTTTTTCAAATATATATATAATATACGAATAGAAACAATTGGAGAACAATAGAAAAAACCGTAAATGTGTGGAGAAAAGTACAACTCATACGAAATGAATGCACTGAAAGCTTCAATTCCAAGAGCGCTGTGGTATAAAGTATAAATCGTAAAAAAATAAATTGCAAGAGGTCTTAAAGAACTATCTCTATTATCTTAAAAATGTTCTTAAAATCCCACTAACTTTCTGGAAAGACCTTATCAACTACTGCATATACAATAACTTTATCTTTATCGGAGAAAATATTTCCAACAAATAAAAGGCATCCCACAAGGAACAAGTTTTTCATCTTTACTAGCCAACCTATTCCTACAATTCTTCGAAAGTACTTTCATTTAAAATTTTAACTCTGCCTTGCAATATATTGATGGCCTATTAATTTTTAACTTTCAAGACTTCAGCTCAATTAGCAATACCATCTACCCAGAAAAACTCAAACTAATTAAAACCAACAACAATCAAGTTCCAGCAATTTTTCTAGATTTATGCTTAGACTACCAAAACGGCGTAAAAATTGACATTCACGACAAGAGAAACGAATTCAAATTTAATGATAATAAATATATTTTCTGGAACTCTAATATCTCATATAAAATCTACAAAAACGCAATTATCAATCAACTTATAAGAGTCAATAAAATATGCAATAGCATTAATTCTGTCAAGAAGCAGATCATGAACTTAAGAAACAGCCTCAACAATTATAAAATTCCCTCCTCACTTTACGAACTTCTGATTAATGAATTTAAGATGTATGTAAAGGATTGCTTATCAGTGATGTCGGCGCGAAATATAATCTTCGCAAAAGGGTCGCTCAAGTCGATAAGGTCTGATATTTTACCTCGACTTTTAGACATTTTCACTGATTTTACATATTCTACTGATTTCTTTCATTATTTCTCTACGCTATCTATCGTTATCTTTCTTTTATTTAACCTTCATCGTTCCCAACATACTACATTTCCCTGGAAACAGCAAAGGTTAGGCGCGAAACTTGTTACTCGATATTTCGTAAACACCTCTTCAATGCCTGTCACCGCCATAACCCTCGGCAGCCGCCTTAACTTCAGTTTCCGACCTTCTGGTACGTATTATTTATTATTACTTTGCTCTAGCATTTAATCACATCGTACTTTTGTTTTTAATTATTCAAAACTCCTCTTTCTGCTTTTGGTTGGACATTAGGGATGAAAATTGGTGTTTTAAACCTTACTGCGTCACTGCAAGAAAATGTCAAACTCTTTATATTTTAGCAGTTTGCAATGATTTCATCCCCTGAGGAATCGTCATTATGCTCGAACTGCGTTTTCATTTTACGATTTAGATCGGATATATATATATATACTAGCTGTTACCCGCGACTTCGTGCGCGAAGAATTTGAATTGCTACTTTTTTTTTAAATTTACGAATGTAAATGTTTCGTTATATATAGAAAGGGGAAATCAAAAGTTCTGACGGTTGATAATACATAATTGTTCGACTAATTTAATTCTCTGTTACTGTAAATTACATCATTGTACTCAATGATATCATCTGCTCTTTGGAATATATCATCCACCATGCTATATGTCATCTGCTTCTAATGTTTAAAAGAATACATAAGACAAAATATACCTTCCTATTCTAAAAACTCTGACAACCATATCATATACGTCAATGGACGATCCTGGTTTATTTTGGATTCATAGACCGTTTTCGGGTAACCTTCCGATTTAAGCAATCGCCAAATCTATTTGGCAACTGTATAAAGCGCCAAGCTCGAATTAGTTCTTTCTTTAGTAAACAAAACGTTGAATTCCGTGTTCTTTGGGTTTGTGTAATCCTTTCTATTTAAATCGGTTAGAAACAGCTCTTAAAGCATTCAAATTCGAAACGGAACTATTGTAATTAGCTAAATCGTTTGGTTACAAATTTAACCGCCAAAAAAATTTTGGATGTCGATGAAAAGAGCGATGAAGAATAATTTTGGCAACCTTTCCACTAAATTAGGCTCTTATTTTAAGTAAATATTGAACGATATTTTCATTTAGTTATACTTAACTTTAGTTTTTAAATATTAATCTAAAAACTCTTGGAACTATATTATATCTACCATTAGATTTCTGTCCCGGCGTTTATTTTTCAGTTATTATTCCAGAGATTATTTCTTTTCTCAGCAAGATCACGTGATGCATGACTTTAAAAATAAGTTATTCCACATGCTTGCGCTTTTCTAAAGGATCACGTGACATTTCATTTTGTTTACGCATTCCTTAAGGATCATGTGGCAGTTGATTGAAAAATAAACTAATAATCTTCATCGCAAATCGCTTGTTAATTATTTAATTGTTATCTGTAACCAAAAATAATGAATTTAACATGATGTCACCTACCCAATGTCCGTTCCTGTCTTCCAAACTACAACTCTGCCAATTTTCATCCAAATCGGTTTGGTAGTTTTGCCGTGAATGCGTAACAAACAGACAGACACACTTTCGCATTTATTATATTATATAGATATTTATAAAAATAAGCAAAATTTTCAGAAATAAAGGTGAATTAGTTCAAAGTCTAACCGTTGCCTAGCAACGGAGTAGCTATAAATCTTCGTTATTTCAAAATCGTATGCACGCATATTAAAATTTTGGAACTTTTAAAAATTAATAACAATCGAAGGGAAAATGTCAGAGAAATAAAATTGATATCATTGAAAAGGTAAAAATTTGAACTTTAAGATGGTATAAAAATATTTTTTGTCGGACAGTTTGCACCGAAGTTACGGCGGAAAAACGGTTTCGGTTATTTTCTAATTAACTGACTGCTTAATTAACTTTTGGACTTAGAAAAGTTCATAAGTGTCTTCCCCTTGTCTTAAATTTGTCTTAAATAATAAGTGTACAAAATTTGGTTGAAAACCGTCCATAGGTTTAGGAGGAGATGTGGAACATACATACCCACATACATATCCACATACCCACAATGACTTTTATTTATATTAAGATATATTATACTGAAATTTTTGATAAAAGAAACACTTATGTTTAATATAAATAGGCTACCATTCTGGAATAGCAATGTAAGTATTCAAATCTTTCGAAACATCATCCTGAACTATTTACATAGAAGCAATATTTTAATCGCAGGTAGTAAAAAACAGAGATCCTATATCGATACATTTATTGAACATGCCCTGATATATGGATTTCCTATTAATTTCATGCTTGCTTATATTAACAAAAAATTATTAACACCTTTAAAAGAATAGCACATTAGAATTGATTAATTTGAAATATTCATATCCTTTGATTTTAGTACATCTTAACATTAGTAGATGGCGCAACTATTATTAGAAATAGTTTGCAAATGATAATAAATTACATCATTATTTAAATGTTAATATCAAATTAAAATAGGTTAATATAACGTTCTTAAAAAAATATAAATCTATAGATTAATTATTAATGATGATTTAATATAGTATATATAACATATTTTAGTTAAAATATTTTCACAATAAATGTGGAACTGTAATTCGAATTTAGCTTCTGGCATTTTTTGCTATGACTTTGAAGCAGTAAGCATTTAGTTAATTTTCTCGTTCTTTTCTTAATACATTTTTGAGATTTACTCCTATATTTGTTGTCTTCTTCCAACAATTGGCCCTCACAGAAGGTTGGTGCCTGTAAATTTCAAAATAATGTGACATAATCGATTCCTAAGTTCGATTGGCATTTGATTGTTGGAATTCCATATCTGGATTGGCTTTTTCATAGTAATAGTTTTTAATCTTATTAGCCTTCTGTATTTCATTGTATGAATAATATTAGGTTATATTGTTTACTATATTTAATTTTAAATGAGGGTTTAATAGGTGTATATGATGAAAAAGTTATTTGAGTTTTAATGGTTTAAAACAATATATATATATATATATATATTGTAGGGGATTATTGATGTGTTTGTATTTTCCTTATAAACATAGTGTTATGACATCTTTATCTAACATTAGCTATTAGTAATATATATATTTCACAAAGAAAACAACAAACACAGCAATCATCCAATGTAGAAACTTCAAATATTTACTAATCTATATCTAAATCAATCTAATAATTAAAAATACTAAATAAATGCCAAAAAGACCTAAGGATTTTTTTAAAAATCATATTAACTCTGTTACTATTAAGACTAAAATTATAATTAAAAAAGACAATACAGAATATGAAGTTTTCAAAAATTTAAGTGGTCAATTTAATTTTTTTTTTAACTTTCTTTAATTATTTTTAACGATACTTCATTTGTTATTACTTCTACTTCCATCGTAAGAAGCGCATTTCTACTTTCACTTCGAGTCACGAGTCTTTCCGGGGAATCTCCATTTCTGGGTACTTTAGTTTTCCGCGCATTGTTAACTGTCCTTTCTGTTCTGATTCTAACTGGCTCGATGACGCACGGCCGGCGTTGTCCGCAAATATGGTCATGGATCGGACTCTTAAATATGACTAACATGCTAAATTAAACTTATTGCGGTCACATGATAATGTTCCTGAAATAAAGACGAATTTCACTTAATCATCTGTGGATTTATTTTAAAAATGCCTCCACAAGTCATTAAAAATTGATGTCATTATATATATATATATATATATATATATATATATATATATTAATAGTAACTAATTTTAGATGAAAAAAAAAGGTCACATCATTATGTTCACAAGGAAAATGCAAACACATCTTTAATCCCCTTGTAAAATAAATTTTTCAATTTTTACTGAACTATATTTAATTTTATTATAATAATTAAAATTACTAAATAAATGCCAAATGAACCCTTTTACAATTAAGACTATAAATATAATTGAAAAAATAAATCCACGATATGGAGTTTTCAACAATTAAAGTATTTAGCTCGACTTTGGACGAGCTTGCCATGTTAAATCTGGTTTTATTTGCGCAAAACCATCCATGAAAACAATTGTTGGAAATCAGAAAGAGTAATTAACCCTAAATAAGAAGAAAGAAAAAATGAGGGTACATAGTGGAATATGAATATATATACATTCATTGGGGCATAGATGAAAACTAAGGGCATTTTTTATTAATATGTCTAAATAGTTTCATTCCCTAACATTCCTGTTTTTCCTCCTTCGGTTTTGTCTTTTCGAATATAGATGGCGCTATGGTTCTAGTGTTTCTTTGAAAGAAAAGTATGATTTATTTTGGAGGAAAGTTCCCGTGGGTTTCTGATAACGTGAGGACATTTTTTCTCTATTCTAAGCGTGTAGTAAGTATATTTTTATGAAGGCGATTTTCAGCCCGAAGGCTAATGATATTTTAAATCACTTTTATTAGCGTTTTTATGTTTGGGTTTGGGTTTCCTTTTTAAAATAAAATTATGCGTTTTAGATGGTACTAATCTCCCTTGTCTTTTGTTGGGATATTTCGGGCTAAGAGAAGCTATTTTTGGCGTAATGCAAGCTTCTTACATAAAAATATCCCAAATATTTTGAATCCATTTCGAATCAAGTCCTTAGCCTATGATAAAATGGACAAGAATGCATTCCTTGTTTGTTTAATTTGATTCTCTCAGAGTTTATCTTGGTTTTTTTGTTTTCTTTGAATGATTTTGATTTCCATTGTTTTTTGTTTTTGTTTGCAGCTGCAATTGCGCGCTACTTAGACAATGTATGAATCTTGTATGAATTATATTGTTTAAATTTTGTTGTTGCTGTTTAAAGTTTAAGTTAAATTTCTTTTTAAAATTTATTCTATTTTTTCTAGTTGATTGTTTTTAAGCTCTCTCTCTCTCTCTCTCTCTCTCTCTCTCTTTTTCTTTTTCTATATATATATATATATATATATATATTCCATTTTAGGAAGCGTTCTTAGTTCGTCTCTTATATCATGGTTTTATTTAAGAAGAAGGAAATGCAATAGATTAGTACAATAGAAATATTGTACCATTGTTTCCCAGCCTCAAACATATACTCTAAGCATTATTAATAACTGATACTAATATTTGACTGAATATGCTCCTATACATGTAAAAGTATACCCAAATATATATTATTGCAAATTCTACAGTCTATATATTTCAGAGCAAAACAAATTTATTTTTGGATATATATGAAATGGAATCGAAAATTATGAAGAGAAAAGTGTGAGATCTATGTTCTTTATAAAATATATATTTGTTTTAAAAACCACACGTGGAAAATTGTTCAGCAGACAGCAGAAGAAAAAATTATCTTCTAGAATTCTATGATAAGATGTGGGATCTGATAGCTGGAAAATGTTTAGTACGCACAACTTTTGGAATATCAAGAATGTTTTGTAGAATGACTGCTAGCAATGCATTTCAAAATTTTTCTGCATTCTCATGCATAAAAAAGATTATAATTAAGATAAAGTTACAATTAAAATGTAACCCCATCGTTTCAATTTAAATTAAACAAGATATTATAAAAAAATTATTCTTTAATTTTTTGCACAAAAAGCGGCAATTATTTTTTAGCTGAAATCCTTGTTTAAACACAAAATTAAGAATTCGTTAGCAGTTTTAAACTTCCCTTTTTTACTTCTATTTGTCATAATTAAGTAGAAAAAAGGGAAACGAACGAAAAAAATGAATGCTGACACAGCAAAATTTTGGTTTTTAATTAAGACGAAAATTTGAAACACATATCTGTGATGCTCTCGGAAGTTTAGATTAAGATTCTGTTTTTTGCCATGTCACTTCAGCCATGAATAGGACTAAAAAGTGTTACTCTACGCACTGCTATTCAATAATAATTCATTCTGTTCAAACTTCCCGAAATTTCTTGGGTCTTTTTATATATTTAATGGTTTTCTAGAAAAAAAGTAATTCAAATTTAATTAAATATCAAGCGACATTTCTTCTTTCCTTATAATAAATACATTTATCACACCATTCATAAATCTTTCGCATGAAATTAAATTGCTTCGTATTCAACATGTAATTTTTTTGTCGAATAAATTGAATATTTTCGTTGCATTTTTCCCTTACCAAAAATTAAACTATCCGGTTTTCGCAAAGGATATAAATCAAGAGAAAATCCCTTTGGTAAGTTTGAGCATTATCTTTTTTCGAAAGAAGTATAAGTAGTGTGATTGAATTTTGAATAAACCAACATTTTTTTTTCTCTCCAGGCATTGACTCTGTGGTGTGAAATATTTATTTAGCTTTCAAAATGCTGGAAAAAATATTTCCTCTACCTGGAGTTTGAATTTTTTTTCCTTTGCCGAAATTTTCTTTATAGATTGTTAGAAAAATGAGTGATAGAGGTTGTGATTTTATAGTGAAAATATTGCACAATGCAAATTCTGTTTCATGATAAACATGTATGTATAAATGTATTAGGGACATTTTGAACCTTCTATCTCAACGAGATATTTTTCCGAAAATAAATTTCATAAAAAAACTGATAAAAGTTTAGAAAATGAAAAATAAAATGAATTTATTTTTTAGAAAAACATGCTAAGCAAATTTTAATTAATTGTCATAGTTTAAGTTGATTTTTCTCTTTTTTATTTGTTTTTACAAAAAAATTGGAAATTATCATATGATATGGAATTTTTTGTGACCCATGAGAAACGTTTTTTTATAGGTAGTGTTCTGATACCTATGGTAGAAATAGTGTTAAAGTGTATGAGGTAAAATAAATTTAAAACTCTCTCGTTACGGCTTGAGCAGAAAAAGTTTACTTGTTCTTTGCTATTCCTTTCCTACCAAAGTCATGAATATTTTTTTCGTAGGCAGCCACAAAAATATGAGAACGGAAATAAGCAAAGACCCTCGTCTTATGATAATTAGCAGCTTTTGTATTCAACTAATATTTATTTTCAATGGAACAAAGTACTTAAGTATCTAGACGACATTTATATAAATTTTTTTCTCTAATTTGAAAAAATTTCAGAATGTTATGAGCAAACATGGTTATGGGAAAAGAATGGATCAAGGCATGCGGAGGCACTATCACAATGCATACGTCAATGAGCATGGCATATACATCCAGCTTCATGTTGCATGTTGTGACGTGTCGTCGTTACTCTTCCTTCAAAATTTCCATTCGACTCCAAAAGAAAATTTTCGCCGAATAGTTCACGTGTATCACTTGAGCATGAATTCATTCATTAGAATGAGATTTTCACTTCGTAATTTTAGTTTAAATTAAAAGAAATAACCGAAAATCCTAAAACGTGTGTTTATGTCCTGTTTTCCAACAAATCAATGATGTTTGATATGTTTTATGTAACCATACTTATTCTTGTTCCAAAGGGAATGTGATAAATAGAAAAATAATGAAAATAAGGCCCAATGGACCTTTATTTACAAACGCTTTACTGCAGAATTTTTGAAAATATACATGCTAGTATACAAAATATGCATTTTACGTCCCATGTGCAATAAACGTGTTTTATAGTTCAGTGAAAAACAATGTACGTAATATAGTTAGCACGAATATCCTATTTATTTAAACGATTGTTCTAATATTATTGGATTTACTTGCAGCCTTAATGATTGAAGCTTGACAATCTAAGAGCGTCCATTTGCGACCACTCCAAGCCAACATATGCCACGCCAAATGGAGTTCCTTGATGGAATTTCGGAAAAATAAATATTCGACGCAACACCAAATGTATCTCAAATTTTGTTGCTTCATCACATCCGTTGTGTGATGTCAGTTGGCTTCCTAATGTTACTTGAAATTTGTATCATGTTTCAAAGAAAGCTTTAGAACGGATGCACAACTTTCGTATTTGTCCCTATCTTTTAGTGGTCTCCATTATAGTGGTATATAAGTTTGGAATTTGTATGCCTGATAATATGTCGCTTTCATCTTTTAACTACGTTTCAACTGTGTATAAAGTGGCTTTCACTATGAACTTTCAAGTCATTTCAAAACAGACTATAATTTTTTCAAGGGTATATACGATTTATTTTCTTCGTTAGCAAGATATTATTTGGTGTATAAATCTATAAATTAAATTTGAAGCTAGAACTGCCATCTTCATCAAGGACATCTACTATTGTAGTTGTGAGATATTAGAAAGCGCATATTTTATATTATAATACCAAAAGACCACCGGCTTACCAGTCTACCCCCCCCCCCCCCAAAAAAAAGCTCTAAAAACATGGCTTCGAATGAAGCCCACCGCCCTGGAAGGAACATCACAATTTCCACTGGCACGAAAATGAGAATTAATAATAGAACACGAGAGAGATATACATATGTAACAAGATTGTGATTTATCATTCCTATTGAAAAATAGTCCAATTGAATAAAAAATATTTCATTAATATTATTTTAAAACATCAGTTGTTACTGACATGAAAATATTATACTTTGCACACAATTTGGTTTGTTATTGTTTTGCATGACAACGGTTTAGCCCACCTGCTCTGACTAGTCTTATTTCCCTCGTTGGTTCAATTTTGTAATGCAATCTGATAAAGCAAAGAGCAACTAGCGTATATAATTTTTTATTCAATCAAATAGGTTAGATTCAGTATGATAGCTTTCTTGAATACAAAGGATATCTTCATCAATGTAAATTGCGAACAATAGTGTTTGCTTATAAATTATGAGTCACATTTTGGGATGTTTCAGGTTAACTTCCAAAGACTGACGGATATGTAATTATTTTAAAGATTATTTCAGTAATCTATTGGACTATTTCTGCGGCTCCTTAACATGTTGATGCATTAAAGTGGAAAGAAAATATTTTAACCCGAAGTGTCAAACCGCATTATTAATAAATTAATTTTTCAATGTAATTAGCTTCGCATAGCTGATATTTATTAATTTCATAAAGCTTGAGTGAAATTTATAACATAAATAAGTTAATCGAGGTTTTCAACGAGACTGATAGAAAATTAGTTTTAAGCAGTATTACATCACACAAAGACAATATAATTAAATTTTATGAAAACATTTTCATAAAACACATTTTTATTAGTGCACTAAAAGGAATAATTTTTTGTAATTTATTTTCTACTTTTTGGTTATTTATTTATAATTCATTATTCTAAGTATTATGGAATCTTGAAATAATTTTTTCTTAATTTCACCGCCAGTCGGCGTCACTTGCATAAAATCAAAAATTATTGAATTAATAGAATATCTGATGTTGTCGAGAATACAGAAGTGCACAAAATTTTAATAATCCAGCATATCAGGGAATAAGTAAGAGATCGGTTACAAAATTCTATCTCCATAAACATGCGAAGTTAAATGAAATATATAGATAAATTTATTCAAAATCTATCACTCGGGATTTGAAAGCTTCTCTACATTCACAACGGCTCATTTATGGATGCTATTCCTCGTCTTCCTTCATAGACACAATCTCGCAAATTTAGTTAATAATCTTATACAGAAGCTAAAATGGTCACAGTTTCATGTATGATTTGTTCTGATTTAGAATTCCTATTAAATTTTGAATGAGTTTCAGTTTGGAGACTCATGAATTGCCTATTTGGTTTCAGTTTTGCCTAGCTATCTGTGATACATGTTTTAAACAATGAATTTAAATTATCTTAGCAAAATTATCCTCCATTGCAAGAACATCAATTTAATAACGCAGTGCGTGCGCGTGAGAGATGCCGGAAGGAAGTCATGTTTACAGATACGGAGAATGATTCCAGAATTTATTGTCTAGATTTTATTTCAAAATTTTGTATAAGAAATCAATTCCGGTATTAAATTTGATATTGATTTATTACTCACTTGAATCCAGTCATCTATTACCGAACTTGGAACGCAGTCTGATTGTTTGCAAAAGGATTTTAAATATAATTATTTTTAAGGAAGGAACTTAAATGTAAATAATCTTGAAATAATCTTGATTTTGTAAACTATTTAGAATTAAAATATTAGAGACGGTTTGTTATTGATATTACTTTTATTGCCGTAATGGAATGAATATTCAACAATTATACAATTTTCTGTCACTCCACAATTGTACACACGATTTAATAAACAAAATGAATATTAATATAAATTTATGAATATTATAGAATAATGTGGGTAAATTTCAGTGAGAAATTTTATTTTCAAAGCAATGAAATTTTTAAAAAATGAACAATTTGTCAACAACAGTTTGTCAGATGAACAAGTGACATAGCATTAAGATTAAAACTCTCTGTGTTTTATTTGAAGCTGATGGTTTCGCAATATTTCATGAATGAGAGGTGATTTTTATCGCCATTTAGGAACCTTATGAGTTAATTATTTTTGTATTCTTCCCTCATTAAATCTGTATTTGTTTACACAAAACGGAAACTGAATATGAAATTTATTACTTAACTTCTGTTAGTAAATCATACTTGTTGATGAGTTTTATCAATCAGAAATTCTCTGTCTGAATGAAATTCACTTTTCGTCTCGCATATTTGTTTTTTTTTACGTAATTTGAAGGAGGCCATAAAGAAAGATTTTGCTTGAAAGAAAAGAAAGACTGTCCAAGAAAACTGGCCAAGAAAATAGAAAAAGCAATTTGAAGAATTATATTTGACAATCTTGTTCTAACTTCAAACAATTGCTCGCATCTATTCGTCTTATTTTAGGAACACGGAGACGTAAACTGCTGATGCAAATTCATAATTTTCAACACTCTCATATGTACGTAGTAGAGAAAGAGAAGACATTGTAAGCAGCAAAATATCAAACTTTAGCAAATACCCGTGTTCTACACTTTTCTAAATTCGACAAACCCGTTTTCCGGATTATGTCTGTCTGACGGCCTGTCTCATGTCCATCCAACTGTTACAGTTGCTGTGATGGTATAAGGAGCAGGGGCAGGGCCGGCCGGAGAGGGGTGCGAACGGTGCGACAGCACTTGGCCCCACGCCGCTGACTGATTTTGTAAAATGAAAATGCTTTCTTTTTTCAAAACGAAATATACATATATTTCAATATAATTATGCAATTTGTGCACATTTTACGTCGACCAATCTAAGGAAAGGTTGGGTTCCTTAAGTTTAAAGTCATAAAAGATTAGAATATCTTACAAGCTACACACAAACTGTTACAAATTAAGAAGACTTTCAAACTGAGAAGCATTATTGACAGAGAATATGAAAAAAAATAGCTAAAAACTAAACACAACTTTTAAAATGTGTTTACGTATGAATAGTGGCTATAATTTTATATTTATAAAATGGCTATTATTTCATATTTAGTTAAAAAGGAAACAACAAATTTAGTTAAGAAAGCTAAGCATTTCACAATTTTATTAGATTGCACTCCAGGCTTGAGCCATCAAGAACAATTGTTTGTTATTTTAAGATATATTAATGTAGATGACTCTGAAAGTGTTGTTAAATCGGCCCTACTTGCAGATTTACAATACAAGTTTCGGTTTCCTCCCTTCTCAGTTTCAGCACCAAATATTTTTTGGTTTTTCATACCAGCGACAAGTATTAAGACAGACTGAAAAAAAAATATTTAATTTGCCGATCATCTTCAGGAGAGAGGTTTTAATATCTCACAAATAAAAAAATTAAAATATAAATATAATAATTAAAAAATTAAACATTTTTTTAATGAATGGTGAGAACATTACAAAAAATTTTTTACGCGGTCTAAATAATCTGATATAAAATTTGCAGGAATATTTTGCAGCCATCAAAATGGCAAAACAAACTGGACCACACTGATCTGCTTGCCAAATTGAAAACATAAAAAAAAAAATCCCAAGAATAATGTTCTAAAATTTAAGCGGTACTTGATTTCAATTTGAATAAGTTCGAGTATACGGCTCTTGTAAATTAAATGAAAGCACTAAATTAAATTACCTTGAAAATAATGCATAATAAATGTAATGAGGCAATGAGAGTCCCTCAAAGTTATTGAGCCCCTAGACAGCTGCCTATTTGATAATCCGGCCGTGCTTACAAGAACGATTTGTGTGAAACGGCAAAAGGCTTTAAAGAAAATAGTTGAATAGTTAGTTGAAGGCGAAACACCCCTGAATTTGAGAATCAAAGAATTGGATAGAAAAAAGCAACTTTTCTTTGAAGCAACCGATCAGTCTATATCATCTGCCAATCATTCGTTTTCTAGTCATAATCAATAGTGCCATTTTTTCTTTTTGGAAAAGATTCAAAATTTATCACGAGAAAAGACGTTATATTGATTTTTATGCAATTAGGATAGTATTCACAAACTGTCTGAAAGCGATCTTCTTAGATGTTGCAAAGACTTAAACACAACGTTGCAAGGAGATATTGATTTATTTAATGAAATCAAAATTTGTCGTCGAGTTTTGCTATTTAGGGTCACAGTATTACAATATTTATTTAAAAATAATTTATTAAAATTGTATCCAAATTTTGTGACTGTTCCGAAAAATATATATACGTTAACAATTACAAATGTTTCTGCAGAAATATCATTCTCATGATTGAAAATAATAAACAAATTACTTGAGATCTAGTGTCTATTCAGAACGGTTCATTTCCTTGGCCATGATATCTGTCGAATCCGAATTAGCTATAAAATTAAATTGCGATTCTATTATCAACGAATTTGCTATAATGAATGAAAGAAAATGAAACAAAAATAACATATTAAAAAATAAATAACATATTGACTATTCAAGGAAGACGCATTCTAAATTGTATTTTCTGAGTTTTTGAAGCAATTATTTTATTTGATTTGTGAACGTTTTTGAATGCGATTGAAATATTAACTTTATAAAATATATTTTAGTTACGTATCAATCCTTAATATAACAATTAGTGCAATGTAAAAAATAACAAAATTAATACATTATTTTATTGCACGAAATTCGTTTAAAGGCCCCCGCAAATCACTTCGCACAAGGCCCCGCTTATGTACGGGTCGACCCTGAGCAGGGGATGGAGCGGCGTTCAGTCTCTTACTAACATGATAATTGAAAAACGAAACAAGTCAGAAAGACGACATTTGGTTTTTGCACCGAATTTGTAAATGCGTATCAAATTTTCGAACAAATCCAACAAAAGGCTGCGCTGCTAACGAGATATTTAGCCGCTTGTGCGTGAAACCCAATAACTCGAAAGATGCAACGGAGTAGATGAATGAAATTTGGAGAAATAGATGAAGTGAGAAATTGCCCTAGCCTAACGGAATGTTAATTAAAATATTCCAAATCTCTATCTTTCCTAGAGAGCGCTTAGATTAGTGTCTGTATTACAGAATAACGGAAGGTTAATTAAAATATTCCAAATCTCTATCTTTCCTAGAGAGCGCTTAGATTAGTGTCTGTATTACAGAATAACGGAAGGTTAATTAAAATATTCCAAATATCTATCTTTCCTGGAGAGCGCTTAGATTAGTGTCTGTATTGCAGAAAGGACTCTAATATTGAAGAAAGCGAACAAAACAAACATCTTTCTCCACAGTTTCAGACAATTCATTGTATTTTTTCTTTAACATTTTAATTGCATTTTTTTGCGATGTTTCATTCTGAATTTGAGTAGATACAGCTTCTGATAAGAAATTGAGCACAACAAATTCAGACATGCGAAATTATTGTCTAAGTAAATAAGATTCTCTCTTAAGTTAAATTCTAATTCCTTATAAAATGATTAGAAGTGAATATCTAGAGAAAATTGGATTTTCTCTAAGTTCGGTCAGCTGTGACTTATCATATAAGGCTTATTTATGCTGACACTGTTTGAATTTATGTATCAAAGAAATTAGGTTTTGTTAGAAAATAGGCTTCTTCTCTTTTCTTAAAAATGAAAGATGTAGGGATCTATTTACTTGAAATTATCGTAACTGAAATTACATTTATTACAAAGATAAAAGAATTATTAATAAATGTTTTTTCGACCTTTTATGCTTTTACAAATTCAGCATTCTCAACTAAAAATGAAATGGAATAAAATTTCTTATGCTCCTTTGAGGACTTACTGTTCAGTCTATTTCACGCATATCTTACAATAATTTCCCAACTGAAGTTTGAAAATTATTCTTAGAATTATTTTAAAATAAGATTATGCATGTAAAAATATTTCAATAAATCGGGAATATCACGCAGTGTAGTAAGATTATAAATAAAATTAAACTAAAAGCTACTTAATTTTGAAAGTTGAGCCCTTTATTGAATTATAATAATAATATTTGAATTGAATTTGAATAATAATATTTGAAATTATAATAATTGGTCAGGTATTAAAGATTAATTAAAACTTTATTGATTTTAAAAAAATACACCTTCAAGTAAAATTGTGAAATTCCAATTTTCATTATGAATTGAGAATTTTGATTGAAAATAACTTGTTTAGGTTTTGAGTGTTGTATTTGAGACAAATAAACATAAAGCAAATAATCTATCTGGGATGCTATAAAAATCTAAAGTTTTCAACTCGTTAGCCATCGAAATCTTTTAATGTTTCTTTGTCCAAAGTAGTTGCGTAAAAATATTGCTTGGTTAATTCTGTAGATAAAAATGTTCAGCAGTTACCTAGCTTTGAACACCATTGTCTTCGGAATACAACTTTGCACAGAAACTTGCTTTTCTGCTTACGGAAAGTGTGTCTGAGATCTTATCATAAATGATTGTGATCTTGTTTATATAAGGGCTCGATACTGACAACGACGAATAAGGATTATTTCCCCTTCAACCACATGCACAAATTCCTTAATACTTACCACATTTTCTTAAACGATGTTTGTGGAAGTTGTGAGCAAAGAATTAATGCCCCTGGAACGAACTCTTTCTTAAAATATCAAGTTAAAGAAACTATATTAAGCAGCTGGTAAAATTATTGGATAGATCCAGAAGAAAGAAAACGGAATAAAGGGTTTCATTGGGTTTGTTGATCCGAATTTAATTATCACAAACAAATATTTAATATATTTTTAATAGGTCATGGGAAGTTTGTTTCAAAGCTATATCCTTTCAAACTAGCCAGTACACCAGATTGTAAAAGCGTTTCACAAGGTGATGTAGACCACTGTGTTTAGCACTGCATTTTTACTAGAGAATTTATTTTAAACACACTTACTGATAGAAACAAAACCGCATGGTTTAAAATTTTTATTAACAGTAAAAGTGGTCTCGTGAAACTAAAAGATATTTTTAGAATTTCCACTCGCACCCGCAGTGATCTTTCTGTTTGAAGAAGCTTTGGTGAAAGTATAAGCTTTGTTTCTTTCAAAAATTGTGGGAATTTTGATTTCTTTTTGAAAGATTTTGATGTTTAAAAAGTTATGCATTGACTATTCATGCATATAATGTCGTTTATATGTTAAGTTTTTATTTTGTATATTAGACTTTTGCTATATATAATTTCTGATCTGAATATCGTTAGAAAAATTTATTGTTCTCAGACACTTGCTTTTTTAAAATTTGTTCTGAGTTTTCGTATTTTACGAAGCTGCTTTCTTGCATACTGTGCAATTCAATACTGATGTAATGTTTTGTTTGTACTCGTATTGTCACTGTATTTATGATTTCAAATTTCCTCGAATATGTGCTCCAATATGTGTCTTACACCCTCTAGGAATCTGTGTCGACATGAGCTAGTAAATAAGCATCAAGTTTCTGTCCTTGACGCATTTATTGACGACCACAAGCGCAAGACCAGAAGAAAAGTCGTAGTAACAACTCGTAATGCTAACATAATGTTGTAGCTTTTATTGCATTATCGATATTGCTGAGCACACATTATCGATATTGCTGGTCTCTATCGATGTAAGCACACACTTGTGCTTCCATGTATTAACGTTTTAAAGAGCTTGCCCCTTAAATTTTGATACATTTATCTGTTTGCTAAGAGTTTGGAGAGAAAACATCCAATGAAATATTTATGTGAAAGATTCCATAAACATCCAAGAGGACAAATATTTTAAATTAATAACTTTTAACCTTGAGATTTTAATGTAGATAAACAACACTTTTAATGTATGATACCGTACTTAATCGAATCATTAATATCTAAGAACAGGAAAAATTTCAAAAATGTTTTTGTCTTGAATTAAGAGATTTATTTCGGTATTCAATTGTTTACGATATGAAAGATATCACTCAAAAATATCCCGGAACTTGAAGCATTATTAATTAGGGCTAACATTTTTGAATATATTTCAACATAATTATACACATGCAGGGTGTCGTAGAACTTCGTGCACAAACTTGAAGGGGAGGTAGAGAACATCGTTAGGAATCATAATCACATAGCAACATGGGCCGTTAAATAATAACGCCGCCAAAAAATAAGTTCCGGGACACACTGAATACCTCTATAACCAAAAATTATACAAAATGTATTTTTAAAAATTGAACAAATTTATTCTCGGAAGAATATGGTTTGTAGTTGAAAACGACGAAGAAAATGTGTCCCTTTATTTTAAAAAGAGAAGCTTGTTTCACAGATCATAAGCAAAAATGTCTTTTACAAAAATCAAATGGAAAAAAATCTTTTAGATCCATAAGGATGTTTACTCACTTAGCTAAAAAATGCTATTTTGAGCAAGTTTTAAAATTTTTTGAACTCTTTGAAAAATGCCTACAAGCAATTTAGTTCCATGTCCTTTCTTCTCTCTAAAGCGTGAAAAATAATGCAGCCAAAAGAGATTTACATTTAAAAAGTTGTCTTTCCTAGCTTTAATTAAAATTAAAAGAACATTTTTATGCTAAAGACATTAATTAAAAATTCTTATGAGATGTGATATGTTTTTAATGGAAAGTTCATGTTAAAAACACTAGTTAATTTTTAAATTCTCTTTTTTACTTTTATTTGTCATAGTTAAACAAAAAATATGAATGCTGAAACAGCGGAATTTCGGTTTTTAATTAAGATGAAATGTTGAAACATGTATTTTAACTGACATATAAGATTAATATTCTACTCTTCTTCCCTGCATGAATTGAGCTATACGATAAGACTGCTTTTCTTCAAGAGTTAAAATTGAAAAATACTACTGTATGCATTGGTATTAAGAAATAAATAATATAAATATAAAACAAAAGTACTCTACTATCTTTTTGGATTTTTATTAAGGATTTTTTGCCTCTTGATTTTTTCAAAATGTTTCTTGTATTGAGGTCGGACAAAATTCAGGCCACAAAGGGTATATTTGTGATTTATAATCTTACCCTTGACAGAAAATTTTGTCCATTTTTAGAACTTCAATTGCGAGTGGTCTTCGAGAAAGTTCGTCATTCAAGCTCTCATTCATTCCTTCCAATTTGAATATTTTTCTTTTACATTCTAAATTATATTTTATGTTTTTTTTAAATATTAATCGTTGTAATTTTCTGTTGATGAAATCACTTGATGCTGTTGCGTTGAGCACGCAAAAAGGTGTATTGTTATCGTTATTGTTTAAATCTTTTGTTTCTTATCTATACTCTTTCTTTTTTTACTTTTGTTTCATATTTATATTATTTGTTTCTGTATTATATTAGAAATAGCTGCATATGCGCCTCTCTATATAATACTAAAGAGTTTTAATTAATTTATAGTTAATATCTTTGTTAAATTTTGCTAATTATAACTGTTATTGGTATTAAGAAGGTTTGATCATTTGCATGCTTTTCTAAAGTTTCACTCTTTCCTTATACTATTAATATTTTTTTAGAAAAAATACAAGGATTGATCCAAAAAAAGTTTACGAGGGTAATAAAAAAATATTTATTAACATTTGACAAAAAATACAAAAGAGAATTAAGAGGAATATTTGCCTATCACTTTTCTACGTAATCACCAAATCTATTTAGGCATTTATCTGAGCACAGGACCAACTTGTATAACCCGGCTTAGTAGAAATCAGTTCTCAGTCCATCGAGTCAGTTCTCGGCGCCTGTTTCCACATCACTGTCTGAAGAGAATCTTGTTCCAGATAAGTGTCCCTTCAACTTCGGAAAAAGGAAATAGTCACTGGGCCATCGTGAAGTCATCCTACGCAAACGCCCTGAAATGTTGTATGAGTGTGTCATCCCCCTGCATGACAATACCCATACTGCTCGCAAAACTCAAGAATTTCTGCGAAAGTTCAAGTGGGAAGTGTTGAGCCACTACCCCTCCATACAGCCCATATTTGGTACCTAATCTGGGTTCCTAACACTTATCTGGAACAAAGTGGTTTTCAAACAATGACGTGAAAACAGCTGCCGAGAACTGGCTCAATGGGCTGGGAACTGATTTCTACTAAGCCGGGTTATACAAGTTGGTCCTGCGTTCAGATAAATGCCCAAATAGATTTTGCGATTATTTTGAAAAGTGATCGGCAAGTTTACCTCTTAATTCTCTTTTGTATTTTTTGTCTATTTTTAATAAATAATTTTTATTACCCTTGTAACGTTTTTTTGGATCCTGCATCGTAGTATAATTCATAATTAATTAAACATCTACTCACATTTCTACTTTCTTCTCGCTATGTTTATTTGCAGTTCAATTTTATATATGAAGGGGCCCAGACTGTCGAAAGCGGCAGAAAAAATTTAAACATGAAATTATAGTTTTTAAATTTTTTTTATCATTCTTTGTTTTCATGTTTTATGAAAAAGAAGCACGAAGTTTTTCACAAGTTTGTCTGTAGAAATTAAAAATTCCCATGCTGGAAAACATTTAGTTATTAAAGGCTTATGTGGTATTTTTAATGCACAGAAGCTAAAAATTTACTTATATTTATTCCTTTATTTAGTTACTTTCCACCCAATCGTTCAATTTTTTTCTTTTTACATTTTTCATTCTAATTTTTATCCTGCCTCAAATAGAAATGTAATGATGAGCCAAACATTTCTTCCCTCTAAATAAAAAGGGGGAAAAATGATTCTTGAAAATAATGAGTAGCAATAATGAGGTGATTAAGAACTGTGATCTATAATTCAAGAGATCATTGCACTAAAAATTTTTCAAAAAATTATTAATTTTATCCGAAAACAGAAAAATTGAGGGCGGATAAATCTAAAAACAAGAAAACAATTTCTAATCAAGGTAGTGAAAGACAGGGGAACTCTCTCTCAGAATAAAACATTTAATTTTTTATATTACGTGCATTTTTAAGAACTTAAAAATTTTATTTGCAGGCAATTAGAATTTGAACGAACATTTTCACCAAAGCATATTAAACAATACTTAACAAGATAAACTGCTATTTTATAATTTCATAGGAGTCGGAGGGTTCAAGGTTTCAAACTCGATTCCACTGAATATCCGTCGTGTGTTGGGCCTGTTGCAAGTTAAATCATACGTAGGGGCGAAACGTCCTCTCGCTGGTGTGTTCTTGAAGTTTGGAGAGAGGGGTGCCAACTCAGGTGTCGTCCTCGTCATCTGATTGCGGTTCAAAATAACGAGGTCCATTCCAAAATAGCCCTCGTGTTGCTCGACGGGACGACGACGAAGAACGGGACGTTAATATAACTAAACTAAACAAATTATAATTTCCTAGAGCATGAATAATACAATAAAACCAAAAGAGATCAAATTTCATTAATAAAGCATGAAAAAATATTATTCTACACAGTCTTTAAAAATGCTATTTGTTTCAATAAATACACATGAGTCTGAAATTAATATCAGATAAATAACAGCTTTCTGAATTTCAAGATGATTTGAAGTTTATTTCGTGTTTTTAAACTTTGCAAATAATAGAGATAAAGAATAAGCGCATAATAATTTAAAGAAATTTACAAAACTGCTTGGTATACATGACCTTAACGCTATGAGAGATTCATGAGTGCCAAGGTCTATTGACCTCTGACTTAGAAAATTGGATGTTAATATCACCATCTATTGCTGTAGAATAAAAAGAAAGAAATGTCTTACGAATTATACTTCATTTCAATTTTTTGCATATAGATCACCTCAAAAGAAGTACTAAAATCTCTGCTACCTATTTATCCTATGTGACTAAAGATATAATTTTATATGAAGTAACTTATTTCATCAAAACACCAGTTGACGCATATCTCTCTAGTGAAACTCATAAAACTTGAAGCAAAGGGAAGAAAAACATGTTAATTTACTGAAGCACTTGATTTAATTAAAGCTTGCGAATACGTCAGAAATCTTTATTACTTCTTAAAATAAGAACGCTAATGACGCAAAAAAGTGAGTTATTTAACCAAAACAACACATTTCTGCACCATTATCATCAACGGTTATCTTATAAATTGCAATTATAATTTAAATGTGTAAATAAGTAACTCTATGTTTGATGCTTTTAAGATCTTCACCAGAACGGAGCGAACCTTCAATTAGCTTTATTAAATAACGCCTTCAATTTAAACCAACTTCATTAAAATTCGTGACATAAATAAACCTGAAACTTTCTAGATAATGACCGAAAAAGGTTAATTGTTCTTTTGGAATAATCTTTTCTTCAAATGAAGAATACAAATTATTTACAAACATCAGGCACAAAAGAAATATGAATGTTTCTTTTCATATAAAGCTAATGATTGAGACAATTATACAGTAATGTAGAACTAATCTGTTCAGTTTTGTATAACACACTACACATACGCACTACGCATTTGAAAAGTGTGCCGAAGTAATTTAAGTGGCGATTGTTTTCGAATTGCATAATTGCTTCCATATGACAGCATACGGACCAAAAGAGTATTTTCGAAAAGTTCACGTTATTTTTTATGCAGAATATACTTATTATGCACTAAAATCTTGTATAAATAAATAAATATTTTGTTGAAATTGGATTAATGGCGTCTTCAATTAATTCTTTTCGTAACGAATTAAATCTCCCGTTTTACATATTTATTTCTGCAACGATTATAAGCATGGTGAATCTCTTGATATTGAAACGCTCTTCTCCGAACAATTTTCAATTTATATAGTTTAAAAAACGACAATACGGATTCCGAAATATAAATTTTGTTTCTGCTTTTACAAAAATTACTGAAGATCTTGACGAACCATAAGGAAAGTCCGAATTTTCCAAAAGTGTATACCAGAGAAAAACCAAGACTTATTTCACAACAAATGAAAAATCTGCTTAGCTTTTATAAGCGGACGTTTAATGAAAACTTGTTAAATCTGTCAAGAATTTAAAAGCGGTTGTGATTTCTGAGTTGGTTTAACCCTGTAAAGGGCCATTATTTTAGTAGTGGTATAATAAAATAACTTTGGGATTGAGATTAATTTAAGAAAAGATATTCAGTAGCTTATTGGATGGCATTAATTTTTGAGTTAATTAGTAATTAATTTTCAAGTCAAGACGCTTCGTTATGGTTTGAGTTAAGAAATAGGACCCTCTATGTTTTTGTTTCATCGATAAATTTGGTGAGAACTTATGTCAACCATAAAAATTGCATTTAAAAATAGATGAATTCTGTGGGAAGGATACTTCCCACAGTCTTAGAAAGGGTTAATTAAAGAATTTGATGGTGACAGCACAGAGAGGACACTCCGAACAGCGTTTCATTGGAAATAAACTTTAACAATAAAGAAAGTAATCAATTGAAACAGATACATTTGGTAAGTTCGTTTGGATTTGAGTCAACCCATTTTATTCTAGTCTTTCACAGTTTAATTAGATTTCCAGATTTGCCACGTATCACATCTGAAACGACTGCTGAAAACGAATTCAAATTCTTCAAAATTTTCATATGAACTTCAGGTGAAAGCAAGATTCATTCTGTGATTAGTGTGTCAAATACTTTATAAAATCCTTAAAGATGAAAATTTAGAGAAAATTAGATTTTCCTGCTGTCTTGTCAGCTTTTACTTTTCAGTAACAGGTTATTTCTACTGACATCTTTCCAATCTATATATAACAGAAATTATGTTTGGCACGAACAGAGTTTCTGACTCCTTTCCAAAGCATTACGGAAACACTTTGTTTGTTAATTTAACATGATCACTACTGAAAATATATTCTTGTTGGATCTAAAGATGCAGTCAATATTAATCACTATTTTTCGGTCTTTCATTTCGAATAATCGCATTCTCGAAAGATTAAGCTTACTTCCGCGTATTTGATATATGAATAAATAAAATGATTCAAGTTTAATTTCTCTAAGGGACCACTTATCATGGCTTTTTCATGTAATTTAAAAGTTCGAAATTGAAATGATTTTTATATTATTTGCAAACCGCAAAATATGTACGAAAACTGTTTTAAAAAATCATTACAATTTCTTTAAAATGCACTCCGAACATATTTCATTCCAGCAGCGGCACCCTAACAACTCAACATTAATCCAATGGAGAATATATAAAGGTAACTAAAGAAACTTCACAATCAGAAATAATAGAGCAAAAAAAACTAATTAAAAGAGAATATAACACAATATTGAAGTTATACAAGCTTCAAAATTTTAACGAAATATGGTTCAAATCACGGACCGGTGATACGATGGCAAATTGCCGCTAAATAAGCATTTAAGCAATGCCTGACGTAGTGAGAAATTTTGCAAATCGTAGTTCTTTCGTGTGTTCCTCTATTTCTTCCTTATTACTAATTCTCTAACAAAATATCTTCCGTAAGCATTATTGCATTGCATTCGTAATAAAATTATATTTTCAATAATTAAAATATTACTGAAAAGAAGTGATACTATGAACCAGAAACCCTCTTTTAACAAAATGTTTTAAGATGTTTGGCCAATAGTGTATCTATGAATGCCCTACAAAAATACTTTATTGGCTTTTGTATGTCAGAGACCAAGATACTTGTTGTCTTGGCGTTGAAAACAATTGCCAATTTTAGGGAAGGCCGTCGTAAAGTGCACTTATTAATTCCGACATTATGTGCTTAGAAAGTAGCATAATTTTATTAAGATCTGCTAAACTATTCTCGAAATATTTGCGGAAAATGGTTTTAGTGGGCTTCTTCAGTGTCATTTTGTGATTTCTAATGATTCTTTCATTTCCGACTGGCGCAATCACAAGGCTAACTCAAGTACTTGGTGTTATTTCCTCGTTATCGTAACAACATACACGAAACCTTCAAATTATTTACACTGCGGTACAAATAATAATAATTTCATTTTTGCTCAGAAAATTTTAAACCCTTAAGAGTATCTTGAGTCTGCTGATTTCAAAACTAATTTTGCTTTTGCCGAAATTTATTTATTTTCTTTGTTTCGGGTAACAATCGCAAAACTGAGCTCCAAAACTAGAATATTGTTTGTTAATTCAAAACGTATTCCAAACATACAGAATGTAACAAAAATTGACACACCTTGAAGAAGAAGATTTGTGCTACCAGAGTATCAAAGAAATGGAACAAAGATATCAAGGGAGGTGGTACACAGATATGGTGACAGATTACTGCTAGAGATTCCTGCGCGAAACTTTTAATGTACGTAAAAGGAAATCATATAAAATCTTTTAAATGAATTAATTGAACCAACTTATTTAATTTTCATTTCATTAGACTTAATGCACCATCATCATGTATTTTTTACCATACAATTCTGATTCATCCATTTTATATTTGGAAATTCATTTCTTTATTTCATTCATTATTATTTTTAATTATATTCTTTAACTTAAAATTGACGAAGATTTCATGTAATTTCTGCATAGATTCTATCATATCATACCATCATTCATGTATCTTCTGACTTATATATTTATTACTCTTTAGGATAAAGTTAATTTAATGCATTGATTTAACCTTACTATTGATTTATATACGAGACAGTTTCAATGCGATTGAGTTGTGAATTCATATTACAAATGAAATTTAATTTTCACTTTATCTCAAAAATTAGAGCTAATCTGACAAAAAGAGTGCCAGAATCGGAATCAGCAGTACGGAATTATTTTAAAGTCATTGAAATATAATTGGCAAAAAAAATCTGTAATGAGGAGTGCTAATGATGGCCTTCTTTCCAATTTAGTTTCTGAACCATCCACTCTTCATGAAATTTTCAAATATACAGAATGAGTAACTAACGCTGAAGCTACGAGCATGGATCCAAAAAAAATTTACAAGATTAATAAAAAATTATTTATTAACATTAGACAGAAAATTCAAAAGGGAATTAAGAGACATACTTGCCACATAATCACCAAATATATTTAGGCATTTATCTGAACTCACGACCAACTTGTTTAACCTGGAAAGGTAGAAATTTCGTCCCTGCCCATTGAGCCAGTTCTCGGCACCTGTTTTCACATCACTGTTTGAAGAGAACTATGTTCCAGATAAGTGTTCCTTCAATTTCGGATAAAAGGAGATAGTCACTTCGCCATTTTGAAGCCATCCGACTCAAACGTCCTGGCATGTTGAGTGATAGTGTCATCCTCTTGTGTGACATTACCCATACTATTCATTCTACAAAAGTTCACAAAGAATTGCTGAAAAAGTTCAAGTGGAAAGCCTGGAGTCACACTCCAAAATAGCCCAGACTCGGCACCCAATCTGGGTTTCAAACCCTTATCTGGAACAAGGGTTTTTTTTAAAACAGTGATGTGACAATATGTGATGCGAGAACTGGCTCAATGGACAGGGACGTCATTTCTACCAAGCCGGGGTAAACAAGTCGGTCCTGCGTTCAAATAAATGCCCAAATAGATTTGGTGATTATGTGGAAAATTGATAGGCAAGTATACCTCTTAATTCTCTTTTGTATTTTCTGTCTATTATTAATAAATACTTTTTATTACCCTTGTAAACTTTGTTTTGGATCCATCCTCGTAGTGCGAAACAATATATAACGATACATTTCTTAAATTTCTTTTAGTCGAAACTTTGCAGGATCTCCGTTCATCCATTTTATAGATACTCCTAAATAGTTGATGAGATTTAGTAGGACATTTCAGTCCTCTTAAGAATCTTGAGTGAATGATCAATGTCTTTTTTTCCAATGTCTATATAAAGTTTCATAAGTTCCCGGGATGGAATGGAAGTTTCCGTTTAATGGCACAAAAGCCGGTTTCGGCTATGCTGTGCCAAACAAAAGTTAGAATTTTCCTACATAAATTTCTGTTCAACGTTAAAAGATGCTTCGAGTCTAAAAATCTTACGTAAAAGGTTAGTGAAAAAGTGTAAGAATGTCACGAGCAGTGACATTTCTTAACAAAACTGAGAAAGAAACATTTCAGTTAAAAAATTGTACAAGTAAAATCGCAACAAATGAATTAAATACGAAAAAGCAAACCAATATCCAGAAGGAAAGAGAATAAATTCGGGTGAGGACTCTCACCCACCAAGCCATTCAAGTCTAAAATATTGGTTTAAAAAAATTTAAACGAGAAGAATTAAAATCGGAGCATTTTGTTAATATGTGGTCAACAGTTTGAACTTCATTGCTTGATGTACACAATTGCACTGAATCACCAGAAGGCAGATGGATGTGAGTGTATCATGTATGGCCAATTCGGAGCCGAGTTAGTTTAACATCGAACCCACGGATAGGAAAAATCGGCCACAACACAATTGAAGGCTTAATACGGCGCAGTTTATTATTAACTTGTAGATCCCATGTCGCCTGCCATTTATTAAAGATATAGTGCTACACAGATTTGCGTATGTAAATAAGGCATATGTTCCCGGAGTTAGCGTTTTGATAAATGTAAGCAAAAGAGAAAATATCTAATTTGTGTGTAATAATTAGGTAATGTTTTCAACCCCTTCGCAAGTATATGGACACACAATTTGTAGAGAATTCTGTCGATGTATTTGCTGAGAACTGAAAAGAAACATTAAAAGTGATTATTTAGAACATTTAATTTTCAGAGGCAAAATTAAATAATCCGTTTCCTCATTTAAGATTTCATTTTCAAAAAATGCAATACAATACAGTATTGTGGGGTTCGTTTAAGAGTTAAGTAAATAGTCCAAATAAGTGTAACAGTTATTTATTTAAGCATTAGGTTACACACCGACAGGTTACACAAACATTTAAGAATTAGAAGAAAATTATAGAACAGCATAGCTGTTGGCATGCGGCGCGTTCCATTGCTTGTTCTCAACTGGCGTTGACGCCGTTAAAGTTTTCAGAGGGGGCTGTCTCCGACATCAGTCAAGGTTAGCGTTACAAGAGCGACTACAGTATGAGTTAAAGATATCTGAAAATAATAAAGAAGGATGGTAAAGTGTTACTGAACTCAAATGCTAATTTCTATTTAATTTATTTCACCACCTTTATAAACTTACTTCCATATTTATGTTTATAAAAATTCTACCCACAATATATTCCAATTTATAATAAATTTATTTCCATATACCTTTGGCACGGAGTTAACAATTATGAAGAAAAAATATCAATTTAAATATTTCATTGAAGAGAATAATGCTTCAAAGATCACCTTTTGACAAAATCAAAAGAAAAATTCTGATTGCTAATATTTGTTATAATGTCTAGAGACATGCCAGGAAAAATGCGTATTATAAAGAACGTTTTTACACTATGGTATTAATGTAAATATGAAACCATTTTAGTTTCATGACGATTCTGCATCCTCAAGCATGAAAAAGAACTCAATTAAGATCGAATTACAATTAAAAAGTTGTCTTCGCTCGTGTTAATTTAAATTAGACAATATTTCTTATTATAAAAACATTATTCTGGAGTTTTAATCACAAGGAGTGATATATTTTGGAAAGCAATTTTCATGTTTTAAACACTAAATAAGAACTCGTTGGTTTTTAAATTTTTTAATTACACTTCAGATGTGGGAATTAAACAAAATAAAAAAGGCAACAGAACCAAAAATAAAAACGGCAGAAGCTGAAACAGCAGAATTTTGGTTTTTAATTAAGATGAAAGTTGAGGCGTGTTCTTAACTGACGAACTCTCTCATTTAGATTAAGTTTCCACATTTTTTGTCACATTAATTTCAAGCCTTTATTCACAAAAAATACTTCTGCATGCAGTTCTATTGATAAGATTTTGTTCTGGAAAGCTTTCCCTCGTTTCTCACTTTTTTATTCCCTTAGTACTTTTCTTTAAAAATGTAGTAATGCAGTTTTAATTAAATATCTAGGAATATTTATTTTTATTTCACTTAGAATAAACATATTTATCATAACATTCATAAATCTTTTACATAAAATTAAAATAACCGTTTTTAAAATGGTATTTTGTGCAAGATAAGTTGAGAATTTATTGTTTTATTCTTTTCTCCAAAAGAAAACCATCCTCTTTTCAAAAGGCAAATAAATCATACAAAAATCCCCTTGGTGCCCTTTAGTATTATTGATCTAATGTTGAAAGAAGTGTTGATCGTTAAACTGAATTTTGAATAATTCATTTTTATTTTACTTCTCCAGATTCCCCACTCTCTCTCGCTCTCTGGCGTGAAATAATAATATATCTTTCAAATGAAAGAAAAACTGTCTCCTGTATCATGAATGACGAAATTTCAGCTGGAGTTTTTCATTTTGTTTATAGCTTGTTCGAAAAATTGATGGAGGGTTCTATTTGATGTTAAAAATGTGTCACACTACAAATTTCTTAATCATAAGAAATTAAACATATTTGGATGAAAGATTTAATTTTTCTTTATGGGTTATGTTAGATTGTCTTGTCGGGTTGTGTGTCTGAAGCCCGATGCAAGCTCTCGCGTATCTATGTAGGATTGCCAAGGATAACAGATAGATCGCGACAATTTATCGCCATTGGAACTACAAATATGAAATGGAATGATTGGAAAAGCATTTAGCTGAAATCTCAACTAATTAAGAATCGATTAATGAAGAAAATAAATTGTCAATGATGAACTAGTTAGTGATCATATGTCGAATTCTAAAGAGGAATTAGTCAATGAATTTGATATTTGTGAATCCACCGATTATTTAGAAGAATGCTGGAGTTAAAAGGGTGTAGTAAACAGTAAGATAGAATGGAATTAATATAGAAAAAAAATATGAACTTTTACACACAACATCGTCATAAGACTAATAAAAATTTTAGTGAAGCAAAAGTTGTATCATCTGTTCAAAATTTTTGGAAATGCTTATCGATGAGACAGTAATGCATTAATACTTATATCCAGGTGAATTCAAGTAATTTTGCAAAGCCAATCTTCTCATAAATACCGCGGAAGTACAAGCATTCATCGATCTCCTTCATTTTAATGCACTCCGCAAAAGAGATTTATCTGAAAATTATTTTTTTATATTTTATATTCTGTACACTAGTGCAACAAATGTTTTCGATTAAAGTAAATATAATTTTCTGCGCTTTGTGTTAAAAAACAGGGCTCCGGGCCTACGAAGCCATTTAGGCCCGGAGTACAATATTAGTTCAACGGCAAAACAAATGAAATCAGTATTCTAAAAATTTCTTATTAACTTAAATAAGAATAGCTAAAAATTACTCTCCGGAATAATCAACTATTCAAGTGATACAGTTATTAAATAGCAAGTATGAACTTAATGATGTTATGTGTAATGTGTAATTCTGTAACTTTTTAACTATATATTTTTTGTTTCCACCATTATCAACGCTGCTTTCGCGAACCCCCTTCAGGGGTACACGTACCACAGGTTCGGAACATCTGGACTAAAAGAATGAAATTCAGTACGATGTCGTAACATCAAAATTGTGGATCTGTATCAAAATCCATAAAAGGAAATTCCTTCCGCCTGTTCGATCATGTGTATCTTCGTATGATTTGATAATCATACAGACTCGCGAGCTAATGGACTGGACTTAAGGCGGTACGTAAATTTCGTTTAGAAATTGTGAATGATTGTCTAAAATTGGTTCGACTATCATGCTGTTATTTTTTCTAGCTCCACTAAGGCCTTTAAAATATACAATCATTGCCATGAGAACCGTTTGCAAGAAATCGACTGATGTTTTTGAAACATTCTGGGAATAAAATAATACGGACAACAATAAATACACTCTTTTTTAGTATCTATACTTGTAAAAGGGAGTGTTTGTGTGTCTGTGCGCGCGCGTGTGTGTGTGTGGGATGTTGAAACGAATATATCGCACCTACAGCCATGCAATTTGGCACACAGGTAGTCGTAATGATGACGCAATGCACCTCGAAGCCCGAATTTTAAAATTTAATGTAGATTTTTTTATTTAATGTTTTGTGTTGTTTTGGATGATTTTTGAGATATTTTTGTTCACAGTATCATTTCTGATAAGAGTTTGAAAAAAATTGATACACAATCGGATAGAACAAACAATTTCCTTTCTAATGAAATTTGTTTTGCGCTTCAAATGAAATTTACTGAATTTTTTTAATAATTGTCACTTTTATGCTAATTTTTCATTCGGATTTCTTAAAATTCTCGCATCCGACGTTCTATAACGCTATCATTTTCATTTTTTTTTCAGCTTATATCTGGAACGTTTCTACCAGATTTAAAACAAGAACGGTTAAAATACCCTTTTCCGTTTTTTTTAAAGATTAATTGTTCCCTAGTCAGTTCAAAGAGCTTGGCTGGCGGCGCAGAGCCGAGAAGATGTCATAACCTTTAACTGAATGACTTCCATTATTATTTTCGGAACATCTTTCTTTGTCTCGCATATTTTGATTGCTGTCTAATAATGAGTTTCACGTTCAATTTTTAGGTAGATTCCTTATAGGAAGTCTACCTATTGCAATGGTTCTCATGACACGACTTTCGGAAAATTTCTGCAGATCTTCATCGATCATGACCCCTAGAACCCAAAACCACCCTTCGTTAAAAAGTTATATATATATTTTTCATCATTTCTTTAATCTTCATCGTTTCCTCAATGTAGTTCGCTTTCATCCTTTTTTTCCATCGATTTCCTAATCTTCATCGAAACTCCCCCAACCTC
>BGPR01000046.1:819886-844695 GCA_013235015.1 Araneus ventricosus | reverse complement strand
CATCTATACGCTTTTACCGATTTACTACAGTCTCTCCATTTTATTTTAACATTTTTTGACTTTCATGATATTGATATATATATGTTTATATGTGTATATGTGTTTAACGCTTTTTCCCATGTTATCTTGTGAACACGGTAACTGGAGTAATTTTGATTTAATTTTAACCAGCCTGGGATATGTTGTAAGGATAGTAAAATTCTCGGTCGAGTTCGTAGATAGGCTATCCAGCTCAAAGGGGGTGGAAATGGTGGGGGAGTGGAAATATTCATTTCTCTATACATCCTTTACAATTGAAAATAGAAAGAAAATTCAAATTAGGCGAATTATCGCCTTATCATAACAAACAATTTTTGTTTTTACACTTTTTCGATAGCTACAAATGCTTAGAAGTTATGAGCTGAAAAGTGGTTTTCCCACCCTTCCCCTCCTTTCCCCTTAACTTAAAGTACGTTTTAACCCATGCATGTTACCCCTTGTTGGAAAGCTCTCATCATTTGCAGTTTTTTCTACCTGCTTTCATTCTTGCTGCTCTAATGTTTATGAAAATAGAGGGCGAAATGTTCTTTTCCGTATTAGTATTAGTAGAGACGTATACATATAACGCTTTCGCCCATGTTATCTTGTGAACACGATAACTAGAGTAATTTTGATTAGATTTTAACCAGCGAGGGATATGTTGCAAGGTCGGTGAAAATATTGACCGAGTTTGTAGATGGGCTAACCAGCTAAAAGGGGGGGAAATGGTGGGGGACTGAAAATTTCATTTTTCAATAATTCCTTTACGATTGAAGATACAATGATAACTAAAAATATTCAAATTATTGCCTCTTCATAATAAACAACTTTTGTATTGAAACTTTTTTTGATAGCTACAATTTTTCAGAAATTATCAGCTAAAATACCATTTTCATTCTCCTCCCCTATTTTATCTTTTCCCCATAGCTCTGTTACGACTAAAGATAGAAAAAATTCAATTAGGCGAATTATCACCTCATAACGAACAATTTTTATATTAAAAGTTTTTGTGAGCTAAAATTGCTTAGAAGTTATGAGATGAAAAGCGCTATTCAATCCCTCCCCCCAATTTATCATTTCCCCATTACTCTGATAAGATTGAAGTTAGAAAGAAACTTTCAATTAGGGTAATTATCACCTTATCATAACAAACTACTTTTACATTGAAAGTTTTTTGACAGCAAGAATTACTTAGAAGTTATGAGCTCTCATCAGCCGCATTCACTCCCACATTTTATACGGTAAACAAGCTGATATACCTGGCTTTTCTCCGGATTAAAATGCTTTCATGTCTAATATTTCTAATGTAAAAACTACTATTTTTTTTCTTATCTGAAACGTTTTTAATTAAAATGGAATATCAATTGAAACAAACGATTTTTAAAAACAGCCGTTTTCTCCATAAATTATTAGTTGTTATATATCTGCTTCAAATTTTGTTAACAATTACTAAAGTAAAAGAAAGGTTTCAATGAATATGTTGAAACAATTAAATTAACTAGTTAATTATTCATCAATTTAAAGAATGAAAATAAATCAATCATTAGTTGGTCCTGATATAAATTGTTATTCGTCTATTTTTAAAATTTTCTTTCAGCATTAGTCCAGAATTCTGTGAATGTATTCTGGCAACTATATATATATTCGAATTATGCTTGTTCTTCAACAATAAAGAATATTTTTGCGAATTCTGTATAAAATTAATCTTTAAAAAATATTAAAATTAGAGAAACAAATTGTATGGAAATGAAATTTTTGTCACTGAAGGTGTAAAAATAGTTTCGTGAGATAATGTTTTCCAAAAATATCGCGGAAAAACGACTCGCTTAATTTTTAGTTAACTGAAATTTTAAGTAACTTTTGGGCTTTGAAAATTTGAAGGGGAACTTTCTCTTGTCTTATATAAAAAGTGTGCTAACTCTGGTTGAAATCAGTCCAGTGGTTTAGGAGGAGATGTGGAGCATACATGCATAGACACAATAATTTTTATTTAAATTAAGATAATTACAAGATTAAGATTTCTGGCATATACTATAAGCCATAAAAAAGGTTTTACTGAAGATATCGTCAAAATTAATTAAATATTTAATTTTATTTAAGTAAATAGTTGATTTATTTCATCAAACCGTTAATTTTAATAGTAAATTTGATAATTAGTTAATTTGCCAGATTACTTTAATTTGATATTTAACTAAACATGGCTACACCAAGATTTGTTTAATAAATTTAATATAAAATAGCCATAAAAGATATATAAGAGTTCTCTTTATCCTTTTTTATATAGAAAAACATTAATTAACTTTAAAATTGTTTTGGGGTTTTCTGCCTGAGTATTTGCTTTTAACTATTGATGGAGATTTAAATTTACTGGTCAAAATGGCTGCATTGATATCTGTTTACGTTATATTCGTCGAATTGACCGGACTGTATTGATTATTTATAATATATGATTTATTTACATATATACAGGTTGTTCCAATATATGCAGATATAAATTCATTGGCATAAGTTGAATATGCTCATGCAAGAGCCAGTTGCGAACAATAGTAATAAAATTGAACATGGTGACTGCGATGTCACACATGAAGTGAATGCGTTGTGAAATACTAAAACAATCTGGAATATGTATAATCCAATGCGTTACTCATGTGGTAGAGTAGATATGCGTTTCAATATCTAATAAAAACATGATGTGAAATACATAGGCGAGCTCCGATGCTCATATCACTTGCAGACATGAAAACCAAACTTCTTCTAACTCTGACAGAGATGCAGGATGGCGGCGCCAAAGGGTTGCTATAAATTAGAAAATGAGCAAAACTAGTAGATTGAGCGAACAATATCCTGTGCTTTAAACACACGTATAAAATTTGGAACTCACAATGTTTAATAATTTTTTTCTTCTGTGTTAAGAATTTAGTGACTATTATCTCTGTAACCAGAGGGTTCTCTAAATGAGCCCATTCTAGTAATGTTTAAATGTTTTATGTCATGTGATTTTAGCATACGACAAAGCAAAGTTCGCACAATTATATGGTAACCTAGATTAAATAAACTGATTTTTAAATCTAGAGTAGTTCTTCATCTGTGTCAAGTGTCAATTTCTTGCGACTGCTTCAGATAGGCTGGCTTAATGTTATCTAGGAGATATTTGCACTGCTGAGATGTTTATTTCTTTGTGATTCCTACCTGTTGAATGATTATGTGTTGAGATATTAAAAAAATTGACCAATGTACTGACAGAAAAATCTATCGTAACTTTTTGGAATGAAAAATGGAATGATAAAACCTTGATAGAGTAAAAAAATTAAATGTCATGAAAACAGAATCGTAGCGTAAATATTGCAATGTGTAGAAACAATGAGTTCATTGGCTATGTCTGTAATGATCAATATGTAATATTTCATTACTTTTGTAACATTAACGTAAAGGATTCTACCTTTGCCTTCTAGCTTGCCGAAAAGGGATTTTTTTTAATATTGTTTTGGATTAACGTACTGTGTTCTATTTTCCTACAGCTCAAATATCATTATCGCGAAGAAAAATAAGCGGGAAAATCTATGTGTATCTTTTGTTTTCAAAACTTTTTCGTGTCATTGTAGGCATATTTTTTCATTTTGTTGAAGTACTGATTCCACGGGCAGCGCCGTGCGCGTACTGCTAGTTAACTATAAAACTGAAAGATTAAACCAATGGAGATAGAAAAGAGCATGTGATCCGAGAGATCGGCGACCATAGTATGAGTAATGTGTGCATACGTCCTCTTTACAGGTAGACTATCCCTTTGACCTCAAGCAAAGCTGCGGAACGCCGAAATGTCCCGTTTTCAGAAAGAGAGCAACCAGCAGTAACGATTTTTAAAAGAGAGCATAGCGAAAAATAGAAAAATCCGACGGTAGTGCCTAGTAGCGCGGGATGATGGGGCTCACACCATATGCAAGACAGTCAGAAGCCTGCTAGGCCTCACTTATTTCTAAATTTTTAACACCGCGAAAAGGGACAGAATGAAACACTGGGACTGTTTTAACCGAAAGTAGTTGGGGGGCATTGTTCGAACACTTTACCATCAATAATATGAATCGTACGAACTTTAGTATAATTATTAAATATATTCTGGTACTAATGCACCCATTAGAAAGGGTTCTTTTTTTAAATAATTTGTGGACGAGCGTAAAAACGCAGTGACAAGTCGGAATTTTCAAAGCATATTACCAAATAAATTGTAAGAATTCCGCCAAGAATTTCATTCACATCTGAAACCAAAACAAAAATCCTGGAGGAATGACAATGCTTCTCTGTGCAGGTGCGGTCTAACAAAGCGTGGACTTGATGGACAAGGGACAACATTTGTTTTTGCAGGGAGAGAGTTAACGAGAGAGAAATAATGGTGAGGATTTTTGCAGGTGGCAGAAAGGAATGCCACCTTACTAATGAAGAGACTCTCATCGTTACATAAAACGGGGATTCGGGTTGTCCGAGAGGAGTTGGGAGCTGGACTTCAGCTACGCGGGACAGAGCGTTAGATTTTTCTTCGGACCGAGAATCGCAGTGCTCCAGTCAGAGATTGCGATTTCTGGGATATTTACGGATAGACCCGGTCGTTGGGCTGATCTCGCAGGAGTTTACATAGAACTCTATTGAATTTTCCAGAAGAGTGCAGGTTGGCTTCCCGAAAGTTAACTAATTGCATTCCATTACTCGTCCAGAGTTACAGTTCCTCCCTTCGAGGTCATCTTAATTGATTAGTTGTAAATATAAGCATTCTAATCTAGAAAATGTATGTAAATAGAATCTAGCTGTATTAAAATTCGGAAAGACTACAAATTGTCTGCATTCGCCTAGAATTTGCTCAGCCATAAAACCTCGGCCATCGGCCATGACGCTACAATAAATAAAAATAAATAATCACTTAACCAATATTTTTTTAAAATTATGATTTTAAAACCACTATGCTGTTTATACGCTAAACAAGGATTTCGGCAATTTTTTTTCATTCATGACTTCCTTTTAAATGCAAAAACATTTTCCTGTTGCCAATTCTTTGAAAAATGTTATCGTAACCCTAAAATTGGATAATAAATACATAACAGTAATTAAATTAAAAGAAATTCAATTTTAAATACTTTTGTAACAAATTTTTACGAAATATTTTCTATACAGCATATAAATTTTGAAGAATCTGGGGCCACGAAATCTTTTACTTTTTCAATGTTACATTCTACAAGCCACTCTGAGGGTCTGAAGGTCATGATTCAGAATTTCCTATTGTCATTTGTAGCTATAGCAATGTGATGGAAAAAAAAGGAATTGTATTTTTTGAAAACCGATAATAAAATCAGTTTTTCAAAAATTGTTTTAAATTAGAAAAACCGCATTTTGGAGTCGCGGAATGTGTGTAAAGAATTATAATTTGTTTCAATGTAATGTCTACATTCCAGGCTAAATTATTAGATTTTATGATGCTAGGTAAAATACTAAGAAAATACCAAGAAATTCATGTCGTAAAAATATTAATTTACCATTTTCGTCGCAGTGAATATTCACAGATTCCAAAAGTTTGTATGAATCGCAGCCCATACATATTTTGCTTTTTTTCGGGGATCACTGATTACAAGAATATTGCTACTATTTAGACACTTTCCTAGTATATATCTCAGCTTTGTTTTTAGATTTGTAAAAAAATATTAATCAAACTAAAAAAAATAACATAAAATTTAATAAGTAGTTGTTATGTATTTTGACTCATTAGACGTTTCAGATTAAAAAATAATTTTCTTTTATCTTCAGCTATAGGATTCTGCTGTCAATGTTTTAGTATTTTGCTGCTGGTTTAATCTTTACATGACCTTTCCCTATATAAACAAAGACATCGTACGGTATTTTTGCAATGTGGTCCTATTTTGATTGCTGTACAATATAGTAAAAATATCGCAGCAATATTGTAGAGCATCTTATGGTATTTAGGCTTTTGGGTATTTATAGTAAAGCAATAGAGGTGGATGACCATATTTTCCAATTTCCTTTAAGTTCCTTTGCTATAATATTACAATATTTATCCTTTAATTGTCTCATCTGTGGCAACAGCAGTTCCTTTTTACGTGCAGGACAGGCAGTAAAAACAGGAGTAATATAAAAAGCTTTTGTGCATCATCTTTGGAATTCTTTTTTGACTCATCAGTGCAATGTCGACATCATCTGAGTTTATTTATTTATGTTGACTTTATTTCAAATCTTTTGTTATGTTTTATTAAAGTTTATTTCGTTTATAATATTCGGTAGTCATTCGGAGTCCTGCACAAGCTAGTTGGATACATAATAGTAGTGGAAAATAACATAGAGTATTTATATGATTCAGGAGTTGACTGCAATATAAGATTTAACACAATCTACAACCGCACATCTAAGTATTTTCTTTCCTCTTTCAATGCAAGGATATACATTTTGTAGGTTGTTAAAACGTACAATATAGCTTACATTTTTTTATTATAGTTAATTACAGAAGAATGTTTATTTGGTCAGTATCGAAATAGTAAATAATATGAAATAACATGAATAATAGCAGGCATACACTCTTATTGGCCATTAATGATATTGCGTAAATATCATTAAAATTGGTTTAACCCTTTGCACGCGGAAAAGTAATCGCATCACTGAAGAGAAGTATTCCTTTTACTGCTTCGAGAAGTAAAAGGAGTTATTTGTTGTTAAGTTGGTATAAGTTGGTATTTTCCGAAAAATTAATCTGCGAATTCTTACAACTCTGTTCATTATTCTTTTGAATTATCGAAACCAAGAAACGGAAAATTATGATGCAACATATTGAATGGTGCCTGAGAGCACACACCTGGAAACAAAGGGTTATAGTTAACATTTCATGTTGTTGAGACAGAAAATTCTGAACTTAATATATAACTCCAAATCAGCTAAGAAGAGATAAAATGTCCCTATCACACACCAACAGCTGGAAACAAAAGCTAAAAAGGTCGTTTCAATTTTGAGCTTTTTGTTCAAGAGTGCAATGTTTTCACTCTTTCACTCCCAAACATAGAGTTATTCATTCTAAAATTCTGAAATTTGGGAAATGTACTCATTTTGGGTTTAAGCTGAAAGTTCAAAACGAAAAAAAAATTAAGAAAGAAAAACAACAAAAATAAGTAACCCCCCCCCCAAAAAAAAAAGGGAAAATACATTTTTTAATAATTAAAAAAAATCCCTTTTCGGCAAGCTTGAAGGCAAAGGTAGATTCCTTTACGTTAATGTTACAAAAGTCATGAAATATTACATATTGATCAATACAGACATAGACAATGACTTTATTGTTTCTACACATTGCAATATTTACGCTGTGATTCTGTTTTCATGTCATTTAATTTTTTGCTATATCAAAGTTTTATCATTCCATTTTTCATTCCAAAAAGTTGTGATAGATTTATAGGTCAGTACATTGGTCAATTTTTTTATATCTCAGCACATAATCATTCAACAGGTAGGAGTCATAAAGAAATAAACATCTCAGCAGTGCAAATATCTCCTAGATAACATTAAGCCAGCCTATCTGAAACAGTAACAAGAAATTGACTCTTGGCACGAATGAAGAAAGACTCTTGATTTAAAAATTAATTTATTTAATATAGGTTACAATATAATTGTGCGATCATTACTTTGCCATATGGTAAAATCACATGACATGGAAACACTTAAATACTACTGAAATGTGCTCATTTAGAGAACTCCCTGGTTACAGAAATAAAAGTCACTAAATTCTTAACATATAAGAGAATAAAATTATTAAACATTGTGTGTGGCAAATTTAATGCGTGTTTTTAAAGCATAGGATGTGAATGCAGCCAATTTGAACAATAAATTTAAATCTCCATCGACTGTTAAAACCAAATACTCAGACAGAAAATCCCAAAACAATTTTAAAGTTAAGGAGATATTTTTTCAATATCAAAAAGGATAAAGAGAACTCTTATTTAAATAGCTATCGTTTTTGGCTACTTTATATTGATTTTATTAAACAAATCATGGTCCCGCCATTTTTAGTTAAATATCAAATTAAAGTATTCTGTCAAAAAACCTATTATCAAATTAACTATTAAAATTATTTGATTAATTAAAATTAACTATTTACTTAATTAAAGTTAAAAATTAATTGTTACAGAACTTCACTAAAACCTTTTTCATGACTCATACTATATGATAGTAATCTTTATCTTATAATTATCTAATTATTATATTAATTTAAATAAAAGTCACTGTGGCTATGTATGTATGTTCCACATCTCCTCCTAAACCACTGGACTGATTTCAATCAAACTTTTTATTTAAGAAAAGAGAAAGGTACCTTCAACTTTTCAAAGCCTAAAAGATGCTTAAAATTTCACTTAATTAAAAATTAAGCAAGGCGTTTTTCCGCGATGTCTTTCATTTCCATAAATTTGTTTCTCTCATTTTAATATTTTTTTCAAAATTAATTTTAAACTGAATTCGTAGCAATATTCTTGTTGATCAAAAATAATACGAAGAAATGTTTCCAGAAGGAAGAATACTAAAAGAATATTTTGAAAGTAGACGATTTAACAATTTATATCGGGACCAGCTATTGATTTATTTTCACGCTTTAAATTAATGAATTATTAAATAGTTAATTTAATTGTTTCAAAATATTCATTAAAACCTTTCATTGACTTTAGTAATTGTTAACAAAATTTGAAGTACCTATATAACAAATAATAACGTATGAAGTAAACGGATGTTTTTAAAAATCGTCTGGTTCAATTGATATTCTCATTTTAATTGAAAGCGTTTTAGATCAGAAGAGGAATTTGTGTATTATATTATTTATACAATAGTAATTTTTACATTGAAAATATTAAACATGAAAAAACTTTAATCCGGAGCAAAGTCTGGTATATCAATTAACAGTTATAATTAACAAAATTTAACAAAGATATTAACTATAAATTAATTATATATTATACCGTATAAAATGTGAAAGTGAATGCGGTTGATGGGAACTCATAACTTCTAAGTAATTCTTGCTGTCAAAAAACTTTCAAAATAGAAGTAGTTTGTTATGATAAGGTGATAATTCCCCTAATTGAAATTTTCTTTTTATCTTCAATCTTAACAAAGCTATGGGGAAAAGATAAATTGGGGGGGGGTATTGAATATCGCTTTTCAGCTCATAATTTTTAAGCAATTCTAGCAGACAAAAAACTTTTATACTAAAAGTTGTTCGTTATCATAAGGTGATAATTCGCTTAATTGAAAATTTTTTTCTATCTTTAGTCGTAACAGAGCTATGGGGAAATGATAAGTTGAGGAGGGGATTGAAAATGGTTTTTTAGCTCATAACTTCTAAGAAATTGTGGCTATCAAAAACGTTTCAATACAAAAGTTGTTTGTTGTGATAAGGCAATAATTCGCCTAATTTGAATTTTCTTTCTATCTTGAATCGTAAGGGAATTATGGGAATATGAAATTTTCAGTCCCCCACCATTTCCACCCCCTTTGAGCTGGTTAGCCCATCTGTGAACTCGGCCGAGATTTTCACCGTCCTTACAACATATCCGTCGCCAGTTAAAATCTAATCAAAATTACTCTAGTTATCGTGTTTACAAAATAACACGGGCCAAAGCGTTATGCACATACTTCTCTACTACTAATAATAAGGAAAAGAACATTTTTCCATTCTCATAAGTATTAGAGCTACAAGAATGAAAGAGGGTGAAAGAAACTGCTAATGACGAGAGCTTTCCAACAAGGGGTAACAGGCATAGGTAAAACGTACTTTAAGTTAGGGGGAGAGGAGGGGAAGGGCGAGAAAATCACTTTTCAACTCATAACTTCTAAGCAATTGTAGCTATCGAAAAAGTTTAAATGCAAACATTGTTCGTTATGACAAGGCAATAATTCGCCTAATTTGAATTTTCTTTCTATTTTCATTTGTAAAGGAATTATGGGAAAATGAAAATTTCCACCCCCCACCATTTCCACCCCCTTTGAGCTGGATAGCCCATCTACGAACTCGACCGAGATTTTCACTATCCTTACAACATATCCCAAGCTGGTTAAATTTACATCAAAATTACTCCAGTTATCGTGTTCACAAGATAACATGGGAAAAAGCGTTATACATATATATATATATATATATATATACCTATATATATATATATAAACTTTTTAACGAAGGGTGGTTTTGGGTTCTAGGGGTCATGATCGGTGAAGATCTGCAGAAATTTTCCTAAAGTCGTGTCATGAGAACCAATGCAATAGGTAGAGTTCCTATAAGGAATCTACCTAAAAACAGCTGAAATAAAATATTTAAAATATATATAAACATATTTAAAAATAATATGAATGAAATTGTGCTAGAAATTTCATTTAAATTATGTTAAAATTAATTTTTATTTTGACTTTTTTCGTTGAATGAAGTAAAGTTCAAAAATGCAATTTTTGAATTGATAAAATCGATAGTGCAGCCATTTATTGGTAAGAATAAAAAATATATTTGAAAAGGGGAAAATACAAAGAATTTAATGATATCCATTTGGTACCAGAGGCAGCAAAAAAATAATGAAAATGATGATTCTAAATGCCAATGGGACTGAAAGGGTTAAGCTGACTATAGGGTTGATGAAATATGTATGATTTCAGAACCGTATATTGATAAAAGAGATGATTTCTCATCATTCAATTTCACTTTGATATTTTCTCTCCATAATTTTTAGTGATTGGGAATATAAAGTATTAAAGTAATAATAATAATAAAGTATTATAGTCAATATGTATTTCTTTAAAAATTATGAATGAGTTCTGCATTTGTCTCATATATATACACTCACAAAATTACGCAAATTTCGTCTTACTAAAGAAATTTTTGCACAAAAGAATAATTAAAGGACTAAAGTAAACTAAATTTCCTCATTAAGCTATACTTTATTTGTTTGTTTAATGCATGCATATTCGTACTTAGAATTATTGATGAATTTTCATATCTGAAAAGGTTAGTAAATGAAAGCTGATTACGGAATTTTGTTCTACATGATAGGATACAACATCCCGAGATGGTTTTCGCTCTTCACACCGCTGTTAAAAAAGCTATCGGAAAATAGGGAAGAATTTTTCTTTTCTATCTCTGAAACATAATAATCACTAAAACTATACTATCAGGAAGAGGATTAGATTACACATGAGACCTATAGATGGCAGCACACAAAGTTGCTACTTTGTTTAGATAAACAAAGATTTTAATAATTAACGACAGATGGCAGCAGGGATATCCCATATTTCACGAAAAGTTTTAAATTTTTCACTAGTGAATATCGTTTTTTCCCTCCCATCTTCCTTTCTTATTAAACAAACAAGCGTTCCTTATTAAGCAAACAAGCGCATTCATCGAAAAGCGAGACGTTGTTTTAAGCGCAAATCTTGACAATTTATTATTGCTAGAAACTGATCCTGAAAAATAATCTTTTCCAAAAAAATTTATTTCATCTACCAAAAATTTGGTTATAAAAAAATTATAAAAAACTATACGGTATTTATAATTTTAAATTTAGAAATGATAATGATATTCGAACTGTCTTCTTTTGAATATTTTATGACAACTCATAGAGATTAATAATTTTTATTTATTTTTATGTGTTTCTAGGACCAAATAAACCATTGTATAGAATGTCATACAAAGATATAAAAGCTCCCTATTAATAAAAAAAAGTCAGTGTTTCATGGGAGGTAATGCTGTCAATATTGAAGCATGCAGTTTCTCAACTATGCTGTAAATCATAACAAGAAATGGCATTTCTTGAGACTTTTGTTTGATTTAGTCTTTCCTTCAAGCAAAATACAGTTTGTGGATTCGATCCCCATTTATAAATTTGCACATCATTACTCTCCACCATTTCCCAAATTCAAAGTGGCACTGCTTTTGTGGGTGGGCAAGGGGAGCATTTGTGAAACTAATTATAATATTTTGTTCCTGTGTTGTTCCTCAGTCCTCATTGGTTGTTTATACATCTTGTTTGTCTGTCACCTGCTATTTTAGAGTTTACCATTCCACGACATTCGTAGTTTTTCATTGAGTCGATCGATTTCCGCTGCATAAAAATGCGTGTTGCCATTTGGATTTTTGGAAAATTTGTCGCTGTGTCCATAACCATGAAAGATGGTCTCTCTTTCTTTCTTTCAAGAGGTGTTGAAGTCTTTTCGTTGTTTTTCTCAATTTCGAACGTAGTCTTTTGAAAAACCGCATCTTGAATTTTAGTTTCATTCTTTGATGAATCCGTGATTTAGGAGCTTCCATATAGTATATTCTCACATTCTTTGCATATATAGTCGTAAATAATTGTATTTTTTAAAATTTATTTTACAACTTCCCTGTATTTACGACAGATATTTAACAGGCGTGTTGCCATCGCATCGAAGGAAAATTTTGTTTAAAAACTTAATTATTTCATTTATTAACCTTCGCGGTATACTTACATCTACATCTCCTTTAAGAAAGCATGTTTATTCTCATTAAATAGTTGAGTATACGATTTATGCTGAAAAACAATAAGATATTCAAAATTCTAAGATTCAGGTATACTTACGTTCGTTCTTCTATCAATTTTCTCTCTTGAATTAATCGTGAATAAAATTTTCAAATAGTTGAATATTCGTATTTTTACATAAATTTCAAGCGAAATTATTCAAGTTATTTATTATTCAAGAATTTTTTTTAATTAAGAGAAACTATTCGCAATTGGAAGAACAAAAATTTTCATCTATTTTTTATATTTAAAATGTTGTATCCGACATCTGTGTTTCACAACAAAATAAATAAACGGCTGAGGAAACTGAAATGGAATCGAATTCGTTATTTTAGAAGGCTCCAAATAATATATTCATACTTATTTAATAATATATTCATATAACATGGTGAATTAAAGCCAAAAGTATAGAACTGCACAAATTGCTAGGTCTAAAATGGTTAGATTGTATATTTAAATGACTTGAGTTTCTTTCTTCGAGTAGAGTTGCATTTTAATGTAAAATTCTTTTGTTGATGCATATTTGATAATTATGACAAAATAAATCATAAAGAATAATCTCTGCTTTGGAGAATAACTGGAGCACGTGAATATCAGTTTAAATCAGTTCTCTTATTACAGTTGATACATACCTAATTAGCCCAAGATGCTCTACAATTACATATGATATATTTGCGATGTTGTGCAGCATTCAGGATATCGTAACAACGCCGTAGAGATATCGTAAAATATCTTGTGTTAATAGGGTACGTACGATAAAATGTTTTTAACCCATTCTGAGGTCGTGAAAAGTGTACTTACTATCAAATTTATGAGTTTATAAATGTCCATGCTAAGCTATTTCATAACCTCTGACTTGAGCTGCAATCTCCTAATAACTTCAGAAGTCACTAAAAAAATTAATATATTTTGAAGACATAATGTGATTTCAACAATCAAATTAATTATCAGTAAACTGTCAATATTTTGAAATAGTAATATGCCAACATCTAAAGCTGGAAACAAGGTTGGCATAAATTCTTGCCAAATTTTTCGATGAAACAAAATTCTATCTTCAACCATAACGAAGTGTATTGATTTGTTGACTAGTAGCTCTGTGAACAGTCGACTTCTCGTCTCCCCTCCCCACCAAAAAAAATATATACTCTCTTAGAAGTAACATCTTATAGTGTTATTACTAATGGTATATCAAAAGCTCAGGATAATTTAAAATAATTGTTCTTATTTCAAACTGCTACAACTTCCTTTTAACCCTTTCAAGTTCACGACATGTTTCGTTTTGAAAAATGAGTATTAGACATGTAGCTGATCATCTATAATATAAAACAGAAAATACATGTATCCGTCTGTCGGTCACAAGAACTCCTCCTAAACGGTGAACGGTAGCGACATGAAATTTACACACGACATTCTAGAGCACATTTCTAGGTCAACGGTGCTATTTTCAACTTTCAGAGTTAATTAGTTCTTAAGATATTTAATTAAATAAAAATTAGCCGCTGTTAAGCCTAATGCTTAGACGTTTTTCGCCAATAACTTCTGAAATATTTATTAGACAACAATTATTTTTATGCCATTTTAAAGAGCAGGAAATTATCTTTTCAATGATATTAATTCCATTGCGATGAAGTGTTTTCTCTGATTGTTATTGAGGTTTTAAAAAAACTTTTAAAGCAATTTCTAACAATACTTTTTATTCTTATAGAAATAAATTCAAGCCAAATTACTGTTTCGCGCGGGCTTTTACCAGTGTTAAACATAATATAAGAAAATACTGTTTTCTTTGAGCATAAACAACAAAGAAGACTTTTCACTTCCGGTTGTTGTAGAATTTACAGCTTTTAACACGGTTACACAGTGATCAAATGGCGTGCTATTTTCAACTTTCAGAGTTAATTAGTTCTTAAGATATTTAATTAAATAACGAAAATTAGCCGCTGTTAAGCCTAATGCTTAGACGTTTTTTGCCAACAACTTCTCAAATATCTATTGCAAGAAAATAATTTTTAGTCCGCCTTAAAGACCAGAAAATTAGCTTTTTAATGATATTAATTCCATTGGGATAAAGTGTTTTCTCTGATTGTTATTAATGTTTAAAAATATATTTTAACGCAATATTTAACAATATTTTATATTCTCATAATATTAGGTTCAGACCAATTTACTGTTTAACAAATTATCCATTCACGTGTTTCATTAACAGAGGCAGAAACGCACGTGCTACGTGATTAAGAAAATATTGCTTTTATCTGAACATTAACTCAAAGACAATGTTCTTACTGCCGTTTTTATTTTTAAGCATATACAACTTTTACTATGCACGTGCAATAATCCAATGACGTTAGTTTGATTACAATGCGATGTTTCGAGTTTAATTTTAATCCTAATTAATGTGTAAGGTCATTGAATGTTTTTTAATTCCCGAACAACGGAAAATGCGGCGGCGAAAAATTGTTTTATTTAGTTTTTCGAAAATACCTAGCCAGTTATTGATTTTTCTTAAATTTCTTAAATTAATTAGTTTATAAATACCCAAAGAAAGACAAAGATATTTTATTCTGAAAAAATGCATTAAAATTAGTCGTGGTACAAGCAAGCTAAAGAACAAAAATAAAAAACACGAGAATTGCATTTCATTCAACGAGCTGAGAAACGAAAGAACGAGACTCACAAAGAAAAACTGTTTATTTAGTTTAAAGAAAATACCTATTCAGTTTGCGATTTTTCTTAAACTTCTGATAATATTTTGTTTTTAAATGCCTAAAAGAAAGAAACAGGCATTTAATCTTTCACGTCTCGCCACAATGCGTAAAAAGCGGTCGCGGGAGAAGCAAGCCGAAGAGCAAAAATCGCATATCCGTGAATTGGACAGAATATATCGAGCTGATGGACGAGCGAATGAATCCTCAGAAGAAACTCAACAGCGACATTTTGACGACCGATTACGGGCAAGTGCAAGACGAAATAATGCGTCTTTTGAAGTTAAGAACCAGCGCCAAGCGACAGATCGCTTACGAACTTTAAACTCGAGAGCTACAGAAAGCAATGAGCAGCGAGAGCGAAGGATTCACTGCAATGCGCTTGGAAACCAGACTCGAATAGGGGCTGAAACTTTTGATGCTCGACGTAATAGACTCCAGCTAGAAAGAGTGAGACAAGGCACTTTTAGGGCAAGTAACTGGCTTTATTTGAAGGACGAAGCACTTCATTATGATCCTAATTTAGACTATCCCAATTTTCCACAGATAGTCATTCGTAGTATGTCGTCGAAGTGCACATTTTGCGGTGCTCTGAAATTTGAAGCCGAGGCATCAGGATTATGCTGTTCCAATGGAAAGGTTTCTTTACCAGAACTCCCTCAATTACCAGAACCATTGAAGAGTTTGATGGAAGGGAATCATCCAAAATCGAAAGAGTTTCTGACCATGATCCGTAAATATAATAGCAGTTTTCAGATGACATCCTTTGGAACCTCATTGCCCATGTTGGACTCTACAGGATTTATGCCAACTTTTCGAATTCAGGGTCAAGTATACCACAAGGCCGGGTCGCTTATGTCGCTTCCCAATGAAGAAGAGAAGTTCCTCCAAATATACTTCCTTGGAAACGAGGAAGCTGAAGCGAAACGTCGCTGTACGTTGATTCCTGGGACTACCAAAAGTTTAATCGAATCCTTGCAAAAGATGTTGCACGAAAACAATCATTACGTTCAAAAATTTAAAATGGCGATAGAGGATAACCCAACCGAAGACCTACAGATCGTTATTAAGGCAGATAGGAAACCAATTGAAGGCCACGAACGTGTCTTTAACACACCGGCGCTAAATGAAGTTGCCATCATCATTGCAGGAAATGACTTTGAGAAACGTGACATTGTCTTGACAAAGCGCAGCAACGAGTTGAAAAACATTTGCGAAACACACATTTCGTATGATGCCTTACAGTATCCGCTTATGTTTCCACGTGGTGAGGATGGATACACAATTAATATCAATCAAGTTGAGCCAGGAACATCAAATCAAATTAACAAGATGGTATCTGCAATGTCGTTCTACGCCTATCGTTTAATGGTGCGATCGACAGAGAACCATTTGTTGAACTACAGACAACTTTTGCATCAATATTTGGTTGATATGTATGCGAAAATTGATTCGGAGCGATTATTATTCATCCGACTGAATCAAAAGAAGCTGCGTGTTGATGAATATATTCATTTGAAAGATGCAATTACAAATGATAGTGACCCAGCTAATCATGGAAAATTGGTAATTTTACCCTCAACGTTTACTGCCCACACAGCACGAAACTTCCTGGGGACGTACGAATTGCCTCCATCACCTCCTTAAACCCTCCCGGGAGAAAGGGGAGCTTTCATGCTCGTTGCTACGATGCGCGGGGCTGGAGACCCTGACAACGTGCTTAGTGGTATTTCTGATAGATGTGCTTAGCGGGAGGCTTTAAAGACAAGCTTCCGTAGGCGATACATCGATGGATATTTTAAAGACGACCTTCCCTAAAAGATGCGTTACTGGATGTTTTTCAGATGAGCTTACTTAGAAGATGTGTTAATGTGTATATTGAAGCAATAATAACGTGTAAAAGTAATAACATGCAAAATACATTTGAATCATTAATTGCAGAATGGGAACAAGTGACAAATACTAATTTTACAAAAGACATGAAAAGTCATTTATTATCGTTCTTGGTGAAGCAAAGTCTAATTTTTTTCTAAAATATGAAGTTGTCTTCTAATACACATTATATATACATTTTCCGCTGATGTGAGAAAATATTTCACTAAACAAAACATTAAACTGCAATTTTTAAAAAACACTTCATTCAATGAGCGTGAGTTGAGAAACATATTTTAAGAAGTGTATAAGATCAACCTGCGAGTAAGTGGAAATTTACTTTGGAGTTGATTTATTTATTGTACTTAAGTTGGATAACCATAGTTTTTACATTATCTTAGTATTACGACAACAATAAAGTTAATCCCTTAAGTTTGATTTTCATGACAAAAATTGAAACATTGTAGCAAATCATAAAAAGCCATTTTTAAAACTTTGTTAAAGAATGGAAAAATGGGAACAGATAATTTGATACAATTGAAAGACATATATTAATTTTTTTTTATTTTGAGATTGTGTAAAAGTAATTTCTAAGCGATTATGTTTTTGAAAGATATTACGGGAAAAACCCAACATTTGGACTTTAATAAACTAATTGAGATTTTTCTCTTGTTCCTAACGAGTCAAATTTCATCAATGTTGGGCGAAATATTAATGAATAAATAAAATTGTTTGAAGAACACATGCTCACAGACAGAAAATCTGCTTTATATTTCTACTAATAATAATGTTCGTGTTAGCGCTCTACAGGGTAGACTGATGGACTTAGATTTACGAAATTTGGCTCAAGCATACTTTGTTGGTTGTTAATGTGCAGCTTGGGGGCTATGTAATTGAAGGTTTTATTTGAATTTCTATTATATAAAAATTAAGCAAACTTTCGGCATTTTTCCATAATAACTTGCGAAGTATTTGCAAAATAAAATTAATTTTTACACCACCAAAAAATGCAAAATTACCTTTACGATCATATGAATTAAATTGTTGTACAGTTTATTCATTTAAATTTAATAATTTTTTAGAAATATTTTTATATATAACTAGTCGCCTTCGGCGACCAGCTTGTTCGCCCGAAATATGGTTTTAACTGAATCTTTTATCATTTTACATTCATGGCTGCTTTTACAATGTAATTTTAAACTTCCTATTCTGGAAATGAATGGCCTTATACCTGTTCTGTTCATTACCTACATAAATGACCTCAATGGAGTCTAATAACTGACCATGTCATGCAACATCTAATTGCACATTGCTGGCGCCATCTTCACTTTCTTATTTCTCTTGCAAAAAATAATCTATTTTAACTTTAAAATGGTGCAGCGCATTTATGTGGCCAGTTTATTTTAACTTAATTTAAACGTGCTTAAAATAATGAAAACGTAGCAACTATAACCATTCAGCTTTTTGAATATGTTTCCTAATATACATAATGTCTTAGAGAGCTTGATTTACAGATTCCATAAAGTCTTTCATGAAATTGAATATGAAAGAAAATGTATTAAGATATTACTTCGCATTTCAACACTAAAAGACAAACACGCAATTAAATACTTGCTTAAACAATGAAAACGGTTTCAAATGCGCTGCAACAATGAAACGTTGTTGTAAATTATGCCAAAATATATTTTAAAAAGGCTATTAAAATTAGAGAAAAGATTGTCCGCCAACTTAATTGATATCATTGAGAAGGTAATTTTTTGCACTTTCAGATGGTGTAAAAATGATTTTTCTGCGGTAGAACTTTCGGCAGTTATTAAGGAAAAACTCAAAAATTCGCTTAATTTTTTTAAAATTAAAATTTTTAAAAAAGAGTCAAAAGGTACACATATTGCCACCCTCCAAAGTTACCCAGCAGTTTTCTTATCGCGGGACTGAGGGAGGGTAATCTGTGCTTGGGGTGGCTGCTTGCCGGTGGGGTACGGGAAGCTTTTCTTGCCGTCCCAATTTCGGAGATGAGATTCCTGTGGTTTCCCTGAAGACGATCGGTGAGATTGTTATCCGTAACAAGAGTGCGTTTCCTTCTTTCTCTAGTCTATAGACTGTAAAATCTATTCATTCCTATTTCCGCAAGGGCTCTTTCTAGTTGGGCAAGTTGACGTAAATCCGATAATATTCCGCAGGACATGCCTCGCTATCGTTCAAGTAATATTATTAGGTTGCGGGGAAACTTTTGAAATTAACCAAAGAAAAGAATATGAAATCCAAAAAATTATAATTCAATGTTCTACATTGGATCGACGCAAATTAATAAGTACAAAGAAATTAAAGTTATAAAATTTCCATTGTTCTGACCAATCAGAATGCCTTATACAGAATCACTATCGCGGAGAAAACCACAATTCAGCCCATGAGGAGCAAGGATGCAATCTTCCGTTGCGCGGTGGTTTTTTTTTTTTTTTTTTTTTTTGCATTTTATTTTTCAGAGGCTTCGACTTCAGCAATTCTAAAAAGTTCAATCTAGAAAATAAAATGGTTATTGCTAGGATGGAATGTAAAATCCACGCAGGGGAAGACTGTGTAGATGATTTTCAGTGTTGATAAGATTTAACTCTTGAAAAAATTAAATTTTGTGCAGGTCAGTGGATTTTGACAGATGAAAAAGAAACAAAAGTAGAGCCACAATTAAAAGCTTTTTTCATTGAAAATAATTCCTAACAAAGTCTATAATCAGTGGTGTAAAATACCTGGGTGTTAATTTTTAATGGTAAATACTTACCTGGGTATTTATTTTTAATGGTAAATACTTACCTGGGATTTATTTTTCAATTCACTTTATTCATATAAAATAGATATAATGGTTTGAAAATAGATACCCAGACAAATAATATAATTTAATTTTAAATAATCAAAGAATGCAATCAATCAAAATTAAACTAATTAAGTTTTATAAAAACTAAAATATTTCATCAGAAAAATCAAATGCATTACTACATCATGCTTCTAACATAAAATACATGATTTATGAAATGAAAGAAATGTGCACCATTATCTCTAGATAACTGCATATAACTGAAGTATTTATTGCAGTAGGTTTTAAAAAAAGTATTTAAATGAAATTCTAGGTTAGAAAATCTTGTGTAAAAACTACTGAATTTTTACTAATAATACTTAATAATATTACACTTAATATCATTAATAAAATGTAAATATTAATACTCCGATTTCGGAAATCAGTTTGATGAAAAATGTATTTATGTAATGGATTAAATACTAACTTAAAATTTATTTATTATTACTGTTGGATGCAAGCGTTGGCGGACGATAGCAGTTTATGCAGATTCAGCATTGCTGATTGGCGCTGTCGTTTCGCTCGCTTGCATTTAACTCTCTTCCTCTGCGAAACTTTGTTCAGTTCTAGTGTATGTGTAGTTGTCTGCGTGAGCGCCTGTGTGGCGCATCTTATTCATCTCATTCATGTTTTTAATAAAGAAAAGTTTATGAACTGGACTTCCATTTACTTTCCACGCCTTCAATTACTGTCATAAAATTGATAAAAAAAAATAATTCATTTACATGTATAAAGCAATGTGAGTTTATTCTTTACAGAAATCTACAGTGGTTTGCTCAATCTTGATGAAATTTGGTATAAATGCTCTTCAAAACGAAATAAAAATTACTTTCTATAGCTTAAAATGTAAAATATATTTTTAATTTTTCCTTTAATTGGAAATTAATTGCTTTTGCAGAGTTTTTCATCAAAAACTTTCGAGAGACTGCAGAATAATATTGCTTGCTACCTGAAATTGATTGCTACAGGAAACTCAGCTGATTACTTAGTAACCGAGGATGGAATTCAGACTTCCTTAAAATGTCTGCAATTCTATCCTCTTTCAAAGGATATTACTATTTTGTATTATTTGCTACCTACTCTAGGGCACGGACTCCAGAGATAAAAAAAATCCCCGGTTTTGAGAGGGTGGACGTAATACAATCTATTGATGGACTGCCCGGTACACTCTAGCCGATTTCTGTCGTTCAGCAATAAAATATAACAATAGCAACCCACGTGCCCCCTCTGTGGCTCCACAGGGGGCATATGGGAATGCCTTGGAAAAACATTTAAGCTCGTAGCTGCATTGTACATTTCCGACTGCCTTTATGACCTCGGGAGTGCTACTGAAACTGACTCCTTTGAGCGATCAAGTAACACTATCTTTCTTCCCTCCTGGGACAGGGAACTTTTAGTCTGTCATCAAGAAACCCCCACGACTTAACATCTGTACCAATTTTCAAAACTATATGATAACTTTTTCTTTTTTTTATCTCTGTTTTGGGACTATTATATAATTTGACTGAATTATTATAGACAATAGGAATGACGTTTGTTTATAGAAAATTACGTCTGAAATATTTAACAAATTTCATTGCTGATTTTTTTCTGATTAAAATAACAACACATTTAATTGCTGGCCCTTTTCAAGAGAGTAGGTTTCAGTATCGTGCATAAAAAAAATCAAAAGTAATATTTAAAATTATTTTTAAACAAAATGGTAAAAAATTACGAGAATTTTTTTATTAAATCTAAATCTTCTTTCGTTATAGGATAGGTAATTTATAAATTATGAAACTAAATAGATTTTTAAAAATTATATGGAACGTAAAACGGAACGCTGAAGTGGCCATGATTGCTATCTGAAGCTTAACTTGCGATGGAATACACATTTGTGGTTAATTTATCAATTATGAAAAACCATTTTGAGCTTTAAAGGACAAAGACAGTCGTCTGAATGAAAAATAATTATTTTCAAAATATCATAATGAATGTAATGTTATCGTTTTCTTTATTTAAAAATGCTTCAGAATATTAATGACAGCAAACACTCTAATTCAGTTTCTTAGAGCTATATAGTTTTCCTTCATATAATTTTATAGATAACAAAGCAATGCAGAAAATCTCGAAATAGTATTTGATTCTACAAATAAATGTTTTCAAAATAATGTAATATCGTAATTGAAATTAATATAATATGTATTTGTAAAATAAAAATGTCATCCAATTTTCCATGTAGTGGAATTGAGTAAAATTTTCTTCTGCTTTTCACCTTATTATCAGTATTTAGAAAAAAGTAAGAATATTTATTAATATAATTGAAGCTCGAGAATCCAAACCCCGGGAATCCGAACATCTGTTTTCATTTTCTAAAAAAAAACTTTAACTGAAAAATGAAGGAAAATTACGAATACGAAACAAAGCTAATGTGTATTCCAAACTGAAAAAGAGATTTCAAATTGGTCTTTAAAAATGAATGGGGTACCTTAATTAATAGAAAAAAATAAGCTAACAATCACAGACCACGAATAAAAAAAAGGAAAGACATTTTTGTTTCTTTTACTCTTTTAAAGAAAAAGCATTAACAAAGAATTGAAATAGACTACATAGATAAATTTATTTAAGAAAAACATAGAAAAATATATATAATTTACATGATCCATATGCTGGTTATATGATAAAAACTGAAATAAACTGCAATAATGAGGGCCAGTTTCCCCCAATAAGTACAAATTAATCTAACTGTAGCCGAATATAAGCTAATATTTACCATGAAACAAAAAATGAGAAAGACATTTTTGTTTCCCTCTCTCTTTTCAAGGAAAGGCATTAACAAGAATTCAAAATAGACTGCAATGTAAAATTTATAAAAGAATGACATGGAAAAAATATATATAGTTTACATGATCCAGTTATTGTTGGTTACATGATACAAAATATATTATTATACAAAATATATATATATTTTTTTTATATTTTATAAAATTGAAGTAATAATACCGCTCAAATCTAGGTGCAGGTCCAAATTCAGCTTCTTCCCCTTTAATTTTGCAATTTCATATTGTCAATAGATGGGGTTTGTACGATAGCTTGGTAAATGAAAGGTTTTAAGTTCAAAGACAGGGTTTCTCTTCTTGTAATCAGGGAAATTTCCGTATCGAAATAGTTCAGGAATTTTTTCAACATTGTAATCAAATATAAAATATCTCTATTAATATTAAAATAGAATCTGTGTGAGTTGGCTCTCTACAAGGCAGACCGTTCAACCTAGAGGCATGGAATTTAGCACAAACGTACTTTGAAGGGTGGGAATGTGCAATTAAAAATTAATCGACATTTTGACCTTTCATCTTATAAACTTAGAAATTATTACACCACAAAAATCACTTTTAAAATCATCTAAAAGTGCGAAAAATTACCTTTTCCATCATGCTAATTAAGGGATTGTGCAATTTTTAGCTAATAGTAATGAATTTTTAAAATTATTTTTGGCATAATTTGCAACAATACTTTTCAGTGTTGCAATACAATTCAAACCGTTTTTACTTTCTCGTATACGAAGTATACAAAGAGAAAGTACTGTAATTGTCAAAAAATTCGAACTAGAGATTTTGACGAATCTCCACGTTTTAGACCTCCCTGAGTCCGAAAAACACAATTTTAGAATCATGTCTCTCTGTCTGTGAACACGATAACTCGAAAATTATTAGAGCTACAGGGATGAAATTTGGTATGTGGTCTTTAAACAAAATTTGTAGGTTTCTATCAAATTTTGGACAAAATCCGTCAACGGGAAGTCTGTCTGTCTGTATGTCCGCGGTCATGTGAACACTATAACTCAAAAACTTGAATAGCTAGATGGATAAAATTTGGTACACAGTTTTCTTGTCATAAATGTAGATCCGTATAAAATTTTGGGCCAAATCCGTCAAAAAGAGGCGTTCAAATTGCATATTCAATTTCTTTTAATCCGATTCTCATGCGCATGATTAATGGTAGCAATCTGTTCTAAATTTTATTTACAGCAATAAATAATGTTTACAAACATGAATTGTAACAATTTTCTTATTGTTGTAAATAAAATTCAAACTGATCTCATTATTTCAGCAAATCTTTTATTCACGCGCTTTTGCAATTGTTACGGTTGTTGTAGTATAAATTGTTTTCTTGGGAATTCAATTCCAAAGCAGAATTTTCGCTTTAGTATTCATTGCATCGCCTATTTTATCGCACCTGCTTCCAAGTAATATTTTTTTTGAAACGTGGCAACAGATATTTGATTTCAGATTTGTTTGTTTGTTTCACTTTCTCGTATACGAAGTATACAAAGAGAAAGTATTGTAATCGTCAAAAAAATTCGAACTCGAGATTTTGACGAATCTCCGCTTAGAAAGTATACGAGAAAGTTTAGGGGAGATCACTCCCGCTGGTTATTATTTAAACAAATATTTATTTGCCTGTTTCTCTTCTATTGTCGAAAGCTAAGGAATTTACCTTCTTTTTTATTTCATAAATTTTACTCTGATATCTGCAAGTTTTTTAAAGATAATTAGCATATTAGGAAAAACCTAAAGTATGTTGAAAAATGTTTCATTTACTTATATCAGTACGTTTTATTCCAGTTACATGTTGCTAGGTTAAAATGTGCCGCGCCATTTTATTATTGTAATAAGATGCGTATTTTACAGAAGGAATAAGAAAGTTAGTTCCAACAGGATGCAATTAAATGTTACATTACACGGGCAGCTATTTGTCTCCAGGGCCGGCCTTAATAAATGCGGGGCAAAAATGAAAACAGATTTGGATAACCCGATATTATTTAAGTTTTAATCAATAATACATAACCAA